>JAODTK010005811.1:0-477057 GCA_026419785.1 Sclerodactyla briareus | reverse complement strand
TTCTACCCATGGCACTGACCATTGACAGGGGTCCCACTTGTCCATGATAACATGACCAAGGAGTTGGCATCCACACACTCTGTAGAAGAAGGGCTTTTTTTTGCATTTTTAATTTTTCCCCCCAACAAACATTATACCACTACCCCATTTAACCCCTTCAAACATCGCCGACCTTGACTTGAAGAGGTGTAACATGTCCCATGAGGCCAATAAATGGTGGGGCCAAGGTGGAGGCAAAAGTTCCGACTCGATTGCTAAGATTTCACCGGATTGGCTTGAGGATGGGAGGGGTATTGAGCTGTCCCTGGGGGGTTAATGTGGGGTGGGAGGACCCTGGGAGGTCGTTGTCCGGGAGGGTTCTGGGCAGGGGGTGTCCAAGCCCGTCCGCCACACCCTGTTGGGGTGGAAAAAAATTGTGAGATCTGGGGACCCCCCAAAAGTGGGGTCACACTCACCCCTCTGACCCCCCCCCCCCCCCCCACCCCCCAACACCCCCCCCCGTGGCGGTGCCCTGCTGGCAGAAACTAATCCATGTTACCATAACACGATACAGTACGGCCAGTGATTCACTTGTGGAATTCAAACAGTAACAAATGTTGACAATCATTTTTTTTAAGTTACTAATTCAAGTTTGAGTATGCCTTTCAGTGTCTTATTTCATTGTGTAGACTGTTGAACTATTTCTTCATGCGTGGAAAAGTCCTTTATACAGTACTTTACTCAAGGCTGGTTTCCATTGTATGGCACTTTATAAATTGAATTATATGAATCCACCAACATTGAATTCCCTACTTTAAATAAAATGCAAATTGACCATTACCTTATTTACTTAGTATACAAGCCTAAACTTATAATTCTGGATTTCGACTTGCATCCTAAAAAGTTACAACCCAACAGCATATACTGTACTGTATGGAGTTAGATGGTACAGACATGAGCGATGTGACAAATGAACACGAATGGGTGAAAATGGACAAAAGTCATGGACAGCTGCAGCTGCGTACCTACCCCTCTAAAACTAGGTCCGAGTAACCAGAAGATAAAAGATATAACAGGGCAGAAACTAGGCAACCAACATGTATGTGAATCCAGGCCACATTGTAGAACTGGGAAATTATAGCTTCATTAATCGATGGATATTGTAAATACATTTAAACTCACTACCAAGGGTTATTTTAGTGAGGATGAGACCAGGCTCTATTCTTGGCGGGGGGGGGGGGGGGGGGGGGGGGGGGGGGGGCGGGGGGGGGGGGGGGGGTGGAGATTATAATTTGGTGTGTAATCTTTTGCCAGATATATTAGGCTTTTTAACTGCACTATAAGGGCCCAAAAGGAGTTGGACTCCAGGATTCAAGTTTACTGTACTCCCAGAATATACCGTTCACCCACAAACTATTTTGAGGAGAAGTACTCTACCATACTTTAATTTAACGGGAAGAAATAAATGACATAAAAGTAAAGTTCATCAGTTTTAACACAAACTGAATCTTAAGTATCAGGTACAGTATGTACATACACTACTGCACTAAAGAATTGCTCTTCATGAGACTGGTTTGTTAGAATTCAAGCATGTAGAGCACCAAGTATTGCACGGTCTTGCCAGAAAGCAAGAACGAATCAGGCCGGAGCCAACAGATTGAAAGTCAAATTAAAAGTTAGATTTGGTGAGCCACAACCACGACAGTAGTTACATACTAAGTACTAACCACTTGTTGCATTGTGCATGCGTCAATTCCACACAATAGTGCAGCAGCACAACAAGCAGAGATGCCTTTCAATACGCATTGATGCGTTGGTCAGGATCAATTGATGCAAAAAAAAAAAAAAAAAAAAAAAAAAAAAAAAAAAAAAAAAAAAAAAAAAAAAAAAAAAAAAAAAAAAGTAATTCATGCTGGACAAATTAAAATAACCCTGAGTGAGGGCCAAAGTATGCAGGGACACGAACAGCCCGATTCGCAGAGATCTGGAAGGCCAAAAACTGTAATATAAATGCCTGCGCGAATGAGCAGGCTAATGCACAGTGTGTCTGTACTATTAGTAGCTGCATTACTGGAGACCAAACTGTGGACAGTCGCTTGCCTACCCATCACTAAAAATATTTTATGGCAATTGGAGCTAGTACACCGTCCCAACACACAGTGAGACAGGCAGACCATGCATTCTCTCGAAACTTGTGGAATGATTTCGTTGAATGTCTTGGGGGTAGTGCGTCGATGTCGCAGAAATAGCACACCTGAGTGATTCTTCCCAGTCCACCATATCTCATATATCATCATCCATGTTTACGTTGGTCATTACGCCGTCCCATTCCCCCGCGCAGAATGAACTTGTTGTAATCTTTCTTTTTTGTCTCACCGACTTGCTTTTTAATACACTCTTGCAAATTACAAGTCCTCGTAACAAACACCGAGTCGAGTTTTCCCGACCAAACTCAAGGCATGAAGGCAGCATCATGACATAATTCTGACTGCCACCAAAAACTAAATCAATTCATCCCATTCCCAGTCCTGCAGTATAATATGTCTTAACAATGGGCGGGAGAGTTTCGTGAAGGTGAAGTTTTGTGGGAGGATATGCCAGACGGTACTCGTGAAAAGCCCAGATGTTGTTATATGCATAATTGGGGGGCGGGGTCATATGGGGCATTCCACACGTAAAATTGGACAGAATGGGTAAATTATTAAAACAACTTATCCACCTGAGAGTTCTAAATTATTCAAGGGTACAAATCATATTTTTAGGTTCTGAACTATTCTAAAAAAAAATGTTTTTATGTAATAATTAACTCGCCAAAGTAAACGAACCTGGGAATACCTTTGCGGACGGCACATTACATTTCATCAGAATGAAACAGTTGTGATATGAGAATTGTATATGGGCAATGGATTGAACTTGTATGACATACGAGTAGGTTATCCAATACCTAATTTTCAACTCCAAGGTATTTGTAGGACTAGTAATTAGTACGAATCATTAGTAAAAGTGAAAAGTTCCCGTCCGCAACAAATTTCACATTTTCTCCAAAACTGCATTCAATAGTCCACTATTGTCTTGTTTTTTAGGATTCTCTTTCTTGAATTACAATACCAAACTCCCCTGTGTTTTTCTTTTTTCCACTCATTAATTTAACCCTATTAATTAATTCATTAAATTTTTGCGGACGGGAACCTTTCTGTTGTTTCAGACGGACATTTCTTATTGAAACAGTGATTGCAGTACCTTATTACTCTCCATATCAAAATAAATCATGCCTTAAAATGGTGAGACCTGAAAGTTTTATCATTATCTTATATGTTTGTCCAGCACTTGCTAATTCACACCTATTTATTGGTCAATTAAAAACGTAAATGTCCCGTCCGCCAACAAACTTCACACCTTTTTCAATTTAACCCCTCCCTTAATGAATAATTTTTTTGTGTTTCTAGAATTCTCCATCACTAATTACGAAAAACACCCTCCGGGGCCACTGTTTTTCTTACTGTTACATTCATTAGGCCTGAGTTGTTAAATAATTAAGGTTTGCGGATGGGAAATTTGTTGCGGACGGGACATTCCCATTGACAGGTATGCAACTGTTATTTGACAGTAATGACCTACTGGAAAGAAAGTGGGGATTATATTATACATTTTTTATAGTGAAGGTTGGGAACCCATTCTAAATTAGACCCTGTCAGTCATTATGGAGTGATTTGGACAAGGGGGCCTCCAGGAAACGATGTTGTCCCGTCCGACAACGTTGGGGAATGTCCCCTCCGCAACATCATTTTTTTCTTACCTTAATTTTCCTGTAAAGAAGTACTGATTTGAATTTCATTCCTATTTTTGATAGTAGACAGGACACTAAGTGTACCTTACCATACAATCTCATCAAACTCTATCTACATTCAGAGCATTTCCAGCTTCACTTTAACCCTAAAATATCTATGTCCATTTTCTGCAACACACACTAACGAGGGTATAATTAGATACCCTTTAGAGTTATTACTGGAATGAAATAGTTTGGGTTATGTCATGATAGCTGATTAGAATAACGTGCATCTATCGCCATGCAATTCATCTAATTGAGTAATTAACGTTTTCATTGTGCAAATGTGCCTGTCCGCAACGAAAAATACTGTGGAATGACCCATATACAGTAAGTAGAGTTGGCGAAATAGATTGGGCTTTGCAAAATCATTGCCCCACATAAATTGTACAAATTGGAAAAAAATATTCACAACCATCATGTGTGAAGTAGATATGCATTGGTGGAAACATTCAATAAAGAAACCAAAACGGAATGTAGATAATCTGACACTAAAGTGAAATGGTGCTAAGACCAATTCGTGGTCATCTTCTCTTCAGAAATCTGATGTTTCAACTGCCCGAGACATCCGCATCAATAGCATTGGATAGCAATGCTCAACTCAATAGCAGGGTTTTGCATAGAGGCCCTAGATTTTCCAAGGAACGGTCTCCATTGAGCAAACACCTACTGCTCTGCTCATGGCAACTGCAAGCTCTCGGGCAAGCAACGCAGAACCTGATACAGGCTCCAAGAATATTTGTGCTCGAATAGAGCTGACCACAAAATCAATATATCTATAACCATCACATACTGCAGCAATATTGATTTGCCTACTGTGTGCTAGGAAACCCTTATGACAGTAATCAGCCACTGGTCCCAATAACTATGGCAATGCACAGAACATGCTAGATAATGCCATGATGACAATTTGAGTGACCCTGTAGAAGGTTATGTTATGTATTTTCCGGTTGCTTCCAAAATTGGGCTTGAGATATTCTTTACAAAATACTGTAATGTCACTGGTCATGAATGTATTGAATTAATTTGATGATAATGCACAGTAATGACTATCTTTTGCCTCAGTTACAACACGGGTACGAGAATCTTGTACAAACGTACACTAACACCTATCCACCAGAATGAACTGTAGTTATTTCACGCTGCCCGCACATGCAACAAGATTCTAACATCATCCCGATCGCTAATGTGACACGTTTCAGTGGCACGATGTGGAGTGACTGTGTCCGTACATTGTATACAAAAATCCGTGATCGGCCTCCATATTGGAACAAATTCCACAACCTAGAGGTACTTCAATCGTTGGCATAAACCTTGAACTTGCTCAATTACCGCCCCAAAACACACCACCAGTGTCCATACGTGCTGGGTTGCCGCACGTCCCATAATAATAAGGTCGAATATATTTGAAGTAACTTCGCAGGCAAGCCAAAAATAGCAAAATTTTGTGGTCACCCTCTCACTCACTCCCGTAAGCACATCCAGCCACTGCTCCCCTCCCCCCGCGATCGCCTTGCCTCTCCGGCCAAGGATGGGCGTGAGCCCGTTACGTATCTCCCCCCCAACCATCCGACTGTGAACACCATGAGCTCCATGTGTCCAGCGGTCAGAGAGCCAGCCCAACCCACAGGATCCCCTTTCTGACGAGACGAATAGGCAGGATTGTCCCCTAGGAGGCATGCAATATGACCGAAAATGCGGTACACCAATCGCGGATTAGGCAGCTACAGTAACCTTCATTATTTGTCTGGAGAACCTTTGCATTAGACTGGCAGTCCTGTCAATGTAACCAATGATGCAATAAGTGAAGGTAGTCAAACAGGATTCCAATCTCTACGCCAGCCACATTGAGCATCCAAGCCTCACTAGAATAGCAAACTGGGCGACTGACGGAGCCAAAGACACAATAGCTTGGTTCCCCCACTGGAATGCAACCACCACAACACCACTAACCAGTGACTCATGACTCATGCCCTTTTGCCGGCATGTCTGACCTCAGGCTCTCATGAAGCCGAAACACTGATGCACTGCGAGGTGAACGCATGACTCCGTGACTCAAAATTCTCACTCAAACCTGAACAGAACTGACAGAACTGTCTTAGTCTTGATCCATGACACTTGAAGCCCCAATGAATCTTGCCTCTGCCTCTTACCAAGTCCCTGTACAAGTACAGGTCAAAAACCTTGACTTCACAAAATGAAACCTTGCAGCGGTAAGGCCCTGCTATCTGCACACTCCCCCTATCCCGTCCATAACACATGTTGGGGAGTGAACTTGGAGCTGGTCATACACTCCTTTCTCACACCAGTAAAAACTGAAAGTGAGTCAGAGACAAACCACCAGCGACTTCACAACACTCTCACTCCAGAATACGTGAGGGATATCAGATGGAAAGAGGGTCATGACACACCACGCTGCTCAATAATCTCCAGAGATCCTCCTACACACCTACAACAGTCGGACCTACTAAAGGCTACCAGTGGTGTGAACGATCATGGTATAAATCGATTATACAAATCCGATTATTAATCTCATAATCTGCCCCCGATACGATTATCTGGTGCCTTACATTTCCTCACATTTGACTTCATACCTCAACATTTCCTTTCTAACAGTAGTACGTATAGTAAACACTGAATGAAAGAAAAACCTATTTTTGGTCTCATTCTTGTGGTTTTGGTGCCATTTAGGTATGTTTTTCAATGGGTGATTTCTATATATTATCAAAAAAAAAAAAAGAAAGGTGTCTACAGTATATTTGTTGAATTTTTCTAATAGTGAATAATCTGTTGTTTTTTCTTCAATTGCCGATTGAATTACTCCGATTGTGCTATAATCTGCTGCTTACGACTACGGCTACGATACGATTATCACTTCAAACAACCCCACGCATGGCCACGGGCCCCCCGAATCCCTCATCGCAATCTCTCAGACACGACAAGAGCCTAGATGCCATCCACATTGAACCTCTTGGGACTGATTAACCGACTGTTTGGGATCTGAATGACAGCTTTGGATTTCCTATACAACACAGTGTAAGACTATCCCTAGCCACTATGCTAAAAAAAATGTGCAAAAACTAACTTGTCCATTTCAAATAAGTTGTATATTCGCTACTGAAATGCGTTTCTTATCAGACATGGATATACCACGAAATGTAACAATATTGAACAGTAGCTGCCTGCCTATATTTCAACTAGCTCATTCCGGACTCTTAGGGTTGTACGATAGATTTGACTTTGGTATTGACTACAAAGCATGCCAAAATGGTGTTCTTAAGTTACTGACCTAATTTGAAGAAATCAAACACAATTTGGACAGGGTTCCATCTGAATTGGTGGACAATGCACAGACTAGGTGTAAAGCAATGGCTTCCTCTGTTGTTCCAGGCTATATTCGAAGTTATGTCAGAATCAGTAATGATTTTGACGTGAGGGTGGGGCAACATTACAGGCTCTGTGCTGAGCCCATTGCTGTTCATTAATGTCTTTGAAGCTAACACTGGGTGCCCTCGAGAGTACTGTAAACGCTGATGACCTTTGTGCTAATGCTACCTTGCTGTTAAACAATGTAAAAAGAGTCATCATTGTCATCCTTTATCTTCATCCTGTTTAACGTCTCTGGAACTACCCTTCCTGTGGCCTTTAAAAATATGAACACGCCCATGCTAAATAACAGTGAGTAATTTGACAGCCACCCTTTGTAAAAGCGAGTATATATGTCAGAGATCATGGGCAAGCCTCCATTGAGTGGGCTGAACAATGAAGTGATTATCTGTCAGCAAATTGTGAAGCATTGATCGATACTACCCGCAGTCCCTGTTGGCATGCAACAAACGGCACCATTATATGCCATACATCATGGAGGAGTTCAGGTTGAGCAGTCAAGATTCATGCAGTAAAAAATTTAAATCCGTGTGCAACTCCCTTCATTCTGGCTTTTTTTCCTTCTCTCACTGTTGTGCCCCTTTCTTGCAATGTGTTGTGTCTCGCTCACACTACTTTATAAATATATAGGCCTATATATATAGATTGCAAGACTTTAGTATCTTCTCGATTTTACAAAATATATATTTTTATTATTTTGTTCAAATCCTAGCAACACACATCCAGCCAATCACCGAACCGGACTGCCCAACCATAGGCAGCTGGACCATCATCCAGGGAGGTTTGAAGCAAATTAAGAGAAGTTACCGAAATTGCTTGCATGTTTGACCAAACCTGTCCCCGTTTGCCAAATTGGTATTTGCCTAGTTTTGCCGAGAAATGTAGTTATGCTTAAACGTCTTGAAAGAGTATCTTCTTGATTTTACAAAATTGCCACAGGCACGTTTTCCATATACCTCTCCAGGTAATAAGACTAATTAAACTTAGTCATCATCAGGGTAGGTCCAGTGTAACTTCCAAACTTCGGCTTAATTGGAATGAAATTAGGACTTGAACTGGAGTATGCTAACTGAATAGAACTTGTAACATGACTCAGACATAGAAATTAGAATGACAAGTGCCAGAGAAACCTTCAGTCATACACTACCTGGGAGGTTCGTCTATGTCAGATTCTTCATCAATCATCATTTGCTGCTCAGAAAACATAACACATCTCTTTATTTCTGATTTTCTATTACTTTCCTGAGTTATTGAAAGTAATTGGCAGCAATCGTGAGTTTCACCGGTGCGGTCTTTCGCGCACACAGCCCAGTAAATCCTGTTAGTAACACATCCGTTAGGCCGTCTGGTAGTTCGAATTCATGATTGCTCCTGAGATTTCGCCGCACAGGTTAAAACTGATATGACCACCAGTGTAAGATTCAGAATCGAATAACGTGATATTGTCACAATGGTATGTCTTCATGCTCACTTAGGAGATTTCGCCAGATTTCTAGTCATCCCGTCACTAAGACGCTAGGCAAGCTCTAATTTCGCAAATTGTTTTCGAAAGACGGTAACTTTCACACTGCATTATTGCAATACACTCAATTTGTATGGTTATGCGTACGTCCTAAACGCTACGTACATGTTGGCTCATAACACTAGGCGCACCTGAAGTACAACGCCAGCGCATGCATGGTATGTGATATGCGAACTGAGAATGAAAAACCCTCGCGATACTGTATGGTATATCGTTAGAACCATCGGGGATATTTTTACAACGAGGTGAGACAATGATTACAAAATACCATTCGACCACATGTCGGGTTGTGGTCGACACGTATGAATAGTGATCAAATTCGAGTCGCGGAATACTGTGTCCCTTGATTTCTAGTTAATCCAATATTTTTTTTATTTCATTAACAGCTACAGATGCCTACCACAAGTTTACCGTAACTTTTTCCAATCTGTGAAAGCTGACTGTGACGTGTCCATTAAACCTTGACAACGGCCAACTGAACTGGAACAGTGCATGCAGCCACCGGTGATTGATCATAAATTTGCCAGCCACAAATTCAAATCGATTCCCTACCCGAACCGGATTGGCTGCCTGGTTGACATTTCAATTTCTGGATTAGGCCAGTACAAAAAAAAAAAAAGCAGTTTCTCGTCCCCGCCCGCACCTTTTTTTAGATAATTGTTAAAATTCTTTTTTCTTTGGACACGTTTCACTTGATAACTTCTTCAAAATATGATTTAATTGAAGGAAAAAAATTACTACTAATGCCATGCGAACTATGTAAGGAAAATTTTGAGATGGCTTTGTGGCCCCTAGGGGGTAGACCTCAGGAAAACAAATAAAAAAAATAGCCTCATGCTCATTTCCAGAACTGCTTGTACCGCGAATATAGTACAAATATGTGTATTCTGGACTGTCTGAGAGCAAAAAAAAAAAAAAAAAGCCCTCATCCCCAAACTTTAAACTTTCCAAAGTTAGGACGATAAACTATTTTTTTTTCCTGGGCTTATCGAAGCAGCTAAAAAGGGGCCTTAAATTACAGCTTTACGGATTCGGCAAGGGCAGATCCAGGGGGCGCAAACCAGGGGCGTAAATATGTGGGGTGTGGACACCCCCTTGAGAGGCAAGAAAGAACGATTTTAAGGACCTTGAATAGACCCCCGAAGCTTAGATGGATGTTCGTGAACGTAAAAATTTATTCCATGAAAACTGTAACAACGGACGTTGTACGGATGCCACCTAGGGAAAGATTGGCCACCTACCCCCCCCCCCCTCTCCCTCGTCTTGACAAAGTTCACCCCCCCCCTTGAAAATTGTGTACCTCTTTACGCCCCGTGCGGCAACAGGCGCGCCCCTTAATTGGTCTTCAGGAGAGAAACCCCCCACAAAACATCCCCCCCCTCCTCCCAAAATAAAAGGAGGAGTTGGTTGACCATTATCACGTGAGGTTTACCCCATAGCCTACTCTCCTCTCAAGATTACTCTGTCACCCAACATAATGATCTGAGCAGCGGTGTAGCACCAAGTCCACGCATTACCTACTGGGGAGGGAGGTACTTCACTAGTTTCGTTCATTCCCTTCCGCACAAACTGTGTCGCGTAGTCTAGAACTGACACAGGCGTTACATCTAGCTGGACAACATTAGTGCTGATTGCTTGAGCATACATATTTCTGTGCCTCATTCATTTCCTTAAATTCACACAACTTTTTCTTCTCCAACTGTGTCCTCCGATTTCATTTTATCAGGCGTCTTAGGACGCGCGTAAATAATTTTATTTTCTAACATAATGACGGGCAGTCACAGTGAGCACACACACATTTTTTCACTTTATGATTCTTAATTGTGACCAGATAAAGCAATGCCAAACGATTCAACATTTTCAATTTGCAAAATGTTTCGAACAAACTCAGGCTCTGTAACTATGTGACTATAACGACTGGACTTCCACCGCTTTTCATCGTGGCATTCTCTATGAGCGGTGCTGACTTCCTGGACATGATTCGGCGGGCCCAGAGGGACCAGGCATGGAGCAGTACGGCCATCACTGAAGCGCATGTCTTATAGGTGCACTTTAAATAAAACCCATCACTCATTCGACATTGTTGCTGTGGGGCCCCCCCCCCCCTCCCCAACAACAGATCGAGAGGGAAAATCGGTAAATCGACTGGCTAAAAAACGGAAATGAATTAAGGAGGGAGAACAGATTAAATAGCATGAAAAAAACAAAAAAAATCCCAGTAAGTTGGGAATAATAACCGCGAAAATGGGGGGCTCATGGCATTGAGGACAATGGGGGTATGGTGAGGTCCCCCCCCCCCCCCTCTTCATCTGGCTCCCAGCTACCAGCATGCCTTGTGAATCAGGACTTGAAAATATCACCCCATGGTCACTACCGAGATAAAGGCGCCCATGACAAGGCTGATGTAGAATTCGAATCATCCTTTCCCTCCATTGTCTACTTATGGCTGCGGGCATAGAGGTCACCATTCCCAGGTCCTGTCGCCGAAGGCTGTTGGGCAAATTTCCTGCGTAAGGCAAGCAGCAAGATATACGAAAGAGTGCAGTTCCCATTCCGTATCATTGGCGTCACAGGGGGGGCGGGCAGGGATGGGCGGTCGCCCCCTCTACAGAAACTAAGGGCGCCAAACGAGTGTCGGCCTACGCCGAACGTTGTGAAAAAATTTGAAAAAACAGCGAACTGAAATAATTGAAGATGTTATAGCCAAAAGGGCCAGGCTAAGCAATTTCACCATACCCCTCCCCCCCCCCCCCATCCTCCTCTTCGTTGTGCTTTAGTTACCTCGCCTAAAACTCGCGGTATGATGCAATTGCACGCGGGGACAATGTTTGCCCAAACTTTCAGGGCTGTTTCCATATTTTGCTTGCAAGGGTGTATCAGTATCCGCCTAATGTCTGTCACACAATGCTTCAAAACACTTAACACCTTGCTGATCATGGACAGCATTATCGACATGTTCTTGAGGCTCTGTGGGCAAGACTTGGACGTTTTGTCCGCAGTATACTTGAAATAGACAGGGCTACACAGGTCAGCCTGGCGCCACTGAAGGAACATAAAACAAATATACCATTATTCTCCCACTTACGGAGAAAGTAAAGAAGGGTAAAAAATAGTGAAACATGAGGTAAGAAATGGGTAAGGTGGAGTAGGGTAGGGCAGGTCCGTAGCCGAGGTGGGGGTGGGAGCGTTCAAACGACCCACCCTAATTGCGAGAGGTCCGCCCTTCTAGCCCCGTACCGAAGAGGCGGAAATATTATGAAATATAACCTGAAACCTGATTTCAGACATTCGATCAAGTTCAACTCGAGCATTCTCCTTTGTCGCCAAATTACCTGGTGTTTACGACGGGTTCATGGAACGGCAACTATTTCATGGTTGACATGTTTTGACATAAGGATTATGCTCCAAATTGCAGGCGAATAAGTAAGCCCGTTTTGGAGCAATAAAAAAGGTCTAACAATCTTGGGCAAAACCCACTCCAAACAACCCCCCTATTGGTTGGTTACAGGCCTGAGGTGAACTTGCCACACAAGTACAATTTTCTGTTAATATAGGTCCAAGGCGGGGGGCAAGGGGTCAGACTACCCCAACTAACAATCTGAATTAAAAATTCGGGGCGATGAATGACGAAATCGGAACAAAAGATGGACAGGAAAGGAAAAGGCAAAAGTACAAGAGATGCCGCAGTTCTGTGACTGGCCCTACCTTTCAATCGAATGCCATGAATACGCAACAATGTTCGCACGTTTCGCGCCGCGGCGGTGCTTCTAACCCCTAGTACTGTTGAAAGTTGGGGCAAATTGTCCCCTGCCCCTCTAAAATTGGAAGTGTGTTTTCCGTATGTTTTTCGTAGCCGAGTAGCCGCCAGTGTGCACCCTCCTCCCCGAGCCTCTTTCCGTACCTAAGTTGCTGTCTAGGAAGATCTATTAAACACAGGTGATGGTCCATCGTCCGGGTGGAGGGGGGTGGGGGGCGCAGAATCGAGTAACTCCTCTACCAACTACCCTTGCGACGCCACTGTCCTTACTTGGGCGGTCTAATTCCCGAGCTGTTTCCCCATCCTGTTCCACCAAGCCGTTCGGGCACTTCTGTCTGTCTTCTCTGCCAGATATCTATTCGCCTCTGTCCTGATGGCAGTGTGATTTCATTGTGAAGTACTAGAGCTCGAACATGCCATCTCCGTCTTCGGTCTCCATGACTCTGAAACGGATCTGGGAGGACATGCTGAAAAACCAAAGACGGTGGCACGGTGACCGACACACACTGTCACAGATGAACAGTAAGCAGTTTCCAAATGTCTGTGCGGTTCAGCTGTATTAACCTACTACTGCTCACAGTCATGAGAACTGAAATTGAGCAGAGAAATGACATTCCTCAACCTTCACCCGTGGAAGAGAAGTGATTTCAGTTTAACAGTTCCGAGTTAGAAACTCAATGAACTGGACAGTCACGCCATGCCATTAGTGGTGACCTTTTTTGTGTAGTAACTTTCTTGCTGATAATGTACCTGCAATGAATTAAAAAAAAAAATGCCCTCATACCGACTGAAAATATCGACTATCGTTCACAAATAGCTTCAAATTCATCATACACCAATTAAGGACAATTTTACATCTCGACATCTCGGCCTCTCTTCGGACCGAGTGGCTGCACATTGGTATAGCGTTCGGCCTTCCACCCGGAGAATCGGGGTCGAATCCGGTCGCTCACACAAGGGAACTGGTGGCGGAAAGGAAACTGCTGTTCAACCACACATCTCCCCTCGCGCCCTTCGTCTGTTGGCTCGGGCCGAGATGCCCACCCTCCCCCCGCCTTCCTTGCAGCTAGGCATTGTTCACACGTATGCTCCAAACTTTCCTGCCTCTCCCTTCTTTCGGAAGCACATTTTTCGAAAGGGGCGCAAGGAGGAGGGGGAAACCCCTCCCTTCTCACCCATCCTTTGCCCAGGACGGTGATCACTTCATGCCTTGCGCCCTATTGACAAATCCTCCCCCTGATATGCCCCTGTGGTAAGGGAATGAGGGTGTGGAATATATTCTAGCAAAGAGATAGTTGGAGCGGGCACAACTAGCCCACCTGTGGTGTACAACAGAGGAGGAGGCAGTACGGCCACAAGAAGCGAATGGTATGATAGGTGCCTTATAACCCAATCATATTCGAAATTTTGCATGTTGGTGCCCCCCCCCTCCCCAAACAACAGATAGAGAGGGAAAAACGGTAAATCGATGGCTCTAAAAAACGGAAATGAAGGAAGGAAGGGGAGAACGAAGAATTAAAAGCGAAAAAAACAAAACAAATCCCAGTAAAGTTGGGAATAAATAACCGCGAAAATGAGGGCTCATGGCATAGGACAATGGGGGTATGGTGAGGTGCCCCCCCCCCCGCTCATCTGGCTCCCAGCTACCAGCATGGGATGTATCAGGAACCTATGAAAATATTCACCCGCATGGTCACTACCGAGAGAAACAGGGACGCCCCAGGGACCATTGCTGATGTGAATTCGATTCATCCGTTCACCTCCTTGGTCTACTATATGGCGGGCTGCGGGCATAGAGGTCACCATTCCCAGGTCCTGTCGCCGACGGCGTGGGACAAATGTTCCTGCGAATGCAGCCAGCGACAAGATCTACTTAAAGAGGGCAGTTCCCATTCCGTAATCAGTGGCGTCACAGGGGGGGCGGGCAGGGAGGGGCGGTTTCCCCCTCTACAGAAACTAAGGGCCGCCAAACGGTGTAGGCATACGCCGAACGTTTGTGAAAGAAAAAATATTAAAAAACAGCGAACTGAAAATAATTTGAAGATGTTATAGCCAAAAGGGCCAGGCTAAGCAATTTCACCATACCCCTCCCCCCCCCCCACCTCCTCTTCCGTGCTTCAGTTACGCCTCGCTAAAACTCTGCGGTATATGAGCCAATTATGCAGCGGGGACAATGTTTGCCCTCAAACTGCAGAGGGGTTCGCTATTAATGGCTTGCAATGGGGTTTGTATCAGTAGTCCTCTAATTCTGCAACAAGCTTCAAAAAACGACTTACTAACAACTTGCTGATCATGGACAGCATTATCGACATGTTCTTGAGGATCTGTGGGCAAGACCTGGACGTTTGTCCGATGTATGACTTGAAATAGAAGGGGCTACACAAGGTTCAGGCGGCGCCAAATGAAGGTACATAAAACAAATATACCATAGGCTCCAATTACGAGAAATAAAGAAGGGTGTTAAAATAGTGAAACATGAAAGGTAAGAATAGGGTTAGAGTGTGCGAGGGTAGGGGAGGGCAGGTCCGTAGCCGCAGGTGGGGGTGGGATCGTGCAAAAACAACCACTAATTGCGAGAGGTACGCACTTCTAGCCCCGGACCAAAGACGCGGAAGTATTGAATATAATCGGAACATGATTCAGACATTCAGATCAAGTTCAACTCGAATCTTATCCTGCCAATTACCTGGTGTTTACGACGGTTTCAATGGAAGGCACGATTTCATGGTGAATGTTGAAAACTAGGGATTATGCCTCCAAATTGCAGGCGAATTAAGGAAAGACCGTATTTGGAGAATAAAAAGGTCCAATCTTGGGAAAAAACCCACTTCACCCCTCCCTATTGGTTGGTTAGGGCTGTAGGGTGAACTGCCACACAAGGTTCCAAGTTCGGTATAATATAGGCGTACAAGGCGGGGGAGGGGTCAGACTACCCCCAAAAACATCCTGAAGGAAAAATTCGGGAGGATGATGATGACGAAAATCGGAAACAAAATATGGACAGAAGGAAAGGCAAAAGTAAAAGAGATGCTCGAAGTTCTGATGAATGGCCCGAAACTTTCAAGCGACATGCCAATGATTGAATGTACGCAAAAAAGTTAGCACGTTTCGCGCGCGGCGGTGCTCTACCCCTATGTGACTGTTGGAAATTTGGGCAAAATTTCCTGCCTCTAAAATTGGAAGGGTTCCGTATTGTTTATGTAGCCGCAGTGTGACCCCTCCCCGACCTTCTTTCCGTTCCTAAGGTGATGTCTCGGAAAGATCTATTAAACACCGGTATGGTTCCAGCGTCAGGGGAGGGGGGGGGGGGGGGCAGATCGAGTAACTCCTCTACCAACTACCCTTGCGACGCATGGCCGTACGTGAGGCGGTTACTTCCCAGATGTTTCCCCATCCTGTTCCAAAAAAGCGTTCGGGCACTCTGTCTGTCTTCTTCCAGAATAATCTTCGCCTTGTCCTGATGGCAAGTGTGATTTCATTGTGAAGTACTAGAGCTCGAACATGCCATCTCCGTCTTCGGTCTCCATGACTCTGAAACGGATCTGGGAGGACATGCTGAAAAACCAAAGACGGTGGCACGGTGACCGACACACACTGTCACAGATGAACAGTAAGCAGTTTCCAAATGTCTGTGCGGTTCAGCTGTATTAACCTACTACTGCTCACAGTCATGAGAACTGAAATTGAGCAGAGAAATGACATTCCTCAACCTTCACCCGTGGAAGAGAAGTGATTTCAGTTTAACAGTTCCGAGTTAGAAACTCAATGAACTGGACAGTCACGCCATGCCATTAGTGGTGACCTTTTTTGTGTAGTAACTTTCTTGCTGATAATGTACCTGCAATGAATTAAAAAAAAAAATGCCCTCATACCGACTGAAAATATCGACTATCGTTCACAAATAGCTTCAAATTCATCATACACCAATTAAGGACAATTTTACATCTCGACATCTCGGCCTCTCTTCGGACCGAGTGGCTGCACATTGGTATAGCGTTCGGCCTTCCACCCGGAGAATCGGGGTCGAATCCGGTCGCTCACACAAGGGAACTGGTGGCGGAAAGGAAACTGCTGTTCAACCACACATCTCCCCTCGCGCCCTTCGTCTGTTGGCTCGGGCCGAGATGCCCACCCTCCCCCCGCCTTCCTTGCAGCTAGGCATTGTTCACACGTATGCTCCAAACTTTCCTGCCTCTCCCTTCTTTCGGAAGCACATTTTTCGAAAGGGGCGCAAGGAGGAGGGGGAACCCCTCCCTTCTCACCCATCCTTTGCCCAGGACGGTGATCACTTCATGCCTTGCGCCCTATTGACAAATCCTCCCCCTGATATGCCCCTGTGGTAAGGGAATGAGGGTGTGGAATATATTCTAGCAAAGAGATAGTTGGAGCGGGCACAACTAGCCCACCTGTGGTGTACAACAGAGGAGGAGGCAAGTGTGCACCAACGTGCACCTCTACCCCCTTCCCCCGCCTCCTTTCCACCCTCGTTGCGGCCTCTCCTCCAGGGGGCCGAAAGTGGAATGTGTAAATGAAATGGTGCGCAAGGAGATACAAGGTCCATCGCGGACAGCAGTGACGGCGGCCCTGGGGGGGGGGGGAGGACATGCCCCCTACTTCTAGTTTCTCAGAGATATTGGATTTCAAGCGGTACTTTTCTTCAGGGATGGGTGAAGGTATAATTGTTACTGCATAGTCTATATGAATGAGAGAGATGTGCAACTGTTCGAATCTGGGGAAAATCGTCTCGCCCCCCCCCCCTCCCTACTCGGAGGGCTGGCTGCGCGCCCAATGCCAGGTACTGTACAGACAGACAACTGAACGTCCTTGTGCACGCTTTCATACTATTCTCGGTTTGACAATTACAATATTTCATTGTTTGGCCCATCCGAAAATCAATTGGCCAAATTGCAACGGATCCATTACGGTACGCTGCTCACATACTGTCCATACCCGCCACTAATATTCCTCCCTATCCTTCATGACCACACTGGTCTTTCCTGTTACTGGTTGCGCATAGAGTTCAAGTTCTCCTGTTTTAATTACAAGTGCATTCCATGCTATTATCTCCCAGTTATATCTGGGGGCAATTTGTGGCATATTTACAACACCATCCTCTCATTCAACGTCCATGGATGAGTTCCTATCTGGTCACATACTCAGTTTCGACCAGGGCCTATGGCCAACGCCTATTCCGGTAGGGGCGCCCCCCCCCCTCTTCTCTGGAGTAGCCCAGTGGCTCCGTCCTTCAACACCTCCAAACTAGGCCAAAGACACCGTTCTTTTCGTTGTAATTGTATTTGCGTGTGCGTTGTTTTTTTAAGGGGGGGGGGGGGGGTTGAGTATACGCAATCACACTGTCGTTTGTGAATTGCGCTATACAAAAACGGTTTTTATTATTATTATTATCATCATCATCATCATCATCATTAGGATTATTATTAATATCGATGGCTTTTATTCGCTTCTAATCTCCGTTGTTAGTCGGGGTGTATTTCACAAAATTATTTAGGGTTTGGTTTTCCGGACCCACTCCTTCTTCCCGAAAAAAGGCCAACCTGACAGTGCAGGCAACAATGAAGATGCGATAACCGTAAATTGTGTTACTTTAGGGCCCTCTAGAATGCACGAATGGCATGCCTTCCAGGAGTTGCACGCGAGCATTCTCCCTGTATCCTATATTTCTTGGATAAAGGATAAACCCCTCGCAATCCCCCCTGGTGCCACACGGGGGGTCACCCTCTGGAAGTAGCCAGGCGCGAAAGCGGTGGACACCGGTGAAAACAACTTCATAAAGCGAGGGCGCTTATATAATCATTGTAATTAAGTTGGAACGCAAGAGGGCAGCCGTGTAACAGAATTAGTGCTCACTACTTCTGTTCCCTGGTCAAACTAGAAACGTGGTTCTTTGATAGTGGTGATTCACGGGATTTTTTGGCACGTTCGCTGGTTGTACACGGTCCCGTTCATTCATGGGCACAATCCTCTGCAATTTCCCCCACTTCACATTGACTGACTAGTTTGAGATTACCCCTCAGGGGGACTGGGGACACACGATTTAATGGAGTCACAGCCGCAGACCTCGCCACACTTCCGAGCTATGTCACTGATATATATTATTTTCTTTTTCTTCTTCAAATAAAACTACATTTCCTGACGAATCCAAGGGAACCCGCTGCCTGTCAATGACCCGATACGTTGAGATGGTTTCACACTGTACTATTGAGTGCACATACGCACAGGGAAACCTTGTTTTTAATACCATTCACAGTTGTAACATATTATTATGATAGATAAATTGTTTTAAATAAATTGAAAGAAAACCTTTCATAGATTGAATTCCCATTCAACAACGTTTCCTTCCAATTATTTACCTCTACGACTTATGCATCTGTATCATAACTGAGTTCCAATACCAAGCAGGGTAGCGATCCTAGGGGACGGGGAGAATGTCCCCCAATATTTTTGGCGGAAGGGGTCATGTCCCCCACCCCTCATTATTATGACGGAATCGCCGCATATGCAAAGCCTAAGTCATTGAAGGTTCCCTATCGCAGTGCATAAACAACGTAGCTTCACATTACACTGAGTGACCCTATTTTTTTTTTGCCCCTCATCAAAACAGATGTTCCCCGTTCCACTTGTACCTGTAAAAATACCTCCAGCATTTTCTCCGGCGTCCGAGCGCATTACTTGACTGGGGGGGGGGGGGGTCGGTGGTGACGTGTCTCCCAACTAGTTATGGGCCTCCATCTATAACGTATTTTGCACACACGACACACATTCCTAGGTGATTACGGCTTTGCCGAGCGTCATCTTTTTCGAGTCGCACTGTGGGTGAAAACGGGTCACTTCATTACACACCTTCATATCACTGTTGATAAGT
Organism: Sclerodactyla briareus; assembly: GCA_026419785.1. Classification (NCBI taxonomy): domain Eukaryota; kingdom Metazoa; phylum Echinodermata; class Holothuroidea; order Dendrochirotida; family Sclerodactylidae; genus Sclerodactyla; species Sclerodactyla briareus. The sequence goes on along the minus strand of JAODTK010005811.1, from coordinate 457,703 downwards.
ATTTTTCGACGATTGTTTCTGTTTTTTGTTTTTACCATCAATTCTACAATCCAATGGAAAAATTGAAGACACAATAAGTTGTCTGGTTCAGTCCACTCCCCCCCCCCCCCCACAACACACACACCGGGTACCCGTAATGCCTTATTGATGATCCAAATCCATGTTAACCATGTTAAACAAAGGAACAGTATGTGACATTAAAGCCATACAATGACATGCAAAACACATCCTTTGAATGTTTTCTAAGGAATACACCCAGTGTTGGTAAAATATGGAATCAGTAACACGGTTGAGAAGTTTGTAATGAAGCGACTGCAAGCTTGGATGCAAGCCTACTGCCTGAAAAACTATACCTAACAATTAGTTATCAACAACAAAACAAAAGTTTTACTGTGCATCGTGATAGAAAAACGATTCGTTTCTTCTTAGTATTTTCGACGATTATTACATATCGCGTGCTAACTGATAGGATGCTTAGATAACTCAATCTACAACAATTAAGCTGATAAGAAATTCTAAAATCGGAATTATTCCGAGAGTCCTTCTTTCTTGATAGACGCTTCACCCACGAGATGGCGCTATACATGATTAGGTTGGTTTCATGTGTTTCCTAGGCAGGGCGCTAGACATAACTATTCCCGAGAGCGACAGTTGCAGCAAGCTGGTGACCGTTGGGGTCACACATGTTATGTTTCCATAGGCTATTATGGCTGCGTATTAGTCGGCTGTTAGTGTTAGATAATTACTTCGTTGGCCATCAATTAAGGGTCCTGATTGGCTAACGAGTCAGGTGGCACCCTTAATATCATCACAGAGCTGACAGTTTTCCAAGAGACTGAGAGTTAGGCCACGCTCACTGCTAGCACTGAGTTTGTATACAAATACGGGTCCTCCCTTGACAACACACAGCTGATTACTGAAACACGTGGCTCTTTCGCGTTCGAGTCGCCGTTCAAACTGATTTATCACTAACAGTCGACAAAAACGCCCACCACTATATATGTGTGGTAAGGCAGTGCTATCCGAGTAAAGCTCCCTGTCAAAAACACTAGGAAGGCGATCCCACGGCGCTCGCACTGCGACCAAAAAATAATCGAGGCGCAGCAGGAGCGCCGTAAGGTCGCCGTAAGGTCGCCGTAAGGTCGCCGTAAGGTCGCCGTAAGGTCGCCGTAAGGTCGCCTAGAGCGCTCTCTGGGGGTCCGCAGTGGAGCGCTCTTGGTCGCCGTGGGAGCGCCATGGTCGCCAAACCACGGCGACTGTTCTGTGCATGCATTAAAATGAGCGCAGTAGCGATCGGCACGAGGTCCAGCCCTAGTCAGTTCAGGGCGCCGTACGGGCGCATTGCAGTCGCAGCAAGAGCGAGGGTGTGAACGAAATGAGGCCAGTGCGAAGGCGCAAAAGAGAAGTGTGGGTCGCAGTGTCAACAAAAATAGGGATGTCCACCTGCGCCCTCACAGCGCTCTCGCGGCGTTCCCACTGCGGCCTTGGCGATGCTACGGCGTTCTATTGCGTTCTCACTGCGCTTCTATGGCGCGTTGTTGTACGTATCGTGAGAATGAGACGGCGGAGAACAAGAAAAAGATGGTGGTCCGTCCAGGTTCGCCATGGGGAAAGATTACGAATTCATTCACTACCACCGCCTGATGTCCGAGCTACGAGATGAAAGATCCTGCATCTTTTTCCAATTTCTTGGCGAGTCCCCGGGAATGTGTTTTTTTTTTTTCGATGAACTTCATGAGTAGCTTCGATCATTTGTGTACCGTATCCACACTAGATCGCCAGGATTTGGCCTTGAGCGTTGTGACAAACCGCAGTAGGAGCGCCGTAGGGTCGCTTCGATCACCGCGAGGACGTCGCGGGAGTCGCAGCTGGAGCGTAGTGAGGACGCCATTGTTGAGAAAATTTAAATGATTTTCGGCGACCGCAGCGCGTTTTACTAAAAATAAGAGCGGCCGCGGGAGTGCTGTGGGAGGGTGTCTAGTGTGACAGGGATATAACGGACAGGGGTTGTACGGTCAATGAGACAGACCGCTTTCGACTTGAGACGGAGGTATACATAATTAGGTCCCTTGTATGTTATGAACAGGGCCTAAATAGTCAGAGAGCAACAACTTCTATTACAGCTAGCTGGTGATCGATCGTCGGTGTCACGCTGTTAATTTTCATATTCATATTGAAAAAGAACGTGGATTCCCATGTAGCTCAAAATATGAAGTTTTGGTATTGTAATTGATGAGAGGGTAGGCTCTTAGCTTCACGGTGATATATAACAAGGGTGGCGCCTGGGGGACAGGGGGTCATGCCCCTCCCGTCGGGGAAACCTGCCCCCCCCTCCCCGGCGGGATTTTTTTCTTCCACATCTCGCGGAGGCCCGCGTGGTACTCTAAAATGTCACCCCCGACGAGGCTCTTTGCCCCGACATTATAGATTTCCAACACTCTTCATAGTGAAACGTCCTATATTAAAGCTGAAAATTTCCAGCGCGCTTCGCGCGCCTCCCATCTTCTATAATATTGCCAAGTTTTTCGCTCGAGTTTAAGATCAGCATATCCACCCTCCTATCTTGCTACAGACTATACAATCGTGGCATATATAGATAGGATACACAAGCCTTATGGATAGCTTCGAAATGGTCCCTGCCAAGAGATTCACGTTACAATTCCTTTGGTGAGAAATGGTCGTCTGCCGTCTACCACTGTTTTTTTGCCTTTGTGTTAATGATGTGCTCTCACGACGCAAATTCTTCCAGTGCCCAGGCATTTCCTGTGCATTTATTGGGAATCCCTGACCCTTTTCTTCTACTAAGAGCGCTGATTGCGTGGGATACCACTGAGAGTAAACAATGCCCTCCACATTGTGTTTCTTTTCTTTTGCACACGCACACACACACACACACATACACACACACACACACACACACACACATACACACACACACACACCTAACGGACATCCGATGCTCATTACAATTTGGTAGGTATGACAAACCAGACAACAGTTAAAAATTGGCGAAATAGCCAACTGACAACAGTATCTCTTCGGCCATTCGGGCGCGATGAGGGTAAAAAAAAAATGTTCAAAAGGCAGGAACACACATGTCACTTATCTGTTCAATTCGCCATTTCCTTCCGACTCACCTCACTGCCCGATTATGATAGGTGAAGTGAGCGTAGCATACTCATTGCTGAGCAGGACTGTAGAAGAAGAATACGTTCAACAACGTTCACTGAGGCATAATAACTTGTGGTACTTAACTAAATCAAATATGGGATGATGCTACTTTCAATTTCTTGTACGTTCACTCACGGACATTGTCACGCTATGTCATTTGGTAGGATTCCGGAAAACTCTCTTACTGCATATTCTTGCATAATATGTTTGCTCATTGAACATACTATAATTAAAGGGTTTTATATTACGCACCACTGGCGGTGACGGCACAGGGCAAAAAGTATGGTATTAAAGAAAGTGACTATGGTAATAGCGCCACCCATTTCGAAGCGAGAGATAAATAATTAATTTCTCCTGCTCCGGCTGGAGGCGGGAAGAATTTAGTATAGTCCTATTCGAACTCATTTTCTCCTGAATTTTGCCTTCGTCAGTCGAACACTACTGCGCGCGAGGCCGCGATACAAAAGGCCCCGGATTTGACACACTTTTGAGGCAATCGAAAAATAGTCCAGACCAAACGTCAATGGTCATAAGAACATCCCTCCGCATGTCGTTGGTGCAACCTTAATATTCCACGCTTGACTTCATGGGGTTTAATCTTGAAGCAGAAGTGAAGCCACTGTGAACTCTGTTTGCTATGCTGAAAACGCCCTTCATAAACTGCTGTATTTTGGAGCGTAGAATTATACACGCCCTTGTTCAATTCTATGGTTTGGTTACATTGTGCAATAGGCAGGTTTGAAAGATTTTCAAACTAGTGCCGTTTGACAGCCCCCCCCCGCTCGTGAACGTCTCATTAATTAGCTTTTTGTCCATGGTATTCTATGTCCGGGTGCTGCTTCTGCCAGAGGCGGATCGAGTTGTATTTTGAATTACTAACATTTTACTGCACAACACGACTGAGCTGAGCCAACACCTTGATGCTTCTGTCAAATAACAAGGTAGGGTAACACTCGGTACCGTCGGCTGTCCTCGTCTCAGCTCCCTCTGCTGTCACTCCGAATTGGTATATCAGCAGGACATCGTTTATGCACCTCTTCTTTGGTCTCCTTCTCGCTGTCTCCCCTCCACTTCTGCGTGTATCACTTTGTCAACAGAGATCTCATCCTACACCTCGAAACATGTCCATACCATCTGGTACTGTCTCATTGATATTCCCCACCCCGAGGCTCCCTCTTATCTTTTATCATTCTCTCTTACATCCTTTAGGGTAAACCTCAACCCACCGAGCTCCTCATCTTTTGCTCCAGGTAGTATTCCTCTTTATTTGCCGTGGGTCCATACCTCTAATCCGCGGAATGGAGAGTATTGGTCATACGACGGGTGTTGTAAGTTTGATTTTCAGGTTTCGTGCCTATCCCTGTCGTAAAAGGCGATTCCCTCCCACAGACCCCATGTGCTTGCAATTCGCTCTACAGCATATATGGTCCTGCCTCGCAAAGGTTCATCCCAGCCTTGCAGTACGTGAATTGCGTTGTTCCTGCTTCGATTGTCGTTGATCTTTGCCCTTGATTACTGCTCCCTAAGTCCCTCTCCTGGTGCTCACCATTACTTTTGTTGTGGTTGGTTCACATTCAGTCCCTTCGAGTCCTCATCTGCCCCTCCAGCTTTCACTGCAGCTATACTAAAGGCCAGTAGTACGCTAAATCATCTGCCAAAAAAACAGCTACAGAGGCATTCTCTCGGAACTCATCGCCTACAACGTTGGAGCACAGTCCAACAGGAAAGGGCGTAGACTGGATCTCTGGTGCAATCTACCCGGACGTTGAATTCTTCTGTCTTTCCGATATTTTGTCCTCACAACTGGAAGAGTTTAAAGACCGTAGACACCTTTTCCAGAATAGGGAATCATTTTTTACATCCATCCTATAAAGGCGGGTATGCCAATGGATTGTACCGACAGTTGGCACGGGTGGAGAGAAGGGCGTTTGGAGCGGGGATGGCAGGATGGAGGACGAAGGAAAGTATAGGGGCAGCGTATATCCATACATAGAAACCTGTAACTGATATGGTGTCTGGTACGGCTGGGGAAAACAAGCAACGAAAACCGTCTCATACAACGCAGGGTATATATCAATACCGATATGTCCAAAGCCAACCTTCCTATAACCAGCAGGCCGATATCTTGTGTATCGTGCATGGTTTAATGCACCCGTCTATATTTGCCGGGAGGGGGTCGGTAACGACACAATTTGCCGTTGATGTACTAAAAACCACACGAAAACGAGTGCGTTGAAAACTCCAAATTAGATTCAGGGTTATGAAATACGTCTTTTGTTGTTTTGTTGATTCGTGGCCCTCTATGTACAAACCAAGTGATAATACACAACAAATGAATACGTAGCGACAGAGTAAAAGACAGGATAGACAATAGAGTACGGGAGCAACAAACATAGGCCAAAAAGATCCCGCCCATCTGTGTGAGTTTCAAGCGCGGCGTGATCCGCGTGGGAGTTGTACTTTCACAGGCAAAACAACACAATCCATTCTTAATGGGTGGCTGTGACACGATATTTCCTTTTTAGTAACAATCCATTGAATTGTTTCACGGTTATCGGGACAAATTATTACAGCACATACACGATACACCCGTACCATCGCATTCAACTGGCGCGATTTTTTTCATCGATACGTTATGCAAAACGGACCGCCAGTTGCCACGGACAACATTGCCCCTTCAAATGAGTATGGCAACCAAGGAATATCATTTCTATATAGCGGCAACCTAATCCAATAATCACACAAAAACTTCACGTGTGTCAGTAAGGAGGTGTCGGTGTTTAGAGAGAGCTAATAAAAATTCGATTCGCACGTATTAAATAAAAACAAAAAAGGACAGACGTTTCCCGCTCCCAGTCTGGGCGAGGCAGGGGAGAAGAAGAAACAAAAGCATGCCCTCTACTTTGTGTGCAGCGGAAACTTCTTTATGTGGTGACTGTGATTGGAACAGCTTATTGGAGATGTGGAAGAGAATTGCATTTTTTTTTTTTTTAAGGTGTGACTGTGGTGGAATAGCTTTATATTGAATCTAGGCTACAGGTGTTTTAGGATTCCGGAAGAAAAGAAAACGTGAATTTCGTGCTATCTATTTTTATAAGATCACTTGTTTAAAAAGAGAGAAAGGGGAATGAGGGTAAAACGGGAAAACTGGATTGTGACGGGCTGCATGTAGTGCACATTACTCTATTCAGACGAAATTGGGTCGGTCATTAAAAATAATAATGATAATAATAATAATTAATAGTAATAACTTCACAACAACTCTGTCATTGGTAGGCTTATATCTGTCTATCACAGATAGATTAATATATTCTATCACGGGTCGATGCAGGAATTACTTTCAATTGGTCTGTGTTTATTGATTAGTAACTAATGCCGCCATGTACGTCCCCGCTAATCTAATCGAAACTGATTTACTATCGACGCGTGTAAAATATTTACACGCACGCTTTCTCCGTATTGTTCATCATTCGCTAATTATCCATCGTCCGAAGGGCCCCGGATTGAGATTTGTAGTCACTTTGCATTTCACCTATATTTTTAGTTACTGATTGCCATAAACGGTGGATGGTAACCATAGTGGGGTTGGAACTATCCACTGAGGGGAACCCATTGGTGGGGTACCCATGGTGCCGGGTATCCAGCAATGAGGTGCACTCGCGGAAAGTTGTCCGTTGTGTGTGTGGCCGTTGTGTGTGTGTGTGTGGTGTTTGCGTGTCTGTCAGATTGTTGATGGTTTTTCGCTAATATCTCCCTTTTGGAGTGGCGAACAAAATGAAATTTTGACCGCTTGAATAGGTCCTAAAACACCGTGTTGCTTTCAAAATTAGATGGAAACTCTCAAAATTGCGGGAATTTTGAGGCAAAAGAAAATTTTGGGGGCAATTTCTCATTCTACAAGTTTTTCATTTTGTCAAGATATTCCTTTATTCAATGGCTGAAGAGTTCAACTTTTGTAGCCATGTGAAAAAGGCACAAATAACAAGTTTTTCCATGCAATCAGACCAAAATTACCAAAAATGGGCCATTGGAGGGGAACAAAATACGGTTTTGGCAAATTTGAGAAGTGGCTTTAAATCTGTTCAGTTTTTGGTATACTTAATGATTGGGAGGACTGAATGATTCCAAATTTCAGAGGGACGGTACAAGATATCAAACAAGGGTTCGCAGCATTATGCTCTAAATTAATGAAATTTTGCAATGGATATGAATAATTTTTGGGGAAAATGGCTGTTTCAGCTATTTTGATGAATTTTGTCTATTTGCAACTCGCGAAAGGGGTAGCAAGTAGAAGAAACGACTGGAATAGTTCCATATAATTGCCGAGGAGATCTGAAAATCGGGGGATTGCCTTTGTATGTTGTTGCAAGAGTCCTCGAAACGCAGGTGAGTAGAATCTTCTAATCCAGAACCGTAGCTGGACAGAGAGGCAGCTAGATACATGGCATAGACACCAATAGGGGTTGCGCTAGCGGCAGGAGGAGGGGGGGGGGGGGGGGGGGGGGAGAGGTGAAGGTGTACCCACGCGAAGAGGAGTTCGCCGTCGAACATAATTGCCCCTTCTAAACACTCCCGACGAAGGTGGTTTTCAAATATTCGAGGGGAACAAAGAAAGAAAACACAAACAGTCACACGGATATTGCAGGGACGGTATGTTGTAATACCAATTTTAGGGAAGTAATTTTTATGCACACACATTATATCCTGGAATATTGGTGGCGAGTTTGATGGGAGAGTGTCAAATAGAACGCATCCTTGGGGGTAGTAGTAAACACCAATTACAAATCAAGACCATTATGAAAATAGGGGTAAAATGAATCCGAGCCTACAGTACAGTGGTGATGTGAATATGAATTGATTGCAGTGTTTGGGAGCCCAACGCCAGACCGAATTTAGCTGATTGAGTGCGCCCATGGGGCACATTCAGTATGCGAAAAAATTTTTTTTGTCCCTTGTTTTTTTTTTTTTTCTGACGTCTAGGGGACGCGGATAAAAACCTGTAATGTAACAAGTTATTGATGAGATCTACAAGACAAAACTGACAAAATTGTTCACAAAAATGAGTAAGATACTTCATTTCGTTTCTATGTGAATATCTTAATTCCGTCTTTTCGTCATTAGGAGCAACTTGCATCTTTAAGTGTAGTCCATGGCGATGTTTGCACCTCCACATGGACGGCTATGAATTCATCAAAATTCATAAGGGGAGTAAACTTATTTGGTTAGTTACATGCAGAGATTTTATACAAGTTCACCTTTTCACCAATCTTTGATTTTATGTCCGGGCTCATCCGCCTTCTATCCGAAACTATATATAACGTGGGTGTAGTAATGTGATTGCGCGGGAGCACTGAACAAGAAACCGAGCCATCTCTTCGATTCGGCAGAAGAACGTGCAAATATAATCCACATTTGACGGCAGTTGAAACTGACGAGCAAGGGTGACGGCAAAGGAACAAGATTGAGTAGCCTCTTCCGATTTTTGCTGTCAAGAATCCGAACTATAATGCGTTCTCGTGTGATACGCCCGTTGAAAGTATCCGGATAATATCGGGGCCTCATTCGGTGGGCTTGTTATAGTTAGTCAGCCTGATTCTAATTATCCTATAGGCAGATAAGAGGCAAGGACCAAAACCAGGATTCTGTGGAATTAGCAAATGTTCTCAAATCAGAGAACTAGTGAAAATGGGATAGCAGAGACGTTAAGGCTATGTCTGAATTTACATGGGATGTGAATTGTTTGGGACCGACTTAATTTTTAAATTGTTTGTATTTTGTTAACCTGTTTTCGCTTAATATTTCAAAACAAAACAAAAACAAAAAACACGTATTGCGGTCTGATTTGCAGTTCACACAGTCATGACAATATCAGGCTGCGGAAGTCGTCGTATACATTCATACGGCACCTAGCAGCAAAATACTGGCAAATCCTTGTACTGTGAGATCGTGAACCAACGGCGCGGGATTTTCGTTTGTCGTCAATATGGTCAGATGGTGGTTGATCGAGTGCAGGTCGATTAGCCATTGAAATCAGACGAGTAACCATGAGACGGACTTCTTGTTCGGGAAGGTCCGTTAATTTTGTTGATTGTTATTCGATATACTTGCTCTGGAGTCCAGGCACCCACCAAAATCTATTTTAGCGCGCCGACCAACTGAATGAGCGCCCGGGGTCCAGTTCCAGGGACAAGAAAAATATGACCATGATTAGCACATTTCAGTTGTTTCACGGATGGGATGAAGGAATATAATGATAGGTGACACAAACGTGACGATTCCGTTGGCGTTATGGAATATCTGTTAAAAAGTATATGTAAACTATTTGTAAAACTCCATGTTCTCTCAAAACACCCCTCCGCTTCTTAGAACGGTTTTGTCACATGTTGCTTGCACTATTCACGGTTGGGCGGAACCCCCCCCCCCCTCCACCACCACCAATAGAGCAATTCATGCCAGGCATTTCCTACCTTTCGACCCTTTCAAACACTCACACACGCGCGCCACACACACACCACAAACACACATTCACCACACACACACCGCCGCAAACAACCCTTCACCGTACAAACGCGCAAATATATCTATATATATATATATATATATTATATAATATATAATAGATTAGATATATATATATATATATACCCTTGTCCAAATATATTAGCACCAAGTGCGTTCCTAGAGTTTTAAATACAGTGATGTGGGTTGAGGCTTGTTAAAAGACCCATAGACCAAGTAGAAACACATAATATTCATTTCGGTCACCCGGAAATTGCCAATTTTTTTTTTAGCAACGAACTAAAATTAACTAGATACAGGAAACTCTTTTCAACTTCATATATCTGAGCATCGAAGAGGGCAATGAGGGTATAAATATGATAGAAATTTAATCGTACTTCGTTACGTACTTGAAACCATCCCAGATGCACCGCGGCTTGTTTTGTATAGAACTTGGGAACAATACTGCACAAATCTCGACACAGACGCGACATCGTGACTACCAGTCGCGCGTTTGCGTTTTTTAAACTTTACGTGTTCCTAGTATATGGCTGGTCAGTAAATCAGCTATTACCGTGTTTACACAACCCGATATGACAGTATGGCCGATGAAAAAGTCGGAGGTCCGGCTCGGATAGGACCACGATCTTATCGAACGATCAGTTTTTTTCAGATAGGGTTCATTACAGGCATTTTTTTTCAAATTTAACCGCCGACTACATGGAGTATATCCCATATGTCGTTTCCACATGCTGAGCACCAGTGATACTAGTAAAGTAAAGTAGATACCATTTCTAACAGGAATTTAACGTGAAATTAAGCGTTTGGGAATCATCACAGGAAGCACAGAAATATAAAAAATAATGTCGTAGGCTAATAAGTCAAGTCCGGGTTCCTACGTACAGAGGCTGGGAAGTCATCAAGGATAATTCAATAAGGAGAAAACCTCAGATCTCTGACGAATCGTGCGATATCAACAAATAATCGACGGGACTTATTGAACTGTCCGCTCACATCTCAGAAAGGTCAGAGATGGGAAAACATGAAATTACGTGGTTGCGCAATTAATACCTTTCAAGGTTTGCGAAGAGCAGTCTGTGTGTTATCTGATATAGCAATTAACGGTGCATGTCCTGCGCAACTACTGAGGATAATGTCCAGTAATTGTATTTGTGTATATGCTGTAACCGTTATGTGTTTTTATATCACGGCAAAAAAATATTTCCTCGGAATTGAGATATATGAAAACCTTACTGCACGATTAGTCTTTTAGGGATTTTTCAGCCTTGTAAGAAATTTAGCAACTCTGTACTCGATTTGCTTTATTTGGTTTTCGTTTCCTGCGAATTTTCAAGATAGGTCATCAGTCTCATACAATTTTATACTCGGTGATGCTGTTTGTCTTGTGGGCTACTATGCAACCACTAGTGGATTATCATCTGCTATAGGGGGGCCAACATGAAACATGCACAAGCTTAAAGACCTTTATGATGACCATCTTATCAATGTCAGAAAGGACGTGGAGTTGTGTTCTTGGATGGCTTGAAAGCACCATTTGTGCAATATGAATTGTCTGGCCAAAATGACCACTTGATGAAAGCATCTGTGTTAAAAACACGATCGTGTCTATACTAGAGCCATTGGGTAATGAAGATCTTGAGTGCTGATTAGTCAACTCCGACAAAGTCCGGTACTGGTACCTGGGAGAGCCACCACCAGCTTGTTAACTGATTTGTAGGAAGAGCTCGGAGTTCGTCAATCCCGCCTTCTTCTTGCAGTGTATGGAGGCAACCCCCAAGCTGTTGAAGAGGGCTGCCACACGGTTGATCGACAATAGGCTTTGCAAAGAGCGAGCTGCTTGAAGCTGAACCATTTCCAGTTTGTTAAGTCCTGCTTTTGTTGGAATCCCGAAACGGCGGAGCAATTGCAAACAGGGTAGGAAACAAGCGTTTATAAGCAGTAACTTAGAGGCAGTGCTGGTTTGTAAAACATTCGATGATTTTTTCGAACCCCATATTTTCGACAAAAATTAACCAGTTCACGTTCGAATTCTAGTAATGGTGTGATAATGATATTGTGTCACTAGGTCAGCGAGGCACATTTGGTGGTCTGACGCCCACCGCATGCTGCTAATGAACAATCAGCTGAAAATCTCTCGGTCTTCGTGATGAATCTCACATCAGAGGACCCAACTCTCCCACACGAAACTTAACAAAGGACCGATACGCACTCACCACACTAACATAGTTAGAAATAGGATGAAATTGGGGCATATTCCAAAAAGCTGTATGTTGCAAGTTGCAAGTCGGACTTAACAGTGAGCTCGTACTGTAACCAGCACTGGCCTATGTCCCGGTGTCCACATGTTCGAGGTAAAACCAGGTCCTAATACTAAAATGGTTCATTTGACCGTGATCGTAAACCAGGCATCATTACTTGAATTATGTAAATCCAAAATACTTCTGGATTACATGAATTCTGGAATTTTTTTTTTTTTTCATGTGACGGACAGGACTTCGTCATACGCTATGTGAACTAGCAACATCGAATATAAAACCTTTGATAGTCTTAGAACTGAAGTGAGTTGCCGTGTCGGGAGTAGTAAGAAAGAAAAACCTCAAACGAAAGTGTTTTCACACTCCAACCCCAACACCCCACTGCGTGATGTATTAAGAATATTGGTGATTCTGGCGTGGAAACGATAACTGGAGCGCGAGCAATATTTGCTAGCATGCTTCAGCAAAGCTTTTCACGACATTTTATGTACGCTGGCGCCTCCGCGAAACCGAACGCCATTGACGATCTTGTTCAGATAACTGGGTGAACAGAAAAGATCAATCAAGACGTGTTGATCAAAGTGAGAATGAAATCTCGAATGGTTGTGGAGACTGAATTCGCACATATTATGGCGGGAACTGTCGACAAAAATTAAAAGATTGGGAAAGGAAGTCCCAAACTGAACATCTTTTTATTGTTCTTCGGAATAATAAAAATAATTCTCTAGGACGGAAAACCTTATAATCATGTAATGTTGAGCTACATATTTCAGATGTCTACTGAAGGATATTTATAACTTTTATTCAGTCTTCGGAAGGTGGCCTTCCTTGTCAATTTGCAGTTCGGTGTATTACCGAGAAAGCATGGCAACAACTATGTAACTTACGGCAATACGAGAAGGGACGACTTTGCTTTTCAACATAGGCATACCTATGCCATAGCAATTGACTAATTGAACTACTGGAAATGTGACCACGCCGCATCTGCTAACGTATTAGATTATGAAATGATAAGTTGATATCATAGAAAATAGACTTCATCCCATTTTTATGAAACCCAACAGCAATAGGAAAAATCAGTAATAAAGAATCCAATGCCACAGAACCATTCAGCCTTGACGGATTCATGGTGCTGGTTGAACTAAGAATACCGACAAATTCTGTAAATGGCCAAACCGACCACTAGACGACCTTCAATTGCCTCACACTCCTGGACACCCCATATATAGTACTTTAAGTAAATTAATTATCCTCACATCAAATCAAACGTAACTGTAGGAAAGCTCTCATTGGTCATGTTGGGGCATTAGACCTGAACAACTCAAAGTATCACTGACCAAATATTACCATGACCAAGTGTGATGGTCATCCATTGCAAATCTATTTCACATGATAGCTCAACGTGCTCCTTCATCTATACCTTTGACATTAAATTCCTAAACACCGCATGGGTACCTCTAGTCAATATTAACACTGGCCGAGTTTCATGGTAATCCAACCCAATCTTTAACACAAGAGGAAGCATTCTGCAATTGTTCACATAATAGCTCAATACGCGCCTTGAATTTTCCGTTGGCACCACTGGTCAAAGACAAATAACATTAACCAAGTATCATGATATTCCAATTTGATCTGTAGGTGGAGATTCTTTCGACAATTTTCATGCACATGATAGAGCAATTGCTCACATGATATCTCAATATGCCCATTCAGTAACGTATGCTACTAAATGCTTCAATGTTCTGTAGGTACCACTCGTCAATGATAGATAACGCTAACCAAGTGACATGATAACCCAACTCTGTCTGTAGGGGTACATATCTTTGCCTAATAGCCTTTAATGACCGTTAACCTGAAACTCCGAAATCCAATACCACTGGTCAATGATACCACTTACCTGATATCATTATAATTCAACTAAATTCGTGGGAGGGATTGTAATTTTGCATTGTTCATATAACACCGTGAAACGAGGGTAGTTTTGACGGACGGGGTAACATTGTTCATCAAATTGACATCTGCCCTATGTTTCGCTCTTGTTGATTCCTAACATATTTGGAGATAAAAAGAAGAACAATTTTATTATTATAGATAATAATTAAGCAAATTTATGATCAATTGTATTATTTTCTAGTTCCACAGCGCCCTCAATCACAGAAAATAAAAGTTTCAAATCTAATTCTTTCTTTGAATTTTATCGCTTTGTGTACTTTGTCATGGTATACTTGGACGACAGAGGATCGAACCTATTCAAGGCCCAGCAAGGACGCAGACCTGGATACTACACCTATCTGTTGCTCTAGTAATATACCTGCCAACGTTGTTTTGAATTTGTTTGTTTGGCTAATTTGCCTATGACTTAGATGTCAAAAATACCTACCATTTACATTAAATTTGATTCATATTACCATCTAAGAGCCCCCTACAGATAGATAGATAGATCGTGAACTCCACCATTCCGCTCGACTGGATTGCACTCGAACTTTGAGCACGTACGCTGTCACATGGTACGACACTCCAACGATCAACATATTGATCAGTGCACGCCTGACTTCCATCTGATCGTGTAACATCATTCAATGAAGTCGAATCGTTCAGTGAAGATGATACATCGTGGAAATTGCGGGGGCCCGATGGTAACAGGTAAGTGTTGGCAGTTGACAGCGTCAACGGTGGTGCGAAAACAACTCAAGAAACAAGATATTAGTTAGATAGGTGCCGGTAATACCCATTTACTGTCCAGTGCGTGGCTGTATCCCCTCGCCTACCGATCCAAGATACGATCAATTTGGTTCACATACACAAGTAAACACCTTTGTCGCGTTCCCCCTTGTTATCATGTTCACGATGCTGTCGGGTATGTTCACGGAAGCTGGGAGCTTTAGGAAATAAGTGAGGGATTAGGATAAGCGTTAGCCAACAAGGGGCGTTGAGCCAGCGGTAGAATTGAGCCATTGATCTAAGCTGAAATCATCAGCATATTAAGACACATGAATCAAGTTTACAAATAAATCGAGGTTACAGAAGAAGTGAGCTGCCTCGGCGTATTTAAATGAAATATATTGGAAAGGTGGCGCAAACATTGATGAGTGTCGTGATTATAAATCAATACCTGGAACCAGTAGAATTTTGAACACTCCATTCCAGTTGTTTATGGGTTTACGTACTATATGATAAAAACATTGCGATCAATTGTTTCCGTATATCTCAATAACTCGCCCACCAAAAAAAAGGTTCGAATCATATTGTAAGTGACTTCATTGACCTGAGAATGTATCTTGAGTCACTAGCCAGAATACCACATAATGGTTGATATTCCTGACGTGATTATTGTCACACGACCTTTCGCGCACGCACAGGCGCACGCGGTATTCAGTCTTAATGGAACAAACGTGTTAGTAATTTCAATTCCTGACGATTTATCAGCATTTTTCTAGCATTCTGGGGGCGCATGCTTTAGAGAAAAAAAAAAACGTCTAGCCAGCATCGTCACCCGATACCCATAGCCACATGATGGGGCTAAGAAACTAAGGAAACTAGTTGAACTAGTGGAGATAACAGGTGAGATTAGTCAGTAATAACGTCTCACATCTCACAGGGGTGCGTGTCTTCGTGCGGTATCTACCTTCAAAAAGCGTTTGCTGGTAATATCCCTCCAAATACATCGATGGCTTCGATAATAATTTTGCTAAAACTACCTTAGATAACAAAGGAAGTTTCATACCTGAAGAAAATTTATAAAGGCAACACATTCCGGTAGTGTAAGTTATCATACACTCGCTTGCGGCGTGGCCTTCAGCCATCAAACCGAAAGAGGAAATATAGATACCAGCACTTCGTGTATGTATGTTGATTTTCTATGGTTTCATGTGGATTCCAGTGAACCTATTCCATCTGGTCTGTCAGCCGCTAGAAGAAACAGATCATCAGCATCCAGTAGTTCGGACTGCTTGAAGGTGTTATAATATCTGTAATACTGATTACGGTTATTATCTCGTTATAATTGGCCCACTTCGCTGGGCTCATTCAATACAGGCTGAGAGAAGCCACATTCTTCCTAATTTAGTAAGCGTGCTTTGATTAAGAGCCCGATTACGAGTTGTAATCAAACTGTCTAACACTTGCTCAGGGCTGCCTATTGATTATCTTGTTAATAACCAGAATCAAGCCGATTCACAATAACACACACGTTTGTACGGAAAATTTGCATCATCGTTTATGGTCACCGCTACTGAACTCGACTCTCTATGTGTAGATATAGCGTTGAAAGAAGGGATTCCTCAGACAAAATATATTATCAACCTTGCAGTTTCACCTGCCTTGAACAGTATTCTGCTCGGAATGTCCCAACACAGTGTCAGGGAAGAATTATTATCTACCGGGATGACCTTACTAACCGGAGGACCACACCCCAGGGACGTTCAATCACTGATGTACTTGTTCTGTTCTCTGAGCACGCGATTTGCAGAAAAAATGAGCCTTTTGAACAAGTGGAAAATACCGAGAATAAAATCTGGTAGAGAGGGTTTCAGGGGTAAGTTAGGAAAATGGAACTGCGGTATTGTGTGATCACTGGACTGTGGGATTACTTCAGATCTCTCAATGACTGCTCCAACCACATTTTCTAGTGACATCGCGATATGGCTAGCTCTGTAGTGTTTGGTTATATGAAGCATTCACTAGAACATTGAATACATCATGATGGCAGTCGACAGCAATCGTGGGTGGGAAAACGCGGTCTAACCAACATATGTGCTAGTTAGGTCGTTCTTCGTGATGGAAATTTGCAACAGTGAAATTTTATTGCAGCGAACCCCGAACAAGAAAGCAAAAAGAATACAGAACGGTAGTGTTTAGATAAAGCAAAGTCCAACTGCTTCAAGAGTTTTCCTCACACGACAAGACGATGAGTGCCACATTATACATGACTTGAAGGATTGTCGATTATTGGCAATCAGTCCGTTGAAATCGAATTAGGCCTAATGGTTTTGAGCCTTGGCGACTATATCTAGAAACCGTATATGCTTGCTATGCCTAATTTCAACAACTCGATTGACTACGGTATTCGCTGACGTTTCTTGGTGTGGATATGTCAGGGTGTAAGTAATCTATCCTGTCTCTAGTGACATTGAACGGACTAATCAGTCTAATGTGACGCGACAAGAGTAGTACGTGATCAGGAGTGGACTTCAGATCAATTACTTGTACAGTAAAACAGTATTGCCATAGTCTGACAATATGAGTGCCTGTGATATAACAAGTACAATCCCCAGCGCGTGCACAAACCAGCATAGGGGTTGACGATAAGTCAGACTGTCGATTCAATGTAGACAGCACAGGAGGAATCATGTAATATCTTACTCGAGTTTCACTGCTTCACAGCAATATGTACCAATAGAGGGTAGGTGACCTGAGTATGGCGTAATGTTATCTTTTTCAAACTGTTTTTGCGAATATCTGCATTTATTGAATCCAACACCTACTTGATATATGTATAACTGTGATATGTAGTTGCAGACCGGGTTGTCCAAACCTTTTGCAGAGAAAGGGCAAGTGGAATAATATGATTGGAAGGGTAGGGGCCCGCATAAACCCTCTTTTTTGCTGGAAGTCTAAGAAAGCAAAATGTGATCACTGCGTGCCCAGCACACTGATTATTTTTCTTCCTGATAAAACAGATGAATAAAGGTCGGCAAAAATGATGGTGCTGAGCAGAATATTTCGGCGAAACTTTTTTCAAGTAGATATTTTTTTCAGTTTATTGACTCAGTTAATCCTTAACTGTCCTTTGATAACATCATACTTGCTGGAATGTTTTGTTTGTGATGCTATTTGACATTGCATTCCTTGAATACTGCTATCGTCTTTTGACATATGACGCATGGCTTATTGCTAAAATTTGTCCAGGGGTTGTTTCTGAGATTTAGCGAAAATAAGTAGCCCTAACTCTCCCCTGGGCGAAAAATGCGCTTTAATGGCCTTTTAGATGCAGAATGGTGCAATGTTTGAGCCTACAATCGCAATAAAATAGCTTCAAATTTGGCGGAGAAGCTCATTTTTTTAAAACAAAAAAATCCAACCTTGGGACGGGCCACACTGTAGAGCATCTCTGAGGGCCGGACGTCAACAAACGGTGCGGGGCCGTACTATTGGCCGCTCAACGACCTTAGGTTGGACAACCCTGTTATAGACCATAGTTAAGAAGTTAACCGTCCCCTAGTATCATTACTATTGTTCTCATAAAAGTTCGACTTAAACGCCTCTGGTGAGTGGTGAGGGGAACACGGAGCAAACAACTCGATTCTTAATATGGCTTGGGAAGAAAACAAGCCCCCCCCCCCTTCTCTTCAAGTTGCACCATTCAGGACATTAAAGAAATGTTACCTAATATGATAATCTTTCATCACGGCTGAAAGAAGTCAGTTCTCTGCAGACGGAGCGTTCCATTAGCTATGGGCGATAGTTACCGTGCACGAAGTGGCTGTTCATTCAATTAGCAAATCATTTGGGAGAGTGGTCTTCTTTCTCTTCTTTTTCAACGGCGTAAAAATTCCCTCCTCTTCCCCTAGATCTCCGTGACCATGAAGCGTGAGGCGCCTAAATCTTCAATTAGGCTATACGTTCTAACATAGTTGAGTGTGTCAGTGCAAGGCTATAGGTCAACACGGAATGTTTTTCAGGAGAAAATCATATACATTTAGAAAAAATCATGGTTTACTTGCCGACAAGGATCGACCTTAATCGGCCCAGCAATGTGACGACCTGGATACCTGCCAACCTTGTTGTCAGCTACGAATCCTCACCACGTACACGTAATAAGGCGATGCCTCTTTGGCGGTACCTTTATGGGGGGGGGGGGATTATCACACGCAGACGACAACATGTAAATTGCTTCAATCCCTTGTGCTGAGCGATTAGCGAGAAGGCAATGGTCCATTTTAAAGTCTTTAGTATGACTCGACCGGATTGGAACCCCGGTCTCGCGAGGAAGGCCGACGCTTTGCCAATTGTGACAACCACCATGAATATGAACAAGAACGCACCTCTGCGTAGTGATTCCTTGTTTTTTTTAAATCCCCCAACAACCCCGTATAACCACTTCCCCCTTACAAGCTGTGGCATCACCATGATGATTCAGCTATATCAAACCCCCAAGATGTGTGTTGCCAACTCAACCACAACTTGACACAAAACGAACAATCACCTGCAATATTTACTAACAGCAAGAGAATGCTTGTATGACTTGACCAGGTCAAACAAGTCATCTGAGGGCAATTGAAGTAAAATACTGAAAAATAAATCTGGTAAGTAAGGGTATCTTGAAGGAGAGAAGGTAAAGATCATAAACCAGTGAGGTCCAACGTTTCCATTCAGTGTGGGAAGTACCAGCGACCGTAACACTGAGTCGGCGACTGAAGGCAAGGATAAATGATGAGGATCACTTTAGCGAAATTTATCACTCATAAGTAACTGGTGTGGTCAAAGCAGATAGACAGAATGAAGTGGCAGTTCTTTGAATCGGAGCATCATCAAACATTCATCAACATTGTAAAAAAAAAAAAAAATCTCCTTTTGGGGGTATATAGGGTGGGGAACGAGTGAAGTGCACTCTGCATACAGGCCTATATATTGTAATTGCCATCCCTACAATACCCTGGAAAAGGTGAGTCATTGGTAGGTTCAGTCCGTGTCCAATAGCATGGTGTTCACATGTGTCATTGTACCAAGTCAGTAACACTAATGTGATTTATTTTTACTGGAGGGGTAAGTCATTGCAGTCACTCGGTTCATTCGTACAGCAGAGTAGTTCTTTGGTCTGTTTAAAGTGACTGTGGGTGTATCAATTTTCATTATTTTTCAGGCACACAAGTGACTGAGTGTTGCTTCATTTTGTTGACCGACCTAAGTGCAATGACTCCTCTTGTCTGGGGTACAAGGGGTGGTGTCCATTGACAATGCATAACTGTTTGAAATACTTGTATCATAGCGCATTTTAACCAGTCCATCAATGTCTACTAATCGCCATTTTAGGGTCCAACTTTTCACAAGGCTTCCAAATCACACATTCCCTCCATACATGGTGGGGTGGGGAATGTCTCCTCTATATGGCACACCCCAGCCAGCAACTCCCATAACAAATATACTTGGCTGCATGATAATAATACAAATAGATAATAGAACAGACAAGATGTTGGCAATTTTATAGGCCTATATATTATATATATTATAATATATATATATATATAAATATTATATATATATAGATATATATATATATATATATATATATATATATATATATATATAATAGATATATATATTATATATATCGATATATATATAGCCCATGTTGAGACATTTTGAATATGTGGCTAGTTAATGTTGCAGTTCACAGTATAACTTTGGCCAATTGTTTAAGTGTGATTATCCCGGCAACCACCTTTTCCAAATAGTCGCATCATGTGACTGTCAACACCCAGATAGAGAGGCTCATCGGGGAAAAGAAGAGAGATATTTTATAGACTCATTTTAAACCTACCCATTTCTGCCTGGGGTACAGGGTAATGCCCTCACTTGTTGCTTCAAAAGCCAGAAATATGCCACAAATCGTTGTGCCCTGCCCCACTTTCAGAAGCTTCCTCTGACCCTTGCGTTTCTTCTTCCTACCCTCTCACTGCTCTACACACACCACAGTTAATGCCCTCATTAGGGCTTGTCTTTGATCGCAGTTAAATATACCCAATAGTCAGTCCTGCATGTCAAAGTAGTTTACATCCTGGAAGTGTTAACTTTAAATTGTGTAAACAATTAGATGATCAGTAGACTGAGTTGCACACAGAGTATAATTGGATTACACACCACTCCATCCTCTGAGCATTCCAGTGCAGGTACTTTCCACACTGAATGTCTGCCAGGCAGTCAAAAGTAAAAAAAGTTATGTGTTTACTCAGTCTCACACACACAAATGAGAGATAAACCTTTTGGAGGATTGGGTGGGACAATGCCTGACCAGCCAAACTAAGGGCCTCCCACTTTTAATATAGTATTAGCAACACAATGCAGTTAGTGGTTGCGCGGATTATGGCTGGGCCACATAGGTGTTTGATTGAATAGCAGGACATGCCTGGTGTGCATTTCTGCTGAATAACTAAGTTCAATCGGAATTGAAGATCACATCACGTTTTCATTAATGTAAAGCAACAACTTTGCATTCCTTGCTCGGGTAAATATAATATACGCCTATGGAAAAATGCCAGTTTGTCCCTTCCCCCCCCCCCCCCCCCTCTCCCACCCTCCCATTGATATCCATGGTAAAACTAATCCCCATTTTGTACCTCCCTCAGAAGGAAAAATGCCATGTATATAAAATGTAAAAAAGATTAACACTCTAAATAGAGGAAGTATACGCAAGAAGAGGGTTTTCTGCCTTGAAATTAGGATTTGTCAATAAAGGCGTGATGCAGGCTTCAAATAATGCTACATTTTCAATTTTCATAGCGCCCTAGGAAACTGGGGGGGGGGGGGGTGCGTGCTAAAGACCAAAATTGCCACCCCACCCCGTAACAAACACCGCTATGATTCAGGACGGGGGGGTACATATGGCTGGTCACTGGTGTGCTAGTCCAATACTATCAGGAATAATGATAAAATGACAATTCAAGAATTGTATGTTCTTCACTGGGGGAAATATTTGGTGCTCGTCCACATACTCAGACATATCCGGAATAAACAATAAAATGACAATTCAAGAATCTTGTAATGTTTTCACTGGGGGAAATATTGTTTGTGCTATATGATTTTCTCAGTCTGTACAATGAATCGTTGCAGAGAATAAGGATTGTCCTATGGGTGACCTGAATGACCTTGACCTGAGGACCAAAACAATCGGTTCATCTTCATCATGTATACAATCAACCACACTTATTGGATACTTTGCTAATTAGATATCATGCTGACGAGAGATGTCAAATGACAAATTTATCCAAATTTCAGTGTTTTAGCTGTCGTGCACATTCATTGAGATACCTTCTTATAAGAGTATCTAGTATGGTAGGTCATTGACTTTTTTGTTGTCTTAACAAGACGCAGCCGGCCAACACAAAAAAATGCATGCAAAATCACCAGGTCAAAAGGTCAAATGAGGTCAAAAGGTCAAGGTCAAAATGAGATCAAAGTCGGTTACCAGATGTATTTCACTCAGACGAACGAAACTTCCATTAGGACAGTCCTCCAAAATGTTTCGTTGCCGAGATATATGACAATTTTCGCTGTCTTGACCTTACCACATCATTGAGATATCTTGTGATAAAGTATCGTAGTATGTAATGTCATTGACTTTTTTGTTTGTCTTAACAAGACGCTCCCGGCCAACACAAAAAAAGCATGCAAAATCACCAGGTCAAAAGGTCAAATGAGGTCAAAAAGTCAAAAAGTCGAATGAGGGCAAAGTCGGTCACCAGAAGTATTTCACCCAGACGAACAAAACTTTCCATTACGATAGTCCTCCAAAATGTTTCGTTGCCGAGATATATGACGATTCCCTATGGTGACCTCGAATGACCTTGACCACCAAAAACAATAGGGTTCATCCTCACCATACATGCTACCCACATACCCAATTTGAACTTGATAGATACTCGGTTCGTTAGATCTCGTGCTGACAAGCTTTTTGAACTTGGCCCTCTCGTGACCTTGAATGAACTTGAACGGGCACCCAGAACAATAGGGGTCATCCTCCCCATAGTGCAACCCACATACCTAATTTGAATCTTGATACCAGTTTGCATATGGTAGATATCGTGCTGACAAGGGGTGTCACATGCACACACACAGACACACACACACCATACGCACGGTGCATGACTGCATAGATTCCTGTTGCCTTCGGCAAGGAATCAAAAAGTGACATAGAATAATCAATGGATATCAGAAAAAAAAGAAACTACACACGCACACTATTACAAATTAGTTACTGACTGACCTTGTCGAACGCTACGCACCTGCTATTATAGTGGCAAAAAACTCTATTAAGATGAAATATCGATTAGGAAAAAAAATCAACTTCAGCATGTGTTGTGAAAATCGTGCTTCTGTTCACTGATTGCAACCTACAGATATCGCCATATCAGCCATATCAGTGAAAGTATAGGCTGATGGTTGATCGGTTTATAGTTTTACAAGATTCATCCTGGAATTCTAAAATTTCGGAACCATTTGCCTATTATCCGGAAATCCTGAGTATAAAAGAATCGTTGAAATACACGAAACGAACAAACTATTTGAGTACCAAAAGTATTAGGGGTTTAGGACTGCAACTGTCACAATTTCAATTGTGTGTAGCTACAGCTACCTCTGGTTTGTTTGAGGCTCTTACTGTCTACAAGGTCTCTGAATGATGTATGAACATTGTTCATGCAGCTAGAGTTGCCATGCATTGAATCCCGTGATTGGCTCACTGTAGTGACGTATAGCCTACCAGAGAACGTGCAGATTCAAAATGGGTCCCTCATACGTGGACTCCGGGTGATCACAGATAACATTGAATTCCATCGAGTTAATACAGATGGATTCATTCAGGAAAATGTCAATTTAGTTTGATAAAATGTGGCCATTTCATCCGGGTTGCCGCTAGTTGTTCGGTCTAGAGTAGAACCGAGTACGAGGAAGTGGTTTCAGCATACAACTGAAGACAAAAAAGGCACCTACAGCAAATATGATTGGAACAGCTGCTTACCCCAACGTGGCTCGTTGTGTAACTCTGCTCACACTGAATTGATGGAACGGGTGGACCAGAGGTTAAAATCAATATTTTTGTTACCCTGAACCCGACTACTCGATGCCGCTAAATTCGATTGTACTTGAAATGTGGGCAGAGGGGCTTCTTACCTGACACACGACTCCCGTGAACAGCAGGGAGATGAGAGCGCGCGTGACTGCCAACGATCGCGAAATATCATAATGGAGTTTGGTCGTTTGTAGAGGATATCGCATTGTTGACATTGTATATGCCTGAGAGCAGCACTGAAGTGCTGACAGTTAAAAAAAAGTAAACGGTGAGGCGAAAAGAGAGGCAAAGATATACACTAAATCGTACGTGTTTACAGCTGGATTGGTTACTGTATTTCTACTCCAAATGCTGTTTTTTTTTCCTTTTTCACTGCTTCTAAAACGATCATATGGGCCTAGGTGCAATCGAAGTGCAATTTATTCTGCAGGACGTTTGCGAAAGTAATGGTATACGGCTTGCGATGGGCCCATTTGGGAAGCTGATGCGATATAGGCTGAATTGATCTCCTAATGCCTACGCTCCCGTCCGTGGGCTTAGATAAGAAGATCGAAAAAAGGTTGAGAGGAAAAAGTCATTTTGCAATCGAGATCTTCAGTGAATTCTAAAAGAAATTTTGACAAGTAACGACAGTGCTTCACCAACTGACATCAAATACAACAATGTCCATTAGCATGATCGCATTTGCTAAATTTGAACTCTTCACCCCATATCAATCATCTATTCATGACATGATTTGACTCTTGATCGCCGACGTTTCCCACATCGGCAGGTGTTTTTTAGATAGATTCAAACATCCATAAATATAACAAGAGATTCGCTGTACGTATCGCATATGTTTTCGAATGCCTTATGTGGAATATGATATATATATATATATATATATATATATATAATATATATTATATATATATATATATATATATATCTATATATATATATATATAATATAATATATATATATATATAATATATATATATATATATATATATATCTATATATATATATTATCGGCCTATATACTGTTCTATAACAGGCAAGATGAGCGAACAAACAAGCGTGTGTATAACATCGTCTCGCATCCTAAGCTTGCTATATGTTAGACCTGCGATTATCGCACGGAATGCCACTCCCACGTCTTTCATGTGTAATATTTTGCTGCTTAAACTTGGGGTAAGCGAAGGCAAGCAAAATGTGATGTGAAAATCTTCTTGCACTCAAAGTAGTAAAACAAAGCATGATCAATCATGCATAACATAAAATAGTAGCGCCGACTAAAGTGTAATGACGTTCAGATTTATGGCTTCGCTTATGTTCGTAATTTTGACTCGAGAATGTTCCGATCCAGCCGCTTTACATCAATCAGTTGTGAAGTCTAGTATCTGACAATGCTACTGCGTTTGATTATCCATTGCAGCCTGGTGGTCACGAGAATACCACTCTTTCTCGTCCAATATTATAAGTGCGTTAATCACGAGTTGTAATTAAAATCCTGCTCAAGGCTGGATATTGATTACCTTGTCAGCATCGCTGTAAAAGTGGACAGATTAAGTAACGTACGCACATAAATCAGTATCCATATTATGATTATCTACATCACAATATAGCTTAATGTGACGGGCAGGAATACAGTTTACAACAATAACATGCATCCCTGGCTTTTAGAGAGTGTGTCGATCGTCAGTTTTGAAGAGACAATTATTAGTTTCGAATCGAAGACCTCTCACAATTCGATACTTTCTCTGGTGGGTGCCCATTCTGATTCGATTATTGGTAAATTTGATCAAAGCCTTCAGAATGTGAGTGTACCGTAACCTCACTAGCAGCAACCGGGCTAGGATTTGTATTGAGTGTTTTGTTTGCTCGATATTGACACACCATTGAAAATGAACTACATGCAATCGCTATCACAAATAAATAGCTAAATGTCTTGTTCAACTTCATCCTACTGCTACAGTAGTGATAACGTAACCAAGAAAAACCTATTTGGACAACCTATATTATGTACCGGGAAAGATACGCAACGAGTTGTGAAAAATCATGTTCCTGCAGTACTTGCGGTAATGCACACTTGCTACCATATCAACTGCCCAAGTGTAACATAGGCTAGTGTTTCAATACATCCCAAGGAGTCGGAATTATTTTAATTGTAATACGTTATTATCAAAGCATGGGTGGCAGCGCGAAAGTCTAACCCGATAACCAACCTCAGGTAGTGTGAAGATGAAGCACGACTCTCAACAGAACGTCGGAAAAGCTTGACCGGAGTAGCAAGGATTAGTAGTATGGCTGACTGAGCGGATTTTCACGACGTGCCGTCACGCGGAGACATAGGCGGACCCTGTCCAATTATTTGTTGACGGAATATTGTTAATGCAACCCGAATGCATCCGCTGTTTCGCCTGAGCATGAGGGGCTTCCCCCTCTCCGTACCGTACGCCTATGGTCTCAAATTTCCTCTCAATGCTACGCGCGAACCATGTTGGCCCTACGCTCAGATATTCAATGGTTATCCCCCCCCCCCCCCCACCGAAAAAATGTGCCAGTTTGAATGAAAGGCATATACCTATTCAGCAACTGTGATAAAACGGTGCAATCAAACAATGCAGTCACTGGAAGCTTCGCCTCTTCACAGGTATTTAACCCATGAAGAGATTGCGACCATCAGCGTTCCCCATCCGTCGTTACGACACGAAATTAAATGGATTTCATCGAAGCAGAGCCTTCTGCTCTGGGCGACAGAGCCGACAAATCCCCCGTGCAATTTATGTTTATAAGAGGAATGTATATTCAATTAGCGAACCATTTGGGACGGTACCTGGTCAACAAGTTGTTGGAATTTGCGCAGCAACCTCTCTTTGTCTTCCGTAAGCACGGAGTGCGTAATTATAGGCTCGCTTGTATGTTTAGCAATTATAACCCCCGGCACACAAGGCCGAGTGTGTCAGCGAAAAGTTAAACACTTAATCATTGAATACAGAAATGCGAAAATGTGTGGAACAAAATATTTAATCCGAACACTCGGAATCCCTCGCTCATCTGTAATCGATTGGAACATCAATATCTCACGTGTCGTTTGTATGATAGGAGATTTTTTGTTTTTGTTCGAATAAACTATGACACACTATTCTGTATTCCTTGGACGTTTGAACTGATAATCAATTGTACATCTGCTATTTATGTAGAATACTAAGTTACATGATAGTTACAAGGATATTACCATACTCAGTAACGTGCGGTAACGGATGGCCGGGGGAGTTTCACGGTGACCGTTAACCGTCTTTGAAACGACAACCACTTTAACAGCTCAATTGCCAATACAACCTACGATAACGGCGAAATAAATTAAACGAGTAAAATTCGAGGCTCACAAAACTCCCGAAATGTTGCGTAACTATATATAATATATATTTAGCATTCAATACTGATAACACGTTTATGCAAATATGACATTCGCGTTCCGCTTCCACAAAGAAAAGCTGTTGGTCGCCTTATGTATACATAACTAACTATCAGGCCATTTTGTGGCTGTCCAAGACCAATGATCTACAAGTCAGGTAGACTGTCCAAGTTGACTTTGGAATCTCACTCGCAATGTTTATAGCGATGGACCAGGCAGCTATCGAGAGGTCTGAGAACTGGCTTACAAGGCTGACATTGCAGAGCAAACACATTCGATCAGCATGTATAGTTCTGTGATCCTAAGGAGGAATTAGGGACTTGGCTACTTCATGTTGTGATTCCGCCTCAAAATGTCGTGTTTTCTACTCAAACATGTCCAAATTATCGCTCATATATTTGGTCCACCATGTCCCACTGCCATTCTCTGATTTTTATTCTTCTCATTTTCACTGCTTCCATCAGATATATCAGAACGACGATTGACGAGGAACTTAACGTCGTGATTTTCAATTTGTTCATTCAATTTGCAAACACTTAAATGCTGTGCACAGTGATTGGAAATATCGCAGGGATGTTGATCTTGATAAGCCCGAAACGATAGCCTAGCGAACGAGCGATTGAAATCATGCCATTGACGTGACTTATTACGGAGAACGCAATAGCGACATGAATGTATTGTTCAGAAAGAAATTTGTGACATCTACAATAATCCTGGTGACATCAGTGACGTTCGCACAGCACAGGGGTAAAACACCTACAACACTTAAAGGCATGTCGTCGCCTCAACGTGGAGCTGAAATTTATCGACCAGCAATATTAGATGGATCCGGAGAATTCGCCACTGTTTTTGTACATCGCATCTGAGTGCACTTTTTTTCTCCTCGGACATGTCGAAACGACACTGAAGGGCATGAATTTCGTGATGAACTGGGCGACGACTTATTCAATTATCGAATCATATGAGGCTGCACTCGGTTGATCAATGATTAGAAATCGCGCGTGGACTCTTTCATTGCCGCAAGGGCTCGTGCATTATTATTTATATTATTACTAAGGGAGTTTCGGAGATCCGGCTATGCGTACGCGCGCAAGGGTGTCTGCAAAAGGTAAAAAAAAAGTGCGTCGTTGATTACACACGAGTAGAAATCGTGATAATCTTTACTCTGCAACCTGGAGGTGAGCGGGCGTTTGTGCCTGTACTTGCGATCTTCCGAGCTAACCTCTGTATATATTTTTGCCTATGCTACAACCATGGTACTACCTGGTAGAAGAACTGATCGAGGGTTATACACTCCAACAAAATAATACACATATTAAACTAAACCGTAATTTTTTACTAGCTAGCTCTCATCGTCTAGCGTGAAACTAATCACCGACCGAAGAAAGTGTCGGCAACTGACAGAGGAAACAAATCTACGAACAAAATATATAACGGACATTCACCCTGCTTACACGGCAGGAATCACAGGATTATAAAAAATGCTCACAAAAAAACAGACATACAAGCATTAACAGGTGGTAGAAAGTAACAAGTTTGATGTGCTGGTGAGCGGGTGTGGATGATTGTAACTGAACGGGTAGTTAGTAATATATATCTTCCGGGTAGTCGTAGATAATCGACTAGCTATGTCTGCTTGGACTACCTATTACCGGGACATTCGAGAATATATTCCTTGGGTACAGTGAATAGGGTTCAAGTGAACAGTAACCTCGTGATACTAACCTATACTACAATTCTATTATGTGTGGTATTTGGTAATAACACCCAGTGACGTGTAACAGGAATGCAGTGTGAGAGATTACGACCGTATCGACAGAGTCAGCAAGCAAAAAAGTCTTTGTGCCCCGACGACAGGACAGCTATATGCAACCTATCGAACGCAAACTTGTCAAACGAAAGCTTTAAACCTTTTGCACATCTATTCACAGAAGTCGGTCAAAATATACCCCCACTCCCACCCGCTGCCCGACGAGGTGAAATATTGGCGGTGGTTGGAAGACATTCAGAAGGAAAAAAATATTTGGGACAGAAGCAAATAGGACTGGTTGAAAATGCTGTTGTTTTTCATGGAATGATGGTCCCCTTTCCGTCGGACAAGTATGGCGCCACTCCGACTGGCGGCCAGTGCAAAAAAAAAAAAAAAAATACAAGCCTAAAACAAGATATGAGGCCATAAGATGTTCAGTGTATTGCCTAAGCTTAGGATGATTAGAGGCTCTTGCCTTTTCGCAAGTTAGGAGTCAACTTTCGGTCGATCGGCCAACATCGCGCTTCTCGCTTCGGTTTTTTTTTCATGAGATAGTTGAATGTTGCGTCAACAACAGTGATGAACCATCAGTCCCAGATATGAATATTGACGTAAAAGTGAAGGCGTTACGCCATAGGACTGGGTCTTAAAATTTTTTTGAGGTTAAATGAATCTCCAATTTATTGTGCTTGATTCAAGCTGTTAGGGCCAAACTCGGAGTCCTCCTAATCAGTTAGTGAAGAGACTATTGAAGAGACTAAATTAGGCCTTTATCATGCATGTTTCCTAGCTAGGTTTTTATTGGACTCGTGATAGTCTTACCTTAGGTCTCTAAAATCACCGTTATTAGTGATTAGCTCGGAAACCGACCAGTATTCCGACGATAGAACGTTAGAACGCTGCTCGCAAATTTGATCTTGGGGAATCTCATTCTACAAAACCTCCGAATTTGGATACAAAACGATGGCCAACCCGATTTCACAAGTGTCCAAGGGGAGCACCCACCCCCACCCCCCATCTCAATTCGCGATCTTTGCCTGGTTCATCGTGAAAACGGCAACGTGAGCAAGTAATCACATGTCCTTTATTGTTTCTTCTGTACAATCTCTGTTGGGTTGTGGAAATTTGTACCGGTTTATTCGACCGTGCAAATGCCGGTCTGTGCTTTAAGAATTCGTCGGAAAAAGTGATGCCAGCACTCGGACAAGTTATCCTAACCTTCAGAGATTTGTCATCGATTCTGCGACACTGAATTAATTTACCATCCCACCTCCCCACGCCGACATGTGACGCACCTGTGACGCGATCCATATTCGATTGTTTGCATATGCTGGTGCATATTACAAATGGTATGTTTTAGCGACGACATGAGGCACTCTGTTATTTCATGCACTTTGGTAACAGAATGCCGACAGAGGCAGGGTTCATTTTTCAACAGATGTACCTGGTGTAGTTGTCAGTGACTGTCCGTGAAATTGTCTGCCTCTGACAGAAGCGGATACAGAGGTGGGGGGGGGGGGGGGTTCCAGGGGTTCGGACCCCCCCCCCTTTGGTTCGGAGCTTTTTGAAACATTAATGCATTTTACCATAATGTGGATGTAGATGCTTCTGGGGAGTCGTGCCCCCCCCCCCCCCCGCCTCCTTTCCGCTAATGCATGTCATCTGTGCTGATTACCCTCTACATAATATCGTACCCTTTACCGATGAACATGACCTAAAAACTGTTAGTTTTTTTATTGTTAGTTTTCCCTTGACACTGTTTGTGGTTGTCACTTGTACATATAGAAGGCAGGCCATGCATTGCGCCTGTGGAACTTTATCCCCAAGTAAAAAAAAAAAAAAGATTTTTGAAGACACGTTCTTTTGGTAAAGGGTGGGGTAGGTGTTTTTTTAGCACTATCATCTTCCGTGTAAACCTCCGAAAAGATGGCGCGATCCGTGCGCGTTGCCGTCTTTCGTCAACTTATTGTCATCCACCTCATCCTGCAGAGGTCCACTAACAAATATGTGAGTATCATATACGCAATCCATCATTTCGCTATTAACATACGTTGTCTTCATTCACCTTCACAGCTGTACACATAACCTCTTCTACATCCAGAAGACCCCTGAGTGAATTTCTTCTCTGAGTTTTCTTCATTGTTGATGGTTTAATATTTCATAGCATAAACAATGATGGGGGGTGAAAAGGCAGTATAGGCCTCCGGCGACTAGGATTCCAGTGTTATGAGGTTCGTGTTGTATGTTTATGAAGCACATGCAAAAAAGAAATCAACACTACTGACTGAGGCTGATTTGAGTGATGGAAATTATTTCAAATCTGTAAAAAAAAGTTCTGACAGGGGTGGGTGAGGTTCGTATATCTTCGACAGGTCATTCATGCGCGGATAAAACAGAAATGGGGGAAAAAATGACATTCGAGAGATAGTTGAAAAATGATTGCATGAAAATGGTATGGGACGTCATGGGTTGGGGGGGGGGGGAGGGGAGGGGGTGGGTGGAGGTGAAAAACAAATGAGCTGTCTTTTCCGCTTGAGCTAAGTTGGACCCCTCCCTCTTGAAAATCCTGATCGGCCCCTGTCCCATTTTGACAGTTTTCGTGGTGAAAATGTGGAGGGGGGTTGTGTCCTCTCTTCCGGCCTGCATCCATTTGAGTTGGAGGTCCTACAGTCTCTGATGTCAACTAGAAGTCAAGTCTGGAACTCTTGTTACACTAATTCCAGAATTCCTGACCAATAGGTTGAAATTAGGTGTGCAACTTTCTTATGAGAAGTACCAGAACTCTCGATTTAGGTAACTGGAGCCACCTGCTGGAAGTAATGTTCACTCTAGCATCCGACACGCCAACACGACACTGTTTGTTCCGGCCTCATTAAAACTTTCAGAAGGTATCATTAGTGGCTATTTAGAACATATAATCAGGAGATGGTCAATGCAATCATTGCCGTATTCGCGTGTTTAGACGAGTTGAGACGAGTAGGTCCGTCCGAGGCAATCATGGCAAATAAAGGTGTGGATCGTTTATTGGAATATCGCTGAATTCTCCTCATTAAATGCCGACAGTTCCAACCCCGGTGGGATTGTTTGCAGCTAGTCAGCGAGTGCTGCTGGAAACCCGTCTAAAGTTCTGCGCGTGGCATGCGTTTTCAAGACCCGACAAATGATTATTATTACGCTACCGAATAATATTCATGCCATCACTTCTGATTGTATTTTTTGCGCCTCTTACATGTAGGAACGTCAATTGTGTGGGTGAATTCTGATTAACAATCCTGACCGTTTTCCATCTCGGGCTACGGCTTTTGGGCGCGATTTACGTATGTAAGGTTGCTAATGTTTCCAGTTATCAATCATATGAGGCGCTGCGAAGGTAGTCACGCTTGAAAATTGCGCGAGGCCTCTCACGTCAGTCAAAACGCTTCAAGCTTTGTTGCATCATCATTAGTAACCTTAGGAATTTCACGGAGTAATTAGGTTGGGCTACCTAATGCGGTGTCCTGACATGACAAAACAATGTCGTTCCTTTACCTAAGAGTAAACATGCTTCAAGACATAACATTATGCCACTCTACAATAATAATTGAGCTCCATACAGCTTCCTACTTTATTAATTGGCGATATCATTCGTCCTTAGAAGTAATGTTACGTCGTTTGCGCGGCTGGGGTGTGGCCGGATAGGCCATCTCCGTTGTAAATATTAGTTACATTATTGGATCCTGGGTCATGCCATAAGGATAAATCGAATCTCTGATCATGTGCTTGATGATTCGAATTGTGCAATACATCTTAACTGTAATGATTTCGCCCCAAGGCTCAGGTTCAGAAAATGATAAACACACGTCTACATTTCGTGCCCATTATATGATAAAAAATCGTGTCATGATCAGTAAAAATGGTAATATGAATGGGACAAAATCAGTATAACGGAAATTACCTCAGGTTCGCGTCGATAAAAAAATGCGACCTGTCAATAAACTATTGTTAGATAATTTTTCGATAATGTTAAACTAACGAATGGGAAGAATACCGCAAAAGTACGCTTTCACTGTTGGAAAATATAAAAGCAGGAAAATAATAAGAATAGACGATGGTGTGTTAATTGATTTTGGAATACTTTATTTTCCAAAACATTTTTCTGCGGGATTCTAAACCGTTGTGATCACTTATGCAGACACACGGGCAATCATCTCACCAAACAAATAAGAAGTATAGCCAATAGAGAACCGATTGAATGGAACTCTGAAAACATAATTTCCGTTTTTTTCTGTTTTTTTATATTTGGGCCTAATCTAAATTCACCAAGTGCATAATAGGTAGATGTGAGAGACCACGAACAAATCCTGGGCAGCCTTTCATCTTGTTCAACGTCTCTTCTGGGTGTGTTGTAGGTGGTGTACGGGTGCGTGAACGAGAAGCCTGGGACTTTCGTCAGTCATTGAAAACGCGACTAGATATATTCAATCGACTGCATATCGATGCTCGTGTACATTTACAAATGGTAAATATCTTAGAAAGGGCATGCGCCCAGTTATTTTAGTACTATGGAAGTGAATACCGAATGCTGACGATTAAGTGCAACAGTGATGCGTTTTCGTTTTGGTTCTCATCATCGCTGAGCTCCTTTTCACTTGAGCCAGGTAAAGCTATCAAGGGTGAATTCGGGATTTATGATGTATCTTTGACGTTTTATTTTATTTGAATAATGAATTCTCGGCTAGAATGAATGGCATTTCAGTTCCCGTGTCCGAATGTTGAAGCAAATTGTAATGCCACCACCTAGAGGATCTACTATTATTCAAGGATAAATGCTTTTTCAGTTTGGAGGATAAGCCTCTAAGGTACTGTTCGAATGAAAACGTCCAAATAAGGAGCTAAGAATGGTGAATTAGAGGTGTAGGAGAGATGTGCTGTAATTCAATGGAGCTGAAGCCACTCGGGGTGATTTGCTTGAGGATTTCAAAATCGATCGATGAACTTTGAACCTTCGAACACGCCTTTCGACATATTCTACTAATCGGGGTTATCGCCTCACGCTTCGTGGCCAACGATGCAGGTTGGTCCTATCTTACAATAAGACTACAAAGTGGTCCCGTATTTCATTTCTTTTCATTTCATTCACTTCCACCATCAAAAGTAGTATGCGAGAACATATGTACATAATTGCATGGAGAGTAGAGCTCTTCTGCTACGATTGTATTTTTTTCTCGTATCTAACAGCAAAAATTTACCCTAACTGGTCGGGAATTCTATTCATCTGAAAGGCATTCGTTTCAGGTCCCTTGTCGTAGTAACAGCCACAGGCACCTACACTCACCATCTCGAGCAACCTGTCTCCGACAATTGCATTATCGGACAGGGAATGCAGAATATGTATCGACCCTGGCGATTCCACCCTGTCCTGTGTTATTATTATGCACATACAAGTTCCGAAAAAGAACAGCAAGTTAATTACTGTCATGTTCAGGAACCTTGTCCAAGAAGAAATTATACCTAAGGGGCTTCCAATCATCGACTGAGTTTCTCCTTTACGCTGAAAACCAGATTCTAGAGATTCAATCTAGGGAGTCTTGGAATAACTTCCTGACAAGAGTTGGTGAGGGGGGGGGTGGTAAAGGGGGTGGGGCAGTGATGAAGATTCGTGATCGTGTGTGACTGTCCCGTGGTTGGAGGCCAAGGTCCGCTTGTTTGTTTTTGTTTTCCGATGTATCGTAACATTGCCAGAGTCCCGACGATTGTTTCTTCTTTTGTCATAGGAAATTTTACTAAAATAAATTGGTAATACAATAACACCACTTTTACAGGGATCTGCACTTCGTTGCAATACGCCTAAGATACACTAACACAATTAAGGACGAGGATTTGGTTTTGAAGTAGTATGGTGTGTCACTCAGCGATAATTCGTTCTCTCGCTCGTCAACATTACTTAAAATGCTCGTATAATAGCAACCAGCATGTACTATACATACATAATATCAATGTTTACAACAACACTTACCCCACTAAAAGACGAGTGGTCAGTTAGTCCTTACCACCGCAATAAGGCCAGATGAAACCGAAACATAAAAAAAAGATATCCCCATACAACCCCTCGACGCTTCACATACGACACGAATACACACTTCAACTATGTTGTTTCTCAAACGCAGGAAAGAAGCGATAGGCTGAGTCTTCATTCTTGCGATACCAAATGACTTTCTTCACAGTAAAAATGAAACTGCTCTTCTGTTTTGTCTGAACACTGGATCCAATTCGCCATTACAGGAGGGTTATTTGATTTGATGTACGAGTTCAGGAAGGCCCAGTGAGGCTCATTACAGAACCCTGACCGTATTGATCGTGGATTAGTCCAGGCGATTACTCGATTGTATAGGCGATTCTCGACTAGTGCCATTGTTACCCGAGGCTGGGTGTGGGTAAAACAATCCCACATCCTGCAACCGGGACTGAGCGTTTTTTCGTCCCCATCGAAAGCCTATCAGTGAACTCCAGGACCCGTACCACTTTCTCGGAACATTGAGGAGCGTACGTTCAAGTTCATGTACTACTGGCTCACACAACAGCCGACGGCGGACTTATTGCAAATACCCGTAACAAACCCCAGCAACTCCCTGAAAATCCACGTACCAAGGCGGAACCATGAAGTGAGACCAGGACCTCCGCCCGCGATCGCAACTGCATATACCGCCACCCAATGAAATCTCCGGTGCCTTCTGGAATGCGTAAACCGGAATAATTTTGGGTTGTAAAGTGCACTGATACACTCGCCAATTCTTCTTTTACCGCCCAATTATCCTGTTTCCGGTCAGGGTAATTGGGCTTCGGTGAAGTAACTCCCTGCTGCATGTCATTCCTGCTTCGACAGACTAATTAGACAACGAAACGTGACCAGCATAACCTGAACATGGCCCGTTTTAGATCGAGTGTTTATTGTATTGATGCAACCACTAAAGATCACCAACCTCCGAAGTGCTCACACAAAAAGAGGTACTGACATATCCTGAGAAAAATATCACGTATTTCTCAACAATATGGTGCGGGGGCTTCAGTGTTAGGCAAGTTGGTAAATGTCTCAAGAAGGGTTTGTTAAACAACTGATTTGGGGGCGAGGGGGTCCTGGTGTCCGTATGCTTACTGGCAGGTTGTTAATATACGCCATCTCAGTGGGAGGTCTTGCGAGGTCACAGTAGCGATAGATAGTTTTAGCCAGCTGTCTTTTTCCTGTTGCTCATGTTCAAAGTATCAGGACACAGTTTGATGAGTGCAGATTTAGTCCGGACGCAAGCCTGACGTCATTGTATTACGATTCGTGGTGTTTGTACAGTGATATTTCCACAGCCGAAGGTCAACCTTCCTGGTTGATGTTGTTTATAGGTCAAATAGGACATACTCTCTGGCATTGGTGGTGGAGTTTTTTGTTGTATGTGAAGGTCTGATTGAATAGTTTTGAAGAAGGCCGCTTGTGTGAGTTTTGGTAATTTCTGTTTGGTGTGAATTCCGTCTAACACGCATCTGGTATTCCCAGTTCATTATTAGTTGGCGTTGTGTACCGTTCCTCCAGACTTGTAGTACTCGAGTACGTACTCGTACCGAGTCCGACTCGAGTACTAATTCCTGTACTGCGTAACTCGTACTTGAGTCCGGCCTCAGTCTCTACTTTCTACTCGTACTCTGGACCTGGGTACTCGTACTCTTACTCGTACCTCTGGATCACGTACTCGTCCTCATCTCGTATACTCGTACTCCGCCTGATCTGTACTCTACTCAACTCTAGTACGAGTTCTTCATTGCTTGCTGTAGTTCGCTAAATTTATCATGTTATAGGTTAAACCAAATGAATAAACAAAATAGTTTCTGTCCTGAATAAAACCGTAGGAAGTAGAATTAGGAAAACTATTTTATGTGTATTGGTTATGTGGGTATGGTGCGTGAGTGCGCCACACGTTCTCGTAATGCATTCTACTGAACCATGAGGCTAATTATTCAGGACCATTGCTGAGTTTTGGTGTTTGTGTACTAATCTTGATTAAAATTTTGGCCACCAAAGATATTGTATATTGTCTAATTTGCATTATCCCTGTATGTATGAGTGTGAAGCCTGACTTGTTGAACACGATAACAACCCGACCCGACCTGGAGGATCGACCTAATACTGGGTGTGTGCATTGCGTACCTCATAATGAGTATATAATCGGTTCACGTTGGGGGGGGGTAAGGTCGAAGGTCATCAATGCGAGTCCTCATTCCAACACTACACCAGAGGCTGAACAGAGATTGGTCTTTGGGGGGTGAGTCGGGAGTGGCCAAGGGGAAGTCGTGAATAACGAATAAGAGCCTGCCCTGACCCTATGGCAAATGGATGCAATTTATAGGCCACACATTTATTTGTGAATAACGGCTGTTGTAACACTTCTACCGAACCGTAAACAGAAAAGCCAACCCACATGCCAAGAACGACCAAGAAAGAATGTAGTTAACTTGATCCATTCAGGTGGGGGCCCAGTATGGTGTCAACAGGGCTAAAATTGGCCGAAATTTCAGTTTTCACAATTTTTCCAAAAAAAAACAAAAACCTACGACTATACACTAAAACGATAGGCGTTTATACTCCCTTGGCGGAATGCAAGTACCCAAAATTATCAAATTGATTGAAACCAGTGTTCAGCTTTATCGTGTCCACGAGGGCTTTTACTTCTGCTGACATCAGAGTGGACCGTTGACCTGACTTAAGAAACCAATATGGATACCCGTTACTCACATGGGGAACCACACAACAAGTATGGGCCAATCCCTCCGCCCAGGTGGGGTCAAGTTATGGTTCATAGCAATATTGTCCAAAATATCCAGGTTCTCACAATTCCATTTTTTTAAACAAAAAATGAACCTGCTCTAACTGATGAAAACATAGGGTACCTGGTACTCCAGGGCCCCTGAGAAAGCATGATGCCAAATTCAGCTTGATCGAACGCAATGCTTTCTGGACTTTCTGTCCAAAAGGTTCCCAGACATGACCTATGGTGACCTCTGGTGACTTATGGTGACCTTGTGGACCTTGACGATAGAGACATGTATTATCAGGGGAACACACATTCCAAGATGAGCTTAATTATCCAGGTGGTCAGTTATCGGTCCGACAAGCCAGACGTACTATATATACACACCTACCACACACGCACACACCCACTGTCAGAAGAATGAGCATCCTGTATGATGTCAAAGAATAAAAGGTGGTATTGTGTTAATGTTAGTGGTCATTTGGGTATGAGGGAGGGGGTCAGCCCCGAGGAACTGCCCTGCGTACGCAAATGCACTAAACTTGCCTTAGCCGCTAATTCGCGACTGGTATATTCCGATAGGGTATACTCGAACCAGCAGCCCATACTAGACGGTCGCAATGCAATGAAAAGTTTGCCTACATGCTTCAAGTAGAGTCAAAAGGATATTGACGAACGCATTGATGTTATTCGTTCAGTGCTCCCACCTGGGCACTTGTATCAGCACAAGGTTACACAAGTTTGCTGACATTTTTTATTGTACTCGTACTCGTACTCATGAACTTTGGACTCGTACTCGCACTCAGGTGTGGTGTACCTCGTAGCGAATCGTACTCTGAGATCCAAAAAATGTGTATCGTACTCATACTTACTCACGGTCTGTACTCGACTCATACTCGTACTCTGGTGCTGTGTACTAGTATTCTACTCGTACTCTCCAATTTGGACTCCACTACAAGTTGACGTGCTCAAATAGCTTGGACAACAAACTTCTCTTTCGACATGCTTTTCGAAGTTCTAGGAAGAGTACAACCATTATGGGTGGATTTTAATTATCAGATATTTCTTGGTCAGATGGTACTAGTGTGGCAGTCATGGATCTGGCTTTTTCAATGTCACGAGATTGTTTCCTTTCTAAGCATGTACATTTTCCTACCAGAAGCTAATATTTTGGATTTAGTTTTGAGCAGTGATCAGATTCTGTAGATAATGTAGAGAGCTGTGTAAGCGCGGTGCAGTGATCACGAATTTAGCTTTCAATGTGTTTTCCGTCATATCCCACAGAGTCTAGAGCTTGTTCCTTGTTCGCGAAGGACACTTGTCGATGGCCTTTAGGTTTTTGTAAGCCGAAATAGTTTGGCGTAACCGTAAATTGTTTAGAAAGTACGAATGCTGTTGACTCTTGGAATGGTTTCTTTGAAAAGGGTTAACGAGGTCTGGAAGTTACGTTACTTGGAGGAAAAGCCGCAGTTGAGAAAAAGAGGCCTTCTTGGATGAAAGGGAAGTTTTTCTGGTCATCAAACGTAAGCAACATTTATGGCGGACTTATCGTTCTCTGGGTTCCGTGTATGATCTAGAGCAATTTAAAGTTCAGCAAAAGCTTGTCTCAGGGAGTTTAGCTTCTGATGCTAAACTTGATTTTGAGAGGAAGATGCCTCGAAGATCAAGGAGAATCCTCGTGCATTTTCTCCTATGGGAGGGGGAAGAAGAAAGTCAAGGACAGCATGGTCCTTTGATAGATTCCGCCTCGGGTAGTACAATCATCGATAAGCCAGGAGATGGGTAAGTTTCTCAATTATTATTTCTCGTCTGTTTTACTCATGAGAACTTGGATAATTCTGGTGACCTAGTTTGTCGGGGTTTCCCGCATAGTGACTTGGTAATATGGTGTGCTCGCCTCGTTTTAGTAAAGGAGAAACTCAGAAGCTCACATTGCCAAGCTCCTGTCCTGACGGAGTTTAATCCTCTACTAAAATCCTTTGCCGAAGAGTTGTCCGGTTTCCATTTAGCTATTATTTTCAATAAGACTCTGCCACAGGTATTGTTCCGGATGAATTGGAGGAAGAGCACTGTTTCTCCGTTTTCAAGAAAAGTAAACGCGTCTCTTGCTCATTGGAGAGCTTTGGCATTGAGGGAATGTCCCTT
Source organism: Sclerodactyla briareus (assembly GCA_026419785.1). NCBI lineage: Eukaryota > Metazoa > Echinodermata > Holothuroidea > Dendrochirotida > Sclerodactylidae > Sclerodactyla > Sclerodactyla briareus. The sequence continues at coordinate 417,906 of JAODTK010005811.1, read as the reverse complement.
ACGTGGATTTTTGTTGGCTTTCATAATTAGGCACAACGAGTTTGTCATTAATGGGCGGTCCGTCTTTCTTGGCAAAAGGCACTAGTGGTGTTCCTCAGGGATCGTCTCGACCGTTACCTTTCTGACGTATATTGTCGATCTTGAAGGTTCTGTTCATTCTTGGGTTAGAAGTTTCGCAGACGATACCAGTTGTATCGGGAGGTCTGTTCGAATGATGATGCTGTACATTGTTTCAAAGGATCTGGATATGTTAATTTTCCAAATGGTCTTCCGACTGGCAAATGTTTGTTCAATGTCGACAGTCAAATTTATCCTGTTGGTTTGCACCATCGCAACGCTTTTCCTTCAAGTTAAATGGCCAAAATATTCAGATGTGATTTCAGAAAAAGATCTTGGTGTTTGTTTTGATTCTTCTTTGAAACCTTCCCAGCAGTGTGCCGAAGCTGCTAGAAAAGGTTATTGGATGTCTTGGCTTGATTAGACGTCATTCAGTTTCCTTGGATAATGATATTGTTGTCAGGCGTTTAAGCAACTGGGAGACCGCAGCCTGGAATATTCATTACAAGTGTGGAATCCCTACTTTGCAAAAGACAAGCCGGTTATTGAAACGTTCATCGTAGGGCAACTAGACTGATTGACTGTCCTGAAAAATTTATCCTACGAGAAAGATTAGGCTTCTCGGTCTACTAGCCATGGGCTGAGGCGAATTCGGGGTGACCTTGATCCAGGTTTTCACAATTGTCCATGGACTCGTGGCCTGTCCTTCCACTACTCTTTGAATTTTTCATGTTTACTGCAACTAGAGGCCACTGTCTCAATCTTCGTGGCAAGCGCTGCAGAATTGGACCATTTCCGTAAATCTTTCTTCTCGCACGAGTTGATCTATGAGTGGAATTGGGTCTTCCTGAAAATTTTGTCCTCTAAGTGTGTTAATGCGTTCAAGACAGTCTTGATTCATTTTTCAGAATCACGGGCGCATTATTTTAGTGTTGGGTTTCATTTTTCTTTCCTGGGATGTTTGTGGCTCCGGGGTCGTTTTATGAGGATTTTGTCCTTCCTGACCCTTATTCAGCTAACTAACTAAACTAATAACCCGCAGGAGTAACGCTTGTGTGCTTTAATTGCTATTAGATTGTTTGGTCATGAATAAACATTGTATTTACATTAAATCTATTGTAAACGCAAGCTTACCTTTTGGGTCCATAGCACGCGAATTCATATACTTTTTTGCAATGTTGATCCGTACGTCAGATTATCAATTTCCACCTCCAATTCAACCTTTAACAGGCCATCAGTGCACATCACTACGTGCAACGCTCATTCAGGCAATCGTACTTTGGATATGAATCATAACAGAATGAATTTCATTCATCCCTAGAATAAATCATGCCTATTCCTAGAGGCCGATACGCACTCCTGAACAAGAATACTCGCCTCATTGGATAACGTTAAGTCGAATCCCTAATTTAATCCCGGACGCATGATTAAAGCAAAATCAATTATATATACATACGCTACGATTTAGGCAATTTGAGAAACCATTTATGTGAGTTGCACTTCAAACACCCACCAAATGAAATCATTACGACGTTACCTGATTATATTACTGGAACTTAGGGGAATGCGCAATTGATTGAACGCCACTTCAACCCCAACCCCAATTCCTAATTAAATATAATCCGATCGTATTATTCAAGTATCGGGCGTTGTCCCTTCAGCAAAAGTTCAATCTAAATGCCTCTCCTATGGGGAATAAAAAGAGGAATGCCTTAGCCCTAGCATCGGGTGGACATGCGACCTGCCATTTAGTGGGCAACATTCACGACCAGCATCTGTTCTTCTTCCTCGTGAAGACGATGAAGGATTGATTCCCTCCTATGCGACGCAGGTTTGCAGCTTCGAGCGACAATTCCCATCCGCGAGTTACGTAAATAAGAGGGGTGTTATTCAATTAACGAACTTCGTGATGGGACCGATGCACGGTCCTCGTTGCCGGGGAGTCAGATGCGAAGCGTTGGCTCAAATAATAACTGTATTACCTTTGGCGAGTGTTGGTAAGGGATTGGGTGTTCATAAGGCTGTATCAATCTCCCGATTGTTTACTGCGAATGCATGTTTCCCTTCCTTTCACTTTCTGGACGACTGCTGCGCTGCTCGGCATGTGCTACTCCAATCTTTTAGTTACAGGAGGAATAACGCTTGCAATTTTGCCAGTTCAAATTTTTGAGACATGATTACTGCGAGCCGTGTGCGGTTGTATCTACCTGTATCTCTTTTCTTTCTATTTTGAATATTTCCCCATGTTTTCCTTCAACGTTTTCCCGAGATTGATTAAATGATGAAGATTCTCCTGCAACTATTATACCAAAAAAATTCTACTTTTTACTATGCCACATTTATATTCCGCAACTTGTTTAGTTTGGAATTATCCCTATCCCCACAATACCGTTAGAGAGCCTATGTGAAGGGCCATGATTAATTTAGATCATGTGAGGATTTGAGCACAACCATACGGGGTTTTATATGTTTGTCGCTATTTCTAACTTGCGTTGCTGTAATGCGGACCGGCTACCCACCTTCTGGTAAACGATCCGAGAACTCTGCACAAACTCATTCACCACTTACATTGACGTGACACTACGTACGCTACCCGTATTTCATCTTATGTAAATTATTGAATTACAGTTTCCGTTTTTTAAGAAACACATGTGCTCAATTATTTACGCACCCTGGTATTTTGTTATCGCCTTGACACAATTTAGTAGATTGTGCAGTGTCAGCTACTTACACGATTTATACTATATCCACGGGAGTCAATTTGAAATTTGACTGCATAACGTGATCATGTTAATCTTACTTTGATCACAATAATTATCCTCACTTTGATCCTACACGATGGTCATTAGAATATACAACATATGTTGTGAAGGATAACAAATGTATACTCCTCATACGTCTTAAACAGCGACGGTCACCACCCCAGACAAGTGGAGACATGTAGCAACTAAGCAGCGGTGGATTTTTGTAACAAGGAAACTGCTTCAGAATTCAGAAGAGCTATTTATTATTGTTCACCAGATGACTTTTAGAACTTAACCTGAACAGCTGAAATAACTTTATAATCAATATATAATACTTTTATAATATATATAATAATCATTTTAATCTATAATTTATTTGTATCCGTCATTAAAAATGATTTGTACAGATCTATGATTCATCGTACAGATAAAGCTGCGTTTCCATGCACGCGGGCGGGCGGGCGTTTTGGAAGATCGTTTCATGCACGCCGGGCGGGCGGGCGGGCGGTTTCTCGAGTCACGCACCTCTTCTCACTTAGTGTGTATACTGCGCTATAAAAACTGATGTAGCCTACTATTATTATTTTATTATTATTATTATTATTATTATTATTATTATTATTATTTTTTATTATTATTATTATTATTATTATCATTATTATCATTATTATTATTATTATTATATTATTATATTCTTAGATTATTATTATTATTATTATTATATATGATTTTATTTTATTATTATTATTATTATTATTATTGTTATTATTGTTAAGATTGTTATATTATTACTGTTGTTGTTGTGGTTGTTGTTTTGTTGTTGTATATTTCGTTGTCTTGTCATTGTCGTTGTTGTTGTTGGGTTTGTTGTTGTCGTCGTGTCGTCGTTGTCGTCGTTGTTGTTGTCGTTGTGGTCGGTGTCGTTTGTTGTCTTGTCGTTTGTTGTCAACCATGGAACTTTCCGCCTCATTGGCCCCTAACTTACACTCATTTGTGAGGTGGAATCATACCACAACATTCTCATTGACCTTAAAACTACCAGCAACCTCTTGTTGATACGAAACGCATGTAGCCTCCGGTCCTTTTCCATCCTCCCTCGACCGCGCGCGATTTAGCCTAGGCGATCAAGTGGGTGGGATTTTCAGCGCATGTTTTCTCCAGATAACTGCTACTCGAGTTTTCCCGCCTCGTTCGGGCAATGACGTCCATATCATGTTTTGGGGATAGTAGAGCTAAAGCTGCTAAATGTCCCAAATTTTTGGGTGAGTCGTGTTTTTCCTATATATGGTGCACAAATGGTTGTATATTCTGGCCAAAAAGGTCTGGGGCAGCGATAAGGCCGAGGTCGACAAAATGGTAGACATTTCGACCGATTACGAATTTGTGATCACAAATGCCCATATTTGAAGCTGTACGCGGCAGCGTGAAACGCCGGGAGAGGTCATTTCCGGCCATCTGGGGTGCTTACGCAAAATTTCCTATTGCACTCCGCGCCAACCATGATGGCGCTCCGCTTAGATAGTGTTCTCCACTTGCTATTTGCACATTTGAAATAGATATTAAAGCAATCAATGCATGGGGGCGACCACTTATTTACCGTTGTGTGCATACACGGTGCACATACTGAGCCAATACAATAGCCATCGAATATTCGGCCAGGGAACGCCACAAACATCTGGCAAAGGCAGATTCAATTCAGGTGAGGATAAGTTTAATTCCGAAGATTGCCTGGTTTTTACGATGTATGTCCAAAAGTGAAAACAGAATCCGTGAGCGCGTCGCGCGCAATTGCGGCTTTACTTCTGTGTTATACTCATTTAGCCACCTGCCTGGTCCCCTATTGGAAATGTCCCTCCCATGCGCCTGTGGTCCGCAAATAGAATCAAAATGGGGGCATTAATCTTTGGTAAAAAACTCAGGCATTCTATATAAGTGGAAGGTCAAAGAAGGTTCAGTGAAATGTCGTTGGTCAATTGGATTCTGCAAAATTCCGCGCTTTCGCGCGAAAACGGACCTAGTTGTTTTTGCCATTGCCTATTTCTATTGGGCTCCTTTCATGACTGTAACCTCACTTTCATGGTATTTCATATGTCACAGCACCCAACGCAACACCTGAAATTGATCCCTAAACAATAATTTTTGGAGAACTCTTTTCCTGAAATAACATTTTTTTTGTGAATCAATTGAAGGATGCTGCTTCCTGTCCCCTATGGCACGGGAGTGCCGTTTCCGCAAGCTAAGGGTCTGGTCAAACGTAAAACTTTTCTTCTACGCTACGTGATTCGCCCCCCCCCCCCTTCAATCGCAACACCAATCCGCCGCCCTGGACGCATCTATACCCGTATCAAGGAAATGAACTTGTATAGTACACACCGGTGTGATCAGACGCGAGCGGCGGTAGTAATATTCCCATTTATACAACCAATCGATTTTTACCTTTCACGGACGATCATTGAAGCACTTCTGAACTGTTTTTATCCAATCTAATCACAACGGTTTTTGATCTCTCCCTAAGGACACTTTTCATATTCCCAATCACAAGGAGATGAATTGAGAGCAGACGAAATTGCCTCGTAAAACTAAATAATACATCGTTAGCTAGCTACGGGGTGATACATAAACGTGATCTGGTGAAGCATGTTTATTTAGGGTGAACGATCTTGTAATAAGATGGAGTATGATTTTCTGGCGCGTGTTATGTTATGCTATCTCTTCCAATTCATGCTGGGTTTGTGTCTAGTGAAGCTTAAGACAAGATTCACTGAAGTATACTTGTCATTGCAGCGAGGGATTTTGGTATTGAATATAAAAATTTAATGTATTGATACAAAGATGGATTATAAAGATTGATATCCACCATTTCAACAGCTCTTAATCATGAAACGAAAATTAATAGATTACATTAGAACTATTAGGTGGGCGTAGGTGGTCGGTCTTTGTTATCACGATGTTGTTTATTCCTCCATATCACAGCAATTTGTTAGTGACGCGAGGGTTTTCTCTATATGAAGTTACTCGTTGTTACTAATGTATCCAACTCTGTGAACTTACAGAACCCGAGCACATGTCACAGACAGAACATTGCAATAACATTGCACTGAGTGGTCGGCACAGCCGGCAGAGCGCGGTCTTCACCAGGAGATTGTGGCTCACATATCCGGTCGCCTTCTACTGGGCGCTCAATGGATTGGAGCAGGGACAAAAACGCGGAGTTGCCTCCTGGTGTGATGGACCTCAAACCTCCACATTAGGGTACACCAGAGGGCATTTTGTATTTTCCGTGCCATGGAGAAGGACTCGCCAGATGCACCACTCAGGGCCTGCATAAGTGCGAGAATCTGCTCGCAAGTATATCACGGAAAAAAAAAACAACACGAAGGAGAACAACACTCCTCGAGCAAATTGGAGGCACCAGCACAAAACGATTCGAAAAAATGACGACGAGGGTGTGGTAATTATTACCAGACAGATCTGTCAAACATCAATGGCTTTCAATCATCGATGTAAATTCGTCTAAATGCAGGTCCCTATCCGCCGAAAATTTACCCTGGACAGGCTGAGAATGATATATATCAACAGCCGAAGATTATTATGGAGAGTGGAGACGGGGAGGGAAGGGGAGGGGGAGGGGAGGGTAGGGGGGGTAGTAAAAATGAGCTGAGGAGAAGGAATATGGTGACTCTGTAAGCATGTCAGCATTCGGGGCAGAATTCTCAATTCTGAAAAAAAAAACCACACTCTTCACAATTGCAGCTGTTCAATTCGTTGGCACGCTTCTGTTTGCACGCTCTTTTTGCAACGTCTAGTGAGATGTGATGGTTGTTTACGAAACTGAATTTGTCGATTTCAGTAAACCTAGGTAAAACATCAATTTTTAAACCACATTTTAGATAAACAAGGGTCTGTTCTAACATGAGTTATTCGGGCACGGTGAAGGTGTTACAGAGTAAAAACAACACGTAATCTTATTCCTAAAGAAGCAGGTTCGCATTCAGACTCACTGCAATTAATGCCAACCCTATGAAAAAAACCCGCAACGCCACAAACAAAATGGAAACAAACACCACTACACCGATTTCATCCCCAACCCGTGGTAATTGAGGTTATGGTTGGAAAGTAGTTTGTAATGGTAAAATTGAATTCTTCGAGCCTGTACGACTTTATATAGACCGTTCCCTCATACTGATACGCCTAAAGCACTGTTAACCTAAGTGGTCAAACATCTGGGGTCGTTTATTTTCTGACTGGATGACTTGTCACATTGGGGACAGTACCCTGTCGTTCGTGACATTTGGCAAACTAATTAGTTAACGAAACTCCGACTAGCAATCTCCAACTAGTGATAGCCTAAGCTTAACCGATCTCTTCCCGACCGATGTTATGGTAGAAGCATTATCGTAACGCTTGGATATGACGATCGGTAAAGGGTTGTATGAACTATTCCGCGATAGGTGGCGTCCATATTACTACTTACGGCCATAAAGAAAGAAAGAACATACGTAAGACAATTGAAGTCCATGGGTAAAAAACAAACGCGCGCGACCTTTTAGACGAGATTTCAGCTATGCCGATCAGCGGTCAACAGTCACTACGACGTTTTTAAACTAAAAACTGTAAACTTTTCCTGTGTATAAGCCAGTTCGTATTCTAAGTGCGCATGCTCACCACAGACAGTTCGGGGAAATAGACGAGATTCGGTCAGATTCCCCTCATAGCAGTATCGTTACGGGCTTATCATTCAAACTATTTGAAAACAGCAACCAATTCATCCCAAATGTTTTCGGATGTGATTGTTGATAAGTATGGGGGGATATCTGTAACGTTTTGTGATGGCAGGATTTGTAATTTATGGCAGGGGGGTTTCAAAATCGTTTCTGCAACTGTACGTTAACGTCGAACTGCGGTCATTCCACGATGACCTGGACTCACCATGTCATATCATCTCAAGAAACTGTAACTCGAAAACTGGAGTATTATACGCTTAGGGATCGTTGACGGAATCATTATATGCGTTAGCTGTGACAGTTTGAACCATCAAATGACGCTAGAACGGCTACTAGGACGGGCTTAGAAGAACACACGGTCATGCCCAAGACACGGGCAATCGTGCCATTCGGATTACTGATGGCTCTGCCATGACGTGCAAAGGAGCTGGGATAGGTGCCGCGGGAAGGTAGACCCGCAGCGAATCGAGCTCGGTATTCATCGGGGCCATCAGTCTGTGATTGAGCTTCAGCAGTGGTGTTGGTAGCGTCTCATGGTGAGGCGGACTCGGGATAGGCCCAGGGGTCTAGGCGCACCGAATGACAGACCGGCGTGCTGCGGTGGGTCGGACTGTTTGTGAGACTGGTTACCTGGTAGCCGTTGATGTAGAGTTCGGAATGTATGTGGCCAGTCTCGGAACTTTTGTCCCGCCGATATGCTGCCTTAATGATTAGCCGCATTCTAGCGTTCGTCTGGTTAGTCCGCCATCGCTATTCCCCGCGAACTATTACTTTCTCAGTTGTATTTGCTCAAGGAAGCCTCAATCTCAATTCAACTAATCCTATACCCATGACATAATTAGGAAGATATGACTGACAACTCCAACAAAACCCAGGCACCCTTCAATATCGTTCCAGCTCTTCGTCTTTGGTTGTCGAGGGGTGTACTGGTTCGTTAACCGAGATGGCGCTTTGAGACCTTTCATCTCAGACAAACGTAATACTAGCACTCGCAGAATCGTATCACCCATGCTAATATCATTGAGAGTCCATCATTAAGTCGTTCTACGAAATCAAATTTATTCCGCCAAAACCACTTACAGACAACCATGTAACGCGACCCATATACGATCGTCTGTATATACTGGTGTATATTACAAATTGTAAATATTTTAAGAAGGGCACCATCCAATTATTCCATGCGCTATGGTAACAGGATACCGACTAGGCAGGGTTTAATTATTTCCAACGACCATAGGTGCTGTCGTTAATGACTGTCATGTGAAAAACTGTTTTACTGGCATTAATTCCAACTTGACTCTGATGCTGATTCCTTTTTTGCGCTTTCTGCTCTATGAAGTATCTAAGAAGTCTTCGTTTGCACAACCGTACCATACGTAATAGTCATCCGATGCCAAGTCGCGCGCGTAGCTGAATACGGCAGATCGATCCGCAAATTCCCAGGTCATGAGTGACATGCGTAATCGTCATAGATGTTCAGATAAATTGTGGGTTTGGAGCACCTCTTTTATTAGTCTTACTGTTTGTGACTATATACATCTGATCAACCTTGTAATCCTTAGAATTGAACAGATATGATGACAATTTCTCCGGAAAGTTATTCAAATGACGATGTTGCAATAATCGCTGCGGCGAACTCGAAGTGATTTTGAAATGAGTTCTCCAAGTTTGTTCCACTATTTCGAGGGACTTTTCGTTCATATCACGCCTCCCTGTTCCTGTGTTACCATTAAACAGGCAGTCAGCGCCTATGTTTCGTGAAAACGAGGCAGGTTGGAGAGTATCTTTCGCAGAGAGTGGTCATGAGTGGACAGCTTTCCTGAACATTCTATTTTAAGAGTTATTGCCTCTAAGAAATGTGGTAGAGTCTGTAGGTTCTTTTTTCTCTGTATGTTTTCGTAAGCGCTAGCTCAGGGTTTGTGTATGAGGAACTTTTCCTTCCTGACTCGTCCTCTCAAAAGTTTGGCCGTATTTGGATATCTGTAGTCGCAGTCTAAGTCGCCGTACACATATTAATTCCGTGAAGCATGTTCTTGAATTTTGGTGTTCTCATGTTTGTGAAATCAATTTTTTTTCTATACGTCCTAGAGAACAAGACTGGTCGGTGACCCATTGATGCACCATGATTATCCCATGATGGATATAAACGGCCAGTTATATACAGAGATCACAAGTTAACCGAAGATTTGAGGGGCCGTTTTTGAAACATACTACATGGGTACCAGGATACATGTATTTTCAAATAACGAACTTTGGAGAACAAAAAAAAACCAAATATTGTTTAATCTTAACATTTCATGTCGTTGTCTCGTATTGGGATCACACCATTGACTGACATGGTAGTAAAATAGTTTTATGCGCAATAAGAAACGGAACTTTTCTACAGCCAATTTGACTATCTATCGGTTTTCGTCGCTCCCCTTGACCACTAGTACCATTGAGTGAACAAACTTCCCCTGGACAATTTTTTGATGAATACACGTTAGCAAAGGCGTATAGACATTTAATGCCCAATGTGTAATCTGGACAAATCGCACGGACTCCTTCAGTGTTGTGAAACACTACAGAAGTGATCAATAAATTGTCCATTATGAGATCGAACCAGACGAGGAAAACCAGTACACTACCGGCTATTGACCGCAAAAGCTATAGAAATTACGAGTTACATTTCATGTTGTTTGTGCCTAACATGACTCAATCATATCGAGAAATGTGTGGAAACGTTCATGCGATTTCTCCAATTTTTCACCTTCCATAATATTTTTGTAATACATTTCACATGAATAACCATAGGCAGCTGAACGATAGGCCTATCGTATGGCTAAAAAGGGTAATGAGACCTGTTGTTCGCCTTTTTCCGGTTGCAACCGCTAGTGACGAGCCGAGTGATTCAAAACGGACGTGGTGTGAATAAGACATATCTCTGATATGGTGGTAATAATATTAATCCCTTGATCAGAGAGCGATTTTAACACGCGCTCCAGTGACACTCCGCCTCCTCAGACGAAAAAAATAAATAGAATGTTTCCACAATCGAAAGTATTATGCAAGAACATATGTACATAACAACATAGAGATTGTTCCTTCCACTTGGCGATTGCGTATTTTTCTCTCGTGATTTAAATCATCAAACATCTACCCACTACGGGAATTTTCATTAGATGGTGGCCAGTCCATTCGTTTAGGTCTCTTGTGTATGAACTACCACATCTTACATATCCCGAGCACCTTGTCCGCAGACACTGCATTATCCATAGGAATATAACGTGAAATGTGTTTTATTGACCTGGCGACTCACCTGTCTTGTCAATAAACTGATACACCTGTTTGCGGAACAATAAGCAGCAAGGTAAGTATTTCCAGCACTTTCGACCTTGCCTAATAGAGAACACTACCTAGAGGGCTTTCAATCATCGCGTAGTTTTTTCGTAATCTGAACTGTTGGTAACCACCCACAATAGAAATATAACAAGTAATACTCAATGTTACCACTTGTGAGTGTTACATGGTTTCTACTTTCCACTAAAACACGAGGTGGATAGGCAGCCATCGCCTTCCACGCAATACGACCCGTGATGGAATCCCTATTAGGACAAATAAGAAACCCTTGGACCTCTCGACTCTTTACGCGGCGTTAAAAGACTCTAGGGCAGCCGTAACAACGCGAACACTCTTCTATGCTGCTTCGTAAATACACGAAATAAGCGCGGTTTCCTCCAGGTCGTGATACTTTTCGTATGTAAATTAGTAAATGATATACTCAGAAACGGTAAACCATGCTTTGTCTTACACCCTGACTCAATCAGCCATCACCCGAATCCCTAACAATCCAATTCAATATAATATTATACAATACGAGCAGGGAATCGAGGCGGGTGTTGTAGAATTTGGCGTACTGGAAGATAAATCGGAGGTTCACAGGTATGCAGGATATCAAGCGCTTGTCCTTTAGCAAAAGTTCACCATGGCCCTTCCAGTGGGCAACCATTCACGAACTGACAATTATTTTTTCGGCTCTCGGAAAAAAAAACTATCAATAGATTGATACACTCAACTCGCCGAAGGGTTGGAGCTTCGATCGACAACAGCAATGCGAAAGGGGTTGTATTCATTCCATTAGGAATCACTTTTGAGGATTCAGCGGAGTGGTTAAGTTAAGTAGGAGGAAGGGATGGGTTTTTATAGGGCGCCATCAGATTTCCGAGTATCTGCCGATGGAAACATTCTTACTCAAGCCATAACGTTCCCTACCGTCCTTCCAGACCCAATACTGTCCGACTGTGCTGCTCGATCCTGCAGTACTCACAAGAGGAAGAACGGCATCTTGGACCCACCCCAGCTGAATGTGTTGCCCGTTTATATTTCGAGACTAGTGGTTTTAAAACATGTGTTGTGTGAGACGTTTACGTTTATGTTTCGGTGTCGCGTCTGGCTGTTTAGGGCAAACTCCGTGTTTTCTTCACGTTCTCCGTAGTTCAACTGAATAAGGGAAGAGAGATGATCCTGCCAAATGTTCCGACCATATATGACACTATACGGTTGCGCTATTCGGCAAAACCGATATAAATGCTTATGTAAGCCATGAGTTAATCGAGATCAGTGAGGAAACTCGGAGCACAACGAACGCGGCTTAATATGTTTGTTGCTATGTCTTGTCCGTTGCTATGATGCGTACATAGTACGTCAATTGTCAGGAAAGCGCTTCAAGAAAATTAAAACAAACTTATTCTATCACTTGATGTTATGCATGCTGGTAACTGGAATAGTTTGTTTATTTGGTTTAGACTTTAGCAGCTTGTTCGGTGTTAGCGACTGGCACGAGTAGTACGGCTGCTCCACTGGAAGTAATCATCTATGAAATCCGACTGACTGAACACGATCCTGTCAATCTCACTTTGGTCATTACCAATACATCATTAGAATATACGCACAATTATATGTGATAAAAGGGCTACGTATTCTAGTATGTAGGAAAACAGCCTGACTGTTAACCAAAAAACCAGACAAGTGCAAACATGCAGTAACTAAGCGACGGTTGCGGTAATGAGTATTCAGTCGAAAATGGTGGGCCGAAATCACATCCAGATGGTATTTTCGGGACAATTCGAGGAATGAGGAAATTTAGGCCATGTCAAGAGCGGAGCGTGAGGACAAGCGGTTTATACCATAAATGACGATTGTTTGCGATACTCATCGCTTTTTATCTTGGATTCCATTTGTTGAGTGTGACCACCTCGTTCGATCTTTACTCTCTCTGACATGGAGGTCTATGTGAACAGAGACCGGCATTAGTTCACCGCTATGAACGACTCACATATCGTGGATTCGTGGATGATAGCAAATTGATATTTAGCTCGTATTCGTGATGAAATTTTGAAGATTCGAGGCGTGCACTTGTTTCGTAACCCGAAGAGATGTGTGATGTGATGGGTGATTGAAAGTGTGATTGATCCGAAAGAACACTTCTTAATATGTACAGGAGACGTACTGTGTATACCACAACAACTTATCTTTAGATAATCGGAATATGACTTCGTTCGATCCCTCAGAGAGTTTTCTTTGGCCCGAGGGTTGTTGGGGGCCTAGACTTACACAGGGCATTTAAAGTGCATTAGTTGAATAGTCCACAAAACAGAACACCGTTTGAAATCTCCCTCCATCTCATTACGAGACCGTGAACCTAAACAAACCTATCAGAGAACGCAATAATCTGGTTTTGCAACAAGCACTGTGTCATCTGCTCTGAATTGAACTCCTCGTAATTGGAAATACGAAAAGTGTCTTTCGGGAGAAATCAATAAACCATGTGTGATAGATTGGATAAGAAGCCCAAAAGTGCTTTAATAACGATCCGAGGAAGGCGGAAATCGATTGTTCAAATATATGGGGATATTACTACGCCAGGGTTCATATGATCACAACGCGTGTACCATACCATTTCAGTTACTGATTTGTGTATATATGCATTTAACGTTAACAAATATGTACTCACCATGACGTCAAAGTTGAACCTGGTTTCTTTATATTGCGTCCGTTGCAGCCTACTCTCAATACAAATTTTCGCTTTCACGTTGCAGCGGTTTCTTGTACACCCGCGAACATTATTTTCACTTTTTAAAATAGTTATATTGTATTTTGCCTAGCGAGTCGGGAGTTAGAGTGATGTGTTTTGTTACTCCGATACCTAGTACCTTATTTATCTTGGTTTACCCTAACGTGAATAAATAACTCATCTTATTTCTGGCCAATTATTTAATTTTAACCCACTAAATTTATGTTTATCAGTTATGTGTTGTTTTTTGTGTTATAGGTTAAATCTCATTGTTAGTCCCGAATAGAATTATTATTTGCGGACGCGAAGGGCCTGCCCCCTTCCTACGGCCAACGTTGATCCTACAGCTTCATTGAAACCTCTACTTCATTCATTTCTGTTTTTTTATTCCGTACCGACCGAACCATTCATCCCTATATGTAAACTTAGCCTTATGACATTAGGTATTTAGAAAAAATAAACTTTATTACCTCGTTTTAACAAACCCTCAAGCATGAAACGAGAACAATAGTAACATTCGAACGACAAGTAGTGTATGTGATTAGTCAGGTGTTTGTTATTACGACGTTACGTTCCTATATCACACCCAAGTAAACCATGGCACGAGGTCTCTCTGTATGAAATCTCGTTATAGCTCATCGTATCCAATACAAAAATTGACCTCACTGAACCCGTGAGCACCTGTCATAGGAAAAAAAACTTTGTTGTAAGAAGAATACCCTTCAAGCAAAAAAGAGGGCATAGCCACAAAACGATCCCGAAAACAATGAACGGGAAGGATGATACCAGACGGACCCTGGCAACATCTCAGGGGCTTTCAATCATCATTGTAGTCTTTGTGTAATGTAAGGAAAACCGACCTCAGAAATTTGGCCCTGGAGCAGCGACAGGCAGAGGCAGCTAACTAATATATCAACCGACCAGGATAGTAAAAGAGAGTGAGGATGGAGAGAGAGGGTAGATGAAATGAGGGATAGGGGTGAGGAGGAATATCTGTGAATAAATCGGCAGACCAGGACGTAACGTAATAACGTGTGTGAAAGGAACGGAATCGGTAGTAAACCGGGTTGAAAAAAATATTTTGGATATTTGGGGACCAATGAATACGATTTGTTTTAATCAACAATGGCCACACTATTCTATGGGTTTTTCGGGCACGGTGGAAGAATGGTTTGCCACATTACTAGTCGTTTGTTGAAATACATTGCCATGAAGTAAATTTTGAGCTTATGAGTCCTCCCAATACACAAGTAAAGTTAGCCGTTCTATTGTTGGGTCAACATACAAGAGGCGGCTAACTGCCCACGTTCATAACGGCGGGTGGTAATGAGCGGCACTAGCGGGGTCAGGTGGGCACCTCCTGCCCCGTGAGGAAGAATTGATGGTCGACCTGGAAAGCACGACATACCTACCCGCCCCCCCGGAAACCGGACGAGGTGCAATCAGAACCTGGTCGCTGCGATAAGACTGTGAACAGATTTCCTAACCCTGTACAGCACTTAGTACAGAAGCTACTGCACTACTTTCCTACTGGAAAAAGGAGGGAGGTCTCTCAGTCGAGGGGCCTATATGCGATACTATAACCAGGACAGGGACATTTTTTTGGACTAGATGATTGGTCATTGGATAGTTCCTGTCGTCCGTGACAAGTTGAACAGGCTGATGATTAGTTTAACATAACGCGACTAGCAATTCGAACTGGTGGGATGGTAGGTTACCGATCGAGTACTTCACACGGGGGAAAAGAATTCCGTGGTGTGATGGTAGAACACGTTTAGAGTAATGCCATTGATATTACCGATCAAAGAAGGGGTTGTATTAACTACTTCTCAAAAAACGTATATTCAATAGTATTATATACGCCGTAGATAACAGAAGGAACATTCGCAGACGATTGGAAAAAGTGGTAATAAAACGCTCGACCAATGCAGTTATACACGATCGCGATATGAACAAGTGGAAGCAAACTAACGTATTTCACTTCAGCTCTAAACGGCTCCCTGTGACGGAACCGATATATGAGTTAGCTTTGAACCATAAAATAATATTTATCTGATATTATAGGTCAAACGTCTGCAGACGTCGACATTTTCTCGTGACGAACTCTTAGCTTAGAGTGGAAATGCTACCTTCGCTAAATCAGTTTGCACCATTCTCGACATCTGGAATCGCTTCAGCAACTCCTTGTAACGACACCGAAGTAGTTGAATCCTACTCGAGGTTATGGCATATTTAGCTCTGGGCGACAGCTCCTATGTGCGATCATGCATACAAGAGGATGTTTATTTAGGTAGTGAATCATGCGAAAGGTGTTAGTCCAGCAGCAGATGGAATTGCCATCCTATATTGCCTCATAAGCGTCACAGCCTTATATATTTATTCAATTACTCGTGTTTACTTGGATGGGTGAATCAAGATATCAAAAAAGGTTACGGAAGAGGCGATGACCAGTGAATGATATAATGGTGCTTGGCACTCACAACAGTGGTATTGAGAGGTTGCTAAGAGTTACGGACGTGATGCCCCTACGGACTACAAGGATGCCTCGTACTGCGTGTAATTGAATGATATGGAACATTCGCCAGTACCCGATCAGAGGACCACCACCATGCTTGATCCATGCGTTTTTCACATACAGGCGGATGCTTATAATTCCTTGTTATTTGGTCACCCCGACTATCTTATTAGCAAGCTTAGAGCGAGTGCAAAAAACGTTGTGCTTGCTCGACTTATTCTCTGTGTTGCTCGTCATTGAGCATACCACTCCACTGCTCACAAGGCTTCACAGGCTCCAGTAAGGCAGAGAATTGCTTTTGAAGATTCTTCTTACTCTATATATATAGCAATCAACTGCATGGCTCCAGTTTCATCTAGAAGCCTTGTTCAGCTGCAGTTCCTTCCAGATCTCTGAGGTCATCTGCCAAGCAACAGCTTTAAAGTCATGGTTCACTCATCCACCAAGTTCTACGTGACCGTTCATTCGCCTCCGCTGCTCCTCACATGTGGAATACCCTTTCTGACTTTGTCCATGTCGGCTCCACTGTAGCTACTTCCAAGTCTTGTCTTAAAACATTTCTCTTAAAAACAGCACTTTCTATCTGACTTTGATTCTCCTGTTCGGTCTTTTTAGTCGGTAAAGCGCCCAGCCAGAGGCTTTTTTTGCATTAGGCGCTTGATCAAGTCCTCATTATATTATTAGTAATAATATGTCTCCAGTTGTATAGCTGTTAAAATTGCACGATCAGTAGTTACTGATTACTTGATAGGGTTAGAAAATCGTGTAATATTAGACCCCAGTAACTGCAGCTAACGATGACGACCGTTGAGGGAAGGGCCTTACCCCTTCTGGAATGCACACATTATTAAAAGCGCCATTTAAAGCCTAGAACTTGCCAGTGGCCCTTTACAAAAACGAGAGAGATAGGAGGAAAAGGAAAATACAAATAGACAGTTAAGAGAAGGCATCACGAAAGAAAAAAGGTTACGTTAAGAGCCTTGCGAATGCAATACATGTCTTCAGTGGACGTATAGCAGTGAAGGGGAGATTCCAAAGCGAGGGGGTTGGTGGTAGAGGGGGTAATGGTAAAAGCACGGTCTACGGGGAACGCTTTTTAGCTTTCTTCCTCTGAAGTAAAGGAGCTGATGATGAGCGAGTGATACGAGACTCTGAAGCAAGGAAGAGAAGGTAGCGGAGGCCAGTTCCCATAAATACACCAGGGCTGGAGCGTGAGGATTTTCAACTTTGAATTCTGTGATAAACAGGCATATTCAGCCGTGCAGTTTTTTTTTTCCGGAGGACGGGAGTTATGTGATCTATTCACCGGTTTGTGGGAGGGGTGAAGTCAGATGTTGAGCAACTTCTGTAAACGGTTAATTTCGTAATTTGGGAGCCCAAACAGAACTGAGTTGCAGGAATCGATCCTGAAGTTACAAATGCGTGCATAAAGGAAGCTAATGTCCCAGGAGGGGAGGTACTTTTTAGCGGACGGGCGATGAGAGTGAAGATGAAATAATCCCTTCGAGACAGTGCTAGATGTGGTGCATAAAAGTCATTTCATGATCAAATTACCACTCACGTTCGGTAGTGCTGGGAGTAATACTGAGACCGACTTTAAGTGCAGGGATTTGAAGCTGCCTCTGCGGATAGTTAGAAGGAGGTATAGGCACCAGAAAACACAGTCTTTGAGTCATTTTTTAACTTCAGCTGGTTATACGTCCCTAGCCACACACTTTGGACCTCGCGATTCAACTTTCAGACGGACTAATAGCCATCGGCAAGCGACAAGTCACTAATTTTAAAGGTGACCCACAGCTGAGCGTCGCGAGCATGAAAGTGACTGAACACATCATGGTTCAGAGTGATGGCAGCAGTGGCGTTGTGTAGCAATAGAGATAGTGTCGGCCCAAGCACGCTACCCTGTGGAACACCATACCTAAGATTATAGGATCAGAAATTTTTGAGCCAACTTGTATTTTTTGAATCGGCCGATGAGATAGATTGATTGAAACCAAGGGCGTGTCGTAGATGCCAATGTCATCTCTCAGGCGGATTTGAGAATGGAATGGCGGATAGTATCGACGCCGCGAGAGCTCTAATTATAACCCCTATTAACGCCGGCACTGTTGTCGAAGGATTGCAAAATGCTATCAGTAATGGGAGTAATGCGCTTCCACACTGTGACCCCGTCTATATGCAAATTGGTTTTCTGCGTACAGATAATGGTCAGACAGGTTGTTTATGGAGCCTAGGAGCACGACAGCTCTAACAATCTGGAGAGGTATGAAAAAGTTAGACACTGGTCTATAGTTTTGGAAAGCTTCCTTATCAGAGTTATTATTTTCAAGTATAGGGGTAATTACCGCTGATTTTATATCATCAGTAATTACCTGTCGAAGCGAAATGGTGATCAAGTCCACAAGTCTTGACAGCAGGATCGGAAAGATCTTGATTCTTGAGTAAGGATGCCGAAACTCGTGTTGGAATTCACTTCGGTAAATAAGATAATGTCCAGCCATGCTCTCTGGTGCGAAAATTGTTACAATACCTTAGCACTACATTTTTTGGATGATCATGGATTAATAAACTGATATGCCACGGGCGTAAATCGCGAGGGGGGGGGGGTGCGGGGGATGCATCCCCCCCACGTCTGAGGTAGGGGAAAGCTGTACAAACATCCCCCCCCCCAGTTTTGTCCCAGCCAATAATTATTTTGACAATGATGGATTCATTCATAAGTTGACCAGCAGTTCTCCACTTTTATTACAACGAAATATTTGTATATAAGTGAGGCGACCACTCTGAAGAGGCTGAGCTCAGTAACTGACCAGTTACCCAACAGCCAATAAACTGTTATTTACATGCAGCCTGAAAATACCCTTATCTGATTCGAATTTTCCCTGAGCGCGACCGACTGGCCGATTGCCATGGTTCCGCTGCACTTGCCCACCTGATAACTTTGAAACAAACGAGACAAGAAAATGTTGAGTCACCGCTAGTTCGCCGGCCGTCAGCCCCACGCGGGCATGTAGTTATGTGCGCCGCTTGGTCGTTGTTATGACGTTCGAATTATATCCCCGCAAAACTGTAAGAGTTCGGGGATATTATGGTTTTGAGGGTGTAGCCGCCGTCTCCGCCGCCGCCGGCACGTCCGCCGGAAGATTTTCATGTTTGCGCAATAACTCTTGAACGCTTTAGCCGATCGATCTGAACCTTAGTACACATGTCCGGCCTATCAATATCGGTAGGGTTCGAAAGTGGGGTCATTGAAGGTTTGCTGCCCTCATTTTGCAGGTTTTGAACGAAAAACAGAAGTTGGTCCGATTTACATGAAACTTAATGGGTGGTGACAACCAATGGTCCCGAAAAACATGAAGGGGATTTCAAGGTCACTGGAGGTCAAATTTATGTTATTTTTTGTGTAAAATCACAGAGTTAGTCTGATTTACATGAAAACTGTGATTGGGGACAAAAGTTGGTCCCGAAAAACAGACGGTAATTTCAAGGTCCACGCAGAGGTCAATTTGCGTTTCATCGAGATTTTCTAACTCTGTCATATTGAGGAAACTTGGGGAATGTGAATTACAGTTGTTCTTGAACAACATCGGGCATTCAAAAAGAAGTCGAACAAGAGGTCAAATGGACAAACTTCAATGTGCTTCCTTCGACGAGGTCGACAAAGGCCATTTCTGAGGGGATATACACGTAGCGGTTACCCGCCTGCACATGCTAGCTTTGCTGTTTCGTTCCTCTAAATATTGGACATTATTATTAGCGTCAAAAGCTGCTTTTACTATGAACTAGTCCGCGAATGCACGAATAGGCGAACGACCAGGCATTTCCAGAAAGGCAAATCGCGTGTAGCGTGTCGCGCGGGTAATTTACTAGGCACCCGATCGCGACTCGCGAAAGAGAATTCAACGGGGACCACAGAAATAATGTCGCTATTACGCTATTTTAGCGCGAAAACGGGCAAGAAACTGGCTCCTCGTGAAGCCATCCGTTTAGGCAATGATGTAATTATTGCCACAGGATACGGTATACCTCCTCAGTTGAAGAACATACAGAATGAGACGCAGTTCCCCAAATTGACGACAAACGAATTAGGCTTGGCCTATAGGCCTATAGGGCGATGGGCCTGTATGTCCCTTCGAGAATTTCAACGAAATGGCGACACACGCTTAAACAAAAAGTGGCTTGTTCACTCCCATTAATTGTGCGGCGGGGTGTGATAATCACTCCATTCTACTCCATTGTAGAAAATCCGTCGCCCATTATGGAGCATCTTCCTCTTCTGAGTGGAATTCGAATTGTGCTGACTGACCAACTCCATTGTTTCCATAGAGAGCACAGTACGGATCTTCGCCATTATATGAGTATACTTCACTCTATTCAGTATACTTCCACTATACAATTCGAGGTTTGCTGAGTGACTACTGCATAGAGTGTAATTCACGCTTTGTTGCTTTTAGATAGCATGCATTAGTGACATGGGTTTTATTATAGACATGGCAATGACATTTTCCGGGATACGTTGTTCAGTATTTTTGGTTATTTCATTCCATGGGTGGTGGGTCAAAGAAGGCTAGAAATATCATTCCTGACTGGTCGATTCCCCGAGTATCTATCCAACCCGATTGCGTAAGATTCCCGAGACCTTGGGAGGAAATTCCCCCGATCAGTTTAAAAAAACCTCCTCAACAATCCAATCATGAGTGCCAGACCAACCTACCCAACTGTTAGGCGTTTGCTGACGATTGTGTTTCTTATAAATAAGAAAAACATTATTCCATACAATACTCTGATCTGCTACAAATTGACCTGACCTCTATAGCAGCCTTGACCAAACTGGCAATGAGATTCAATGCTGAAAAATGCAACGAGCTTCGTATCCCTGCTATTAAATCCCCTATAATGTTTACCACCTCACCCGCCTTGGGGAGCCCATGCTTGAAGACACTGCTTTCCGCATACTTTACCTTGTGTTTGACATACAACATATCTGAGTGGAATAATCACATAAACATAATACACTTGCTGCTAACAAAATAATTGGCTTTGTTCGTCGAAACCTAAACTCCTGTACTAAAGGCACCAAGCAGAGGTTTATAAGACCTCCTCAAACGTCCACGCATTGAATACGTGTCCTCTGTTTTTGGACCCGTACACTGTACCGCTCACTCAGAAGCTTGAACGGGTTCAGAGACGTGCAGCCAGTATGGTACACAACAACTATGATTGTTAACCACAGTGCATGCTGCCCTTGTTCAAACCTTCAGGTGGGATCATTTGACCACTAGGAGGGAGATTAATACCAGGCGCTCTACTTTTCACAAAGCCCTAGGGGGCACCTTGTCCATTCCGCTTCCTGACACTTCAGCCCCCAACGTAGAACCCGCGCTCCAACTCGAACATTATAATTGAGCATCCACAACGTCGGGAATGCTACAAATACTCCTTCAATCCAAGAACCACCAGGGCCTGGAACAAACATTGCCACATGAGATAACAGGTATTATCAGCCCAGCGAACTTCAAAGCGCGTTGATCGACACCTGAGGCTTCAGCATCGGACTAGACCTCCCCCCCCCCTTTAGTAGGCACTGCACACACCCAACACTGATCGTTTTGTTATTATGGAATGTGGGGCAGCCCACCAAAGAAGAAGAAGAAGAAGATCATGGCCGTTCAGTCTATTCGGAACATATGGCACAGAATAATGCACTAGACTATGTAGGCCTATTTAACAGGTCGAAATGAAGGGAATGCACGATTGTATGTGACCACGACTATGCATATTTTGCAAGCGAAATACTAAACTTCTCAGTAGAAGGTGTTCATTCGGTCGTTCCCTATCGGGCACTAAAATCGCGATTTGAATTGTCACCGGACAATTAGGTTTTTGTCGCGACCCGCGGACAAAAAAAATCGCACATTCGCGGAGCGGTGCCTAATGAATAGACCCATATAAATAACACGGAGCGAAAAATAGTCTTTTGTCGCGTATTCGCAATTCGACATTCGCGTGCCTAGCTAAAACACCTTAAACGCTGGGTCCAATAGATGCGTATGCGTGTCCGGCTCGATTTTAAATCACAATTTACGGAAATGAAAATGTGTTCAGACGAGGAAAAACACTGTGAGTCTATGAGGGGAAAAGAACAAAAAAATGCAGCAGCCATGCATATTGTCGTTGCCTGTCTTTTTAAGGAAGAGTTCCATAGAATCCATTCGCGGGGATACGCACCGTATACCATTTGTACATGTGCTTATTCCGCACTATCCAATTTTGGTTGCTCCATTTAGAAAAAAAATCGCCTCTCGGAACTAATATTATCGCTTGCGACAAATAGGACATATTCAGAAACGGGCCCCATCTCAGTTCTCGTAAATCGGCCGATTTCTCACATGCTTACCGAACGCGATACGCATTATGGAATTCCCAGCTAATACGGGCAGTTGTACGGGCAGTGTAACGGAACTCTCCTTCTAACTGGCCGAAACATTTAGATCGGGCTACGGAGACGAGACGAATGTGTTTGGACGATTTTAAAAAAGGAGCTCCATCAAACGCCAAGGCGCATGTAACGTGATCGTCCTATCACTTAATTGAGTATTTGCCTGGGCTGACTGTCGGTGGGTCTGCCCCTCATTACATAACAGTTATGTTGTCTACTTATTTACTGGTTCTTGCGTAATTTGAAACTGATTCAAATGATATAAAGCTTTCAAAAGATTGAACAATTCTCTTAACAATCCTCAAAATCGAGATATTATATTCTTGAAGCCTGAGTAAAACTCAGCTGAAAAAACCCTTAAGTGCCGTTCAGGGCGTCTGGGAGGTGGTGAAAAGCAAAATGTTCTGTACGATCCGCGCCAACCTATGGTGGCGACTACGCTTGATAGTCATATAGTAAACTCACCAACCCAACCACCCCCCCCCACACTTCACAAACAGGAATTACGCCCCTGACCTATGATTAATAATTGATTGCATTTTCAACGCGGCGCATCTACCAATACTACCTGCACTGCACTACACGTACAGGCGGCGCCAGCCGGCCAGTCCTGATGGACGCAACTTAATACAAATTGGTTGTTTGAAAAATGCGCACGCCACGCTTAGTCTGCACTGACATTAAGTTTTTGCTGATGAACACAAGACAAAAAACAAAAAAGTGATTGCCGTTAGAAAAGCGAAAACATAAGGAATGACATACCTGGGTTCAATATCGGATCACTTTTCCTTCTGCAATTTAAATACGATGGAACAATACCGCTATATCATTTCCTATTGACATTGCATTGCCACATCAAAGTAGATTATGTTATGGAAAATAGGTTTGCGCTAGAATATTCGAGTTTTTCGAGCGGGGGAAATCAATTTTCCGTTAATTACCGAAAAACAGGCAGCTTCGCGGTGAGAATGTCAGCTCCAATGATTGTTGTCAATCTTGAATTAAAAATCTTCAAAAAAAACACGGGCACGGATTTATTCACAATTCACAGTTGCAAGCATCAGTTGCTCACGTTTACTGTTGGATCCATGGAAGATGCAATGCATGTATCCCACTTATGTAAGTTAGACACGAACTAATAACAAACCAAAACACAACACAACGTACGATAGTATCGAATACACAGACCGACTGAAATCCTACGCCAATTAAACGTTCCTAAATAGATGATTAAATATATAATTGCAAATAGCAGCGTTCAAGGTGCAGTGTAATCGATTTAATAACACGTCGTGCAAAGTATGGGTTTGGTAGGTGTTGCGGATATCTGGCCGTTAAGTAGGAACCCTTTGATCGCTGCATTAGGCATACGTCAACTATCGAAGCAATTTTTGGTGGCCTAAGGCAATGATGTACATGCCTAGAACAGTGGGTCGCTGGTAACACGCTTCCAGGGAGTATGAATGAGTGCTTGAAGCAATTATATTCTTCGGAGGTGGGGGTTGAAGGACTAGGGTTATAAGTTAGTGTAGAAAATCCGCAGAATTTTTCAGAGATAGTACACAGCGGCCCCTACACGAGGCGGACGATCAAGGTGGGGGGGGGGGGACGGGGGGGACGGGACGTCCCCTCCAATTATTTTGGTCCGGGGGGGAGCAATGCATTTTGTCCCCCAGATTTGAGCCCGACTGCTATTTCGCTGACACTGTATAAGACAATATCTAGCAGCCACCGTGTGGAACACAAAGCATACGACCAAATGATCAAGTTGATGTGAATTATTTTGCTGCTCCTTTGAAAATTTTCGCGCGCTCCTCGCGCGGCCGGGTATTGCAGGTTCGATAGTATTCACACACATGATGTGCCTTGTCCAGCCATATATGTATCCTTCATTGCAAAAAGTTATGCCTGTAAAATTTATCTGGGACTGTTCTTACTTTTTTACTATCTCAATGAAAAGAAGGGTTCTCCTCAATCCCTATCGTTTGCATTAAGACTGGTTACAAGCTTGGTGTGTCCAATCCTTTATTGGGCGTTGTCGATTTTCTGCTTAAGAAGATCAGGTGGTTGAAGAAACAAAAATAAACATACAACATCGCTATCGTGAGGTGTATAGGGGTTGAGGCTTTTTTTGTTTAGTTATGGAGCGACCACTTGTTGAAGTTGGGTGCATGGTGCACACACTGGCAACTCTGAGGGGCACACGGTGCGGCATCGAAGATTCAGCCAGGTAACGCCACAAATTGCGTTGTCACAAACATTATTCAAACTTCAAGTGAAGAAGAGCGGTCCAAAAGTTAAGCCTGAATTTTCGATGAATGCCCAAAATGAAATAGGTTGAGGCGACGGGGGTAAGTCTACCACATGGCGAGACCTGTGCTTTTTCTGTACTGGGCAAATATGGCCGTTTGCAAATTTAAATAGAGTAATTCCAGCCAATCATGTATGGGTGCACCACTTGTTGAAAGTTGGGTGCGTGCACGGGTCATACCTACGGGCGCGGTGAGAGTGGATACCCATTAAAATAGCATCGAGATTCGGCCAGGGCCCACCACCATTTCTTGCAAATACATGATTCAAATTCATCAAAAATTCAGGTGAAGATAAGTTTACATCCAGAGATTGCCTGACCTTTTCGATGGAATGTCCAATAGTTTAAAATTTTCGCGCGCGCTCCGCCCGGCGCAGTTTCGCGGTTTTACTTCTGTATCATACTCATTTTTACTAAGGTCCGGCCCCAATTAGAAGTGTTTTTCCCCATGCGCCTGTGGTCCGCAAGGAAGATGAAAATGGTGGGCCGCAATCTTTGCAGTAAAAACTCAGGCCATCTAAAAGTGATAGGTCAGACATGGTCATGCGAATATCGATCGTTGGGAGTTTGGATCCTGCAAAATCTCGCGCTTCCGCGCGAACTTGGAGTATTAGTGGTTTTGCCAATGCCGCTTTCCAATTGCCTTCCTTTCAAATGACCGTAACCTCACTTGCACGTATTTTAGATTCTCACAAGCCCAAACGCAAAACCTTGAAATTTATTCTAAGGCGATAAGTTTCGGGAGAAACTTCCTGAAATGATTTTTTAAACCACTTTAGGAATGCTGCTTACTGTCCATAAGGCATGGGCAAAGTCCGTTTCCTGCACTCTAGGGCGTTGTCAAACGAAAAATTTTCTTGTACGCTAGCGCCAAAACCGTGTGGCGCTCCGCTTAGATATATTCATATGCTCCTTCCCCTCCAAACCGCCAACACAAATCGCCGCCCTTGCCCCTAGAGTGTCCTTGTAATGTTTGAAATATGTCTGATGTAAAAGTCAACTCACCAATGGCGATAGCGTTGGACAAGCTTTGAGAACCGTTTAAGCATGCCAAGTAGAAGGACATTACAGAACAGGGGGCAATTATCATTCAGCTGAACTGAGAGGAAATCCTCACATTTGGATTCCTCCTGTTTCCCTTCCATTGGAAATATCGGATGGATATGATGGGAGAAATTCCTGATTGAGACGCTCGCCACGTTTTAAACTCCGTATGAGGGGGTTTCCATCCAGGAATTACGTGCCACTCTGTTCTTTTTGTCATGCAAGAAAGCCGTTGACGAGGGTAACTATTACATAGGTCATGTAGTATTGTGAAAAAACATTTTGCGATAAACTCCGCGGCCCTGTGGTGCTAGATATATAATTTCATCCAAAGTAACTAAACTGTTGTTGTTTTTTTCATAGTCGCTATTTGGAGTTACCCAAGACTGATTCCTATCCTCAAGTATTTCAGTACAGTCAGAACCTCCCAGACCTTGCGTCAGGTAATCTTGACGTATCAGTTCTCTCGTGGACCCGTCACTCGTAGCTCCGGTGGGACCTCTAGGGCTAGTTCACTTGTATACAAACCTGGAGCTCTTCGGGGCAGAAACTCAAAGAATTCTTGAGAGAGAGAGCAGGGAGGTGGGGTCTCAGAGCCAACACCAACAAACCACAATTGACGCGCGCATTGTCAATAATACGCGCTGTAGTGTTTTTTTTGAGTGTTCGGGAATATTCGGTGGAAGCAAAGCGCGTGAACCCTAACATTATTTTGTGAGTTAGCTAGCGTAATGATATGGAAAATATTTGTGGAACAAACTGAAGCATACTGGATGGTGTGATGCTTCTATCCACGCTCCAAATTTCCTATCTTCGTTGCCGCAATGGGGAGAACGCCACCCAAATCAAAAGGTATTTTGAACAACGAAACAGCTCGATAAGCTAACGCATTATTGAGAAATCAGCATATCTTTCGTCTTCACGGTCAGGGATCTCTCCAATGTAAACGCCCTTTGCTTTGACGGCGGGTTGTGGGACGAAATGAACGGTTCCAAACGGATTGAATAGCCAGAGAAAGCCTCGTACAGTGTTGTATTTCTAAGACATGATATATTTCACGGTACGTCGTTGCATGTTCAGCTTTCCTTCCTCCGTCCCTCTGTACCATCCCGCCTGTTAGGCCTAACCAATCACATGCGCCTGGAAATTAATTCACAACTTATCTTAACAACCGCCGTCTGTCTACGCGCAGGTGTATGTATCGCTCATATAAAAAAAAAAATCGCATAAAACGTATATGACCGCACATCCAAAATGAAATAAGACATAGATAAATATTAGGCAGGAGTATTATAGCGAACCATATAAACATTACTTTCGTCGCCTTCCCCGTCCACCTCAAAACCGATGTTATATAGTCATCTGAGAGACTGAATTAGGCACTGAATAACTGGCAGATATCCGCTCCGATGCTGGATCCGTCATAATATCGAAACAAGATTGGAACTGTAAAAAAAAAAAAAAAAAAATAGTAAAGACTAGTTTTTTGGCAAATCACTCCGTCATTCGTCAACCTGATTTATTATTATTGTCACTAGAAATAGTGAAATGCGTTAATAATGTCTTCTGTGCTTCATATAACCTGTTGTAGGCCTATATTACGAATGATAGTTCAAGAATATCGTGGCGCTAAATTCCATCATGCGTCTTCCGGTAACAAGATATCGATCTGGTCGGATTTAATTGGTTTAGCAGATGTATACGTGTTTGTGTCGATTCCTACCCGGAGGAAATAGCAATGCTGAATATAACTTCACTAGACATCTACTACTAATCCCATCACTCTCGCTCCCTTGCTTCGCGACGTGTTATTGGAACCATTCTATGTAGCACAACCCTACATAGGATAGGCGGATGCACCACCACTAGCGCCATATTCTCAGTTTACTCAGCATTGCAAACAGTTGAACCCACATGCCACATTGAATCCCGTAAATATATCCTCGCGACGCGAGTAATGTCCGAGATAATACGTTTTTGGTATGTACCTTCGCTGTCACCACCTACCGCACCGGCCGCTTGAAGAACGTCAATCGTTTAGCGCAATAACCAGTGTTGTAGTCGAGAACCCGGCAAATCCGAGACCGAGACCGAGACCAGAGGGTGTTCTTAGACCGAGAACCAGACCGAGACCAGGAGCACAACTTCGAGACCGAGACCTGAGACCAGCAAGGTCCGAGATCGAGACCGAGACCTAAATTAGTATAGTGTATAGGGCAACAATTCGAATTCCGAACTGTTTGTAGCCTATTTACAAACACCCACATGCTCTATGTTTTGACATGAAACACAACCTCTGCTCATTGATGGACCTTTGCTTTGTCTACGATCTGCAACAAGCCAAACCACTTCCGATCATTCTTTACAATCGACGAGAATATTTCTAACCCACTTAGCAGTAAACAAAGGGGGTGCCATGTTAGCATGCATGCCCCCGCCACTCCTTCTCCGGTCAGCCCCCCTCCTCTATTTTTCCAATTTATATCATTGAAGCATGAACCAACACACATCAACCCCTCAATGGGCCTCACACATTCAAAATAAAATGTAAAAATCAGAATGTGAAGACCCCCGCCAAGAGTGCATACTGAGCCTCTATGCATTCAACCCTCTGAATATGGCACCAAGCACAGTAACATTGATTAATTGCCACGGCGACTCCCCTGGATGAGCCCCTTCCCCTCCCACCTCTTCCTTGGCCGGCTACCTCTCCTTGGCCTGGAAGCATTCTTTCCCTGCATCCTTTCATGCAAGCCATTCAGAAATATACAGCTTCCTAAACCAGGAATTTATTGATCATTTCTCTCATTCATCTGTATTCCAATTAGCTTCTTATGTCGGATTCCCCCCCCCCCACCTCCCCATTCCCAACCCAGGACACCCGCTTCCCTCATGTTGGCCAGGTGGGGCGCTATGTGTATCCAACATAGCCCATCCCTAGCTTCCAAAATCAAAACCAAATACTTGACCCCTTCAAATGCATTTACCATGAGCTTTTGTCCTATGAGTGGATACCAATTTCATTACCATGTACCCCGTAACGTTAGGCCTACAGAGGTCAAAATGAGAATTCAGTGTTTAGGCCAGGTTCCTACTTGTGG
This sequence comes from Sclerodactyla briareus, assembly GCA_026419785.1. NCBI lineage: Eukaryota > Metazoa > Echinodermata > Holothuroidea > Dendrochirotida > Sclerodactylidae > Sclerodactyla > Sclerodactyla briareus. The sequence continues at coordinate 388,919 of JAODTK010005811.1, read as the reverse complement.
ACCTTTTCACAAATAACAGTACAGTTTAAGGTGGTCATTTCTCAACGAATCAACAGCTAGCAAATACCCCTGGACAAACATGCACCACTGGGGGCTAGGCAAGTACTACGATCGTAGGCCTGAATTGCTTTAAAGCTCTTGAAAATACTCCATGATGGACATGGATGGACTACGTCATGACAAGTAGCCAATGAAGCATCCAGGTACATGATAAAGAGCGTACTGAAAACAATTCCTCATTCAAGGACAGTGCAGCGAATGTCAGATCAACTTTTCGCGAAAACTGTACCAATGTCATAAAGGTCTAAATCTGGAAAATCGAAAAAATTCTGTTCACAGTTCATTAACATTGGAGAATTGATAGTAATTAGGCACGGCAGGTACTAGCATAATTTAATTACCATGACTGAAACTCCCTTCTCTCCCACTAAATTAGTAAGAAATCACGAAATGTTCACATCTGCCTTCTCTCCGTCACGTATCAGGGGTAGGTGCCTGCTTGAGTTTGGTATCGGGGTGGGGTAGCCATACGACGGGGTTCCCATGTTATAGGCCGGGTTCTTGTTATTCAATCATTTTTTTCATCAGCGAGGGTTCAATAGATTAGGGTTTGGATAGAAATTAGTGGATAGTCTAACAATACAGCTTCGAAAATCGTGGAGAACGGATACTATCAGGTTTGAAAGAAACATAACAATTATTCGGAGCAATTTGATTGGCTAAGGCCTTTAAAAAATATATCCACTGTAAAATACAGCATCAAAGGGAGCAACACCATAGAGAGGTGCCAACTATATATCCTTCACTATGAGCAACACGAATGACCCAGTTACCAGGCTTCTGACTCCCTTGCCTACTGTACGGGATAACTACTGTGCTGTGACTGCCAACAAGTGAAGCTAGCAAAAATATTGGGCCTAGGTACTAGGCCCTGGGCCGTTTCCCACATGACCCAAGTTACTTAAAGGGCCACTCCCCTTGCTAGTTCATATCAAAGCTCAACGCATGAATGGCAGGATGATTTGTGCTGAACTATGAATTATTCCGAAGAAAAAAAAAAATGACACGAATCCAATCATTTTTGTTGGTCACGAAGCGAGACCGGAAGAAATTCCGAGACCAGAGGGTTCGAGACCGAGACCGAGACGAGGAGCGCAACTTTGAGACCGAGACCAGCAAATAAGATGGTCTCGAGACCGGTTCTCGAGACCGAGACCGTCTCGGACACTTCAAACACTGGCCAAAAACTCATCAGAAAATTGTCCGATGGAACCTGAAACTGGTACAAATTTCCAGCCATAGGGCAACTCCAATGAGTCTGAAGTGGGACAGTAAACCTGAAAAAAGTCATGGGAATTCAGCGGTTATAAATCAACATTGGAAGCCATTTGGGAACGTCACCGAGTCCTTTGAGGGTTCCAGATATAAAAAAGCTAATATCTTGATGGGAAGTTACGGTATGTAACGCAGGCTATCAGCAAACCTAATCCCCAGCAGACACTGACTACCGATTGGGGAAATGGAAGTTTGGGCAGCAAATGCAATTGCAGTCATTTATGGAGAAGGATCTGAAGTCAAAACGTAGGCCTTACTAAGATGGGGACAAAAATACAAATATACCAAGATTGCTGTAATTACTTATCTGTACATTATAGGTCGAGTCACGCCTGAAGATTTTTTATGGCCCACATATTCTGAGAGAGGGTTTTTTGAACTTTTGCTGTCATAATTCTGTTAGGTACATCATTATTTCCCTGGCGACCAGAGAGACGATGAACGCACAACCATTAGAAGAAGAGAAATGACGCCGGCTCACTTCGAATTAATCCCGAGATAGCGATTAGGGAATATATATATACATGCGTAAATTCGTTTTTCCAGGCCCAAGCCAGAATGGATATTGTGCTAGTATATTAATCCGTTTACATGGGAATAATATTGAGCTGCGTTAAACGTCAAATCGTATGGTTAGGAGAGTGTATAATATAAGGAGGATGATAGGGTAGTCAATTAAGTAGGGGGAATCGAAGTGTGCAGTTACTTCTCGCGAATGGGTAACATTCACCTTTTCACTGCTCATAGGTACAGCCAAATCATGCCAAATTCCTTCTGCCTCTACCTCCCCAGGGTCAAACTGAAAATATTTGATATGTACACATTTGCCTCCATGCATGTACCAAAAGTATTTTATTCAACAACTAAAAAAGGCTAGTAATGTCCCAGATTTTCTAGGCCCTCTCGAGGAAGGGGGGGGGGGGGGGCCCCTTAAAAATTTGTTTCAGTGAGAAATAGGAAAATTATACTTTCCTGTTCGATGAGGTTTCAGCTCTGTCGAACAATACATCATTGGAAAGAGAACAACAAGTCTACAAGCCTCGAGAAGAGATTTTAGGTTTTTTTTTTTTAAATTTGCACTTGGCCCCTAATTGAAAAAAAGTTTGTTTAAAAAAGGGTCCGACACGTTGTGATTTGATAGATTCGTAAGATACATACCGAAATAATACCAAAGGCAAGATTGCATTGAAAGGAAAAACCTGGCAAAGAGCACCTCACACATTCATGCAAAATTGCGCCAATTAATAAACATGTACGTGTCCCAAATCACACCTGTGCTTCACAGTTGCCATGCATTTGTTATGTAGTTGCTAGGCTAAAACTGTCAATCAATCTTGTACACCTGACTTTTCCATGATAAAAAAGGAATCCCGGGAATTGTGTACACAGTTGAGTCAATGGGCCAATGCCTAAAAATGTGATGAATTGCCCATTTTCGACTAAGGATATCTCAGGCTTTCTCAGAATCCATTTAACTAATGATATTATAATCTTGGCTTATTATTATTAATATGATACACCTCATGAATGATATGACTGACTGCTATCATTCAATAGATTAAAAAAAAAAACACATCAATATCCCTACTGATAGTGACACGTAGTGCACGATGGAAAATAATGCATCAATTTTTTGAATATTCAAAGGAGGAACTAATGTTATCCAAATGGAAAAATGATGCATCAATTTTTTGAATATTCAAAGCAGGAAAATAAAATACTATTGAAATACTGGCGTACACAACAAAAACAAGAAAAACACTTTTCGTACCCAATAAGTTAGAGTAATAAGTGGTTCCTCTTCAACATATGTGTGACTTTTTGTAAAGAATAATGTCCTTATCCTCTTTCAAGTTTGTCTTGCAGAGAACTCTAGATGACACACGGAATACAAATGCTTAGTGGTCTATAACTTAATCACGCGATATATCAGTTCGCCATATCATACAAATGTCCTTCACCCTACATACAAAGGTGATGTTTCAGAGAATATCAATAAAATGATAAATCGACTATAGTTAGAACCGGAGAAAACCTTCAGTCGCATTCATGACATCCGTAGAGGTTGGGTTCGATTGTTTGAATTTGCTGAGAAGATCACTAATACTCCCTGGTAATTGAAGTTACATAGATTTATACAGTTTTTTTTTTTTTTTCGGTTTATGAAGGTCTTCCCCTATACTGTTGGCATTGACATGAACACATATATCAATGTCGAACATTGTTGGGCCAAACAACGGAATATTAAGAAAAGACAAATAAGACGAAGGAACTCAAGTACGTTGACTGTTCCCGAAACGGCAAAACGCTATTCTGTCCTTCTGCAAAACGAGGTATAACACTTACCACGTGAGATGCCGAAGTGAAATAAATGGCTACGGGCAGGTTACCCCTGGATTGGGAAATGTCAGTGAATGGACCTGTTAGCCTAACAAAACAAAAAAACGCATACTGCTCCTATTAGCTGGCAAAGACGATGTCTGAAGGTCGAAACTTTGCAAGTATTATTACAGCACGGATAAGATAATAAGTCATCACACAAGCTCACAGGAATTCACAGAAGCATGAATAACTACTTGTAATTCATTTTTTATAGTTCGATATATTAAGTTTTTTCATGACCAATTTAAAAATACGTAAGTAGTATAATTTGGAAGGTATCCATAGTCAAAATATATTGAACACCAAGCGGTATTTCGATCATATTCTCGATACCAAGTTATGTGGGTTGCATTCATTCTATGTTACTATGGGATCATATAGCTATGATGGAAGCGATTAAACTCCGGTTTATGCTGCATATCGGTGGGAGAAAATGATAGTGACATTAATATAAACGAATAGATTCTTCTGGAATGTAATTGGGAAGACATAATGTGGTCTAATCGCCAGGAAATAACATTGTATGCAAAAGGTTCAGGTTTAATTACGCTCTCTTTCGTGTGTTTTCGGGCTTGTATATATGTTGTATTTTGAGTAACCCGATAATCGATCTGCTATAGCGCAGCGGTTCCGTTCAGGTTTCAACTAACCCCTTCCAGGCATTGTGGATAGCGAGGTAAATCCTCTCTCATGGCCGTAGCTAGATACGCCAATGGAATTAGAGTTACCTGCGCCTGTACTGGTAATCTCCGGGCACTTGCCGAAAGATTAGGCCTACGAGCTGGACAGAAACGAATTACCTACGGATGCCGGGATATCGAATCAAATCAAAGGAACGACCCTGAGCAAAATATTGCGGTGCTGGTAAATGGAACCGGCAATGCACTGACTCACCCAGATATCTATCCTGTTAAATGGGCTCCTTCACCCGGCCTCGTGCTCCGATGACCCACACTGTCCATCGTGTACTGATAAGGACTGTTAATATTATTTATCTTGTGAGGTAAGGGGGGAGCAGAAATGTGATTCTCCCTGACCCGTTAAGTCTTCGAAGCAATATGGACCGTGATTTTAAATCTGCTTGGATAGGTAGAATCGGACGCCCAGGGAGACAGGGTTACGTTATGGTGTTCCCCAAACATCACAGCATTGCTATAGATCCGAAGGATGTAATTAGCATGCAGTTCAGGTACTATCAACTGGCCTCAAGGCAACTCCACTAATGGCTGAAATCTATGTATAACAGTACCGGGTATCGGTTAAAACGAAGTTAGTCTATCGGAGTCAAATGACAATCCTGCATGAGCATTCGGCCACAGTGAACTCAGACCCTTTTCATCGAAACATTCTTCAGAAGAATATTAGTGTAGTCTTAGGCTCGCCTTGGAGGTGTGTTCAGCGGAGCGGCGTGAAACTTCACGCAGTGGTGGATGGGAGTAGAGAAAATGTCATAAACTATTTCACTGCCCTCTATTCGACGGCACTGTGTGGTCAGAGTCAAGCTCATAAAAATACGGATGGCTTCGAGACCTTCTCTACTTAATCTCCGAAATCACTGAAGGCTATCAGTATATCTGACCTAATTCAAAAGATAGTGGCCCTGTGTAGCAGCACGTAACAAACAAGATCTGAAGTAATCCATGTTTTGTTGTGTTTTGTTTTTGTTTTGAGTTCAAAGGTTGCTAAAAGAAGGTATTGTTAGTGGTTGAATGGAAGCACAGCAAGACATGGCAAGGCTGCGTGCCTTCATTCTAGAGGTTACCTATATATAGATATACTACACATCCTTAATAACATACTACACCTAGTAGGTAGAGTGAGGGTGTCTAAGTATGTCAAGTTTGGTAGGGGCATGAACATTAGCCTGATCGAAGTGAATGATTGAACATTAGATAATACAAAAAAAAAAATCCGGGGAAAAAAACTAGCATAAGACGTCATAGGATTTATTAAGTTCCATTGTAATTATGCGGATCGTTGCCCGTGATTTCTGCGATGCATCATGAGTGGCATCTGTGCAAAATTGACTCAATGGGAATCGTCAACGAACAGTTGTTCAGCTAAACAGTCTCCGAGTAATTCTGCCCCTATTCTAATCCAGTGCTGAACAATATGAAGGCGGAGGTTTTTCAATGCGGTTGTAAAGCAGAATTACTCTACAGGAACGTAATCCCTTTCATCAACCCTCCAATAATTTCCATGCAGGGAGGGTACACTGAATCAGCTCTTCAGTGGCCGCCTTACTCGGTACGTATACTATTGACTCAACGGGAATTCGCTACGCAGTAGTGAAGTTAGTACCGTTCTCGGAGAAGCCTCTGCCCTATCTTATCCAGCGCTGAACAATATGAACAAAGAGAGTGCCAATTCGGTAAAGCGGAATAACTGCCCAGGAACAATAATCTCTTCAAAGACTCCATTATCCCCAATGGTAGGTGTCCACTAAACCAGCTCTCAGTTTCACTAACTCAGAATGCCATTTCCAACGTTATTGGAACGTGGAAGTGGCACGAGCAATAGGCTGATACGTAAAAAACAACTGGTTCATTAACAATGGCGCGAATTAGGTCCAAGCTCATGCAGTTGCCTCATTGATAAATATTCTTAGGACGATATGACGTTTGCCTTAGTAAGTTGACACCCCGAGGAAGTTCCTACCAAATTATCCGTGGGAACTACAAGTGGTACGTTACAAAAGAGACTGCAAAAATGGACACCTTTAACAAATGTTGTCAAATAGAGTGCCATGGAAAGAGATGTGCAGAACTCACCAACTAGACAAACGTACCCATCATTGGAATCAATTAAATAAGGTTAAGGGTGGAATAGTAGTGTAAAGTTTAGGAAGTATTGGGACTCATGACTTAATCCGATTAAGCTTGGACATGCCATGTTATATTTCGAGGGTTCATCAACGCCCCAGACCTTAAATATATTTCTATCATGCAGGACATTCTGTATACCGTTGCTCAAAGTAGAATTTTTAAAGAGAGAATTATGCACGTGTCTAAGGAACCTCTCTTCTCTACGTTAAAACCGCGTGAAGCAAATTCTGATCACTTAATATAAATTATATCGTGGCCAAAAAATATCAGGGAAGGGAGTTAAGAACTTATTGGTGGATACTTCCAATACAACGAACCCATACAATCGAAATAAAATGAAACCTCAAAAGTATAAAATGATGGCAGAGAAGAAGACTGTGTGACCTGGGAAAAAAAAACGAGCTAGACCGAATCATTCGCAAAGGAAGAATCGGGTCCTTAGTAAATAGGCGTTAGTCTTGTACTCTTCGTTTGTAATCGTATATGTAATCGGGACATCCAACAAGTCAACAATTATCCCGTCACACGCTATTGGACACACTAATAGCTGAGAGCAAAATGACAGGGTGTAACGATCATGAGTGTGCTTGATGGATTGTAGTATCCTTTTACACAACGGGAATCATTTTTCTGAGAATTGAGAGATTCTGGGCAATTGGCAGTGGCGGGTGCTTCTTTTTTAGCGTTCGCCTCTGGTCAGGGCAGTGTCGATTCAGTCCTGTTTTAGTCAGTTGCGACTAGCCGGTGTGACTGGAAATGGTTTTTTATAGAACAGAATGGTTGTATTCACCGATTGTGTTAGAGGTGACGAAGCGTCTGGAGCAGTGAGTACCGCGAGGACATCGTGTACTACCTAAGTAGTGATGATACCAATGATGATGGTGATTTAAACAACCTTGCAACAGCACTGCATTATTATTATTAGTATATTTTATGAGTCTTATTATTATTCGTAATTATTATTAGTATTATTATTATTATAGATATTATTATGATTCTTATTATTATCATTATTATATTATATGATTAGTATGATTATTATTCTTATATTATTAATATGATATTATTATTTAATTTCCTCACAACTCTCTGGTTGGGTATCTAGTCTTTCTTCCGTGACATCGGAATCCTAAACCGGATTATGGAGGTCTAGTGTTCGTCGAAGTCGAGTATGGAGCGGTGCCCAGGAGGTGGCTTGAGCAGGTTTCGTACTTGTACCAAATATGCTCAGTATGGTGGATCAATATGGGTGGTTGTGGTAACCCTAGTGCGCCGATCATACAGGTACCACTTCGGCTTCACGTTCCACATCATCTGTAGTTTCGGGAGTTCAGAATCCTGGTACTGTCGATCTTTCTCGTTCCTTCCGGACTTGTTGGTATCGGCACGGGACTGCTACATCGGCTATTGTCGCAAGATTAGTCTCTTGTCGCACGCTACCAGGTAGGTCTTCTGGAGTTATGACATGGTCTGTTCTGATTTCGAAATCCAGAGGATTTTTGACTCTCTAATGCTTTCACTGTCTTTGGTTCGTTTGAACGCCACGGTAATTGTGGTGTGGTATGTTCGTAGTGTGGCCAGGGCAGATTTTCTGGGCAATGCAGCGTACGTCATTAGGCTTTTCAGGGAATGGATCAGGCAGTTACTGACATGCCGTTGTTAGGGGCTGACGTCTCATTGCGCATGCACATTTCTGCATTGAATCATTGGATGGGACGGGGTATATGGCTCGATGGTGTGGTTGTTGAGGGCTTGGTCCTGCGCAGCTTTATTAGTGCTTCGGTCCAATCTTCAGCCCTGTGCATGTGGTCCATCTGTACGCGAATTCCTGATTCGTCACTCGTCTTCCCGATCTAGGGTATTAACCTGATTTGTTTTCTGCAGGCCATTCACCGCGGTATTCTTGTTGCAACCAGTTAAGGTGAGTTTTCCGTCTTGGTGGTTATTGTTCCTGTAATCCCATCTGAGTTCGCCACAAAGCGGCTAGCAGGGGTAACTATCCTTCTTGTGTACACGTTACTCGGTGCGGCTGTACACTCAATGTCCAATGATGCTCGGGACCTCTTCTTAGACCCATTCTTCCGCTGTTCCTGGGGAGATAGAGTCTTGTGTAATATGCTAGGGGATGGAGACCCATACATGGTGAGCAGTTTTCTTGTTTCATGTCAAGTTCTGTCACGTTTTCGTTTCGTGTCCAAGTGATGACACAGCCCGTGTAGGTTATGACGGGTAGGGCGTAGGTGTTGATGGCATGTATCTTTGTTCTGGTCATTTCATTTCGATGTCAGCACTTGCCGTACTCGTTTCTGTATGTGTTCGCCGCCAAGCTTCAATTCCCTCTTGCTATTCTCCATGTTCTGAGAACGCCGACGTATGTGCAACCTGCGTTCACTTGGAAGTACTCTGATCTTTCCGACATTTAGTTCGAGACCGTCGGTTATATTGAGCCTTCCCCTGTGGAGATTTGTGGCGCATTTGTCTAGCGAACTCATGCCGAGTCGGTACTGAAGATTCGGCAATGTGTAATTAGTGCCTCTATCTCTTTATTATAATTTATGATTATTAATGAAGTATATATTATATTATTATTAGTATTAGATTATTATATTATATTCTTATTTTATTATTATTATTATTATTATTATTATATATTTTGTCAGGGACCTGCCCAGACGAAGGAACAGTCCACCCTTTAGCCTAATCAACAAGGACGTCATCCACGTTGGAATGTCTTTCGTGCTACATTGATAGGTTCGGGATTAGGTGGAAGTCCATTAGATTTATAGAAGTGTACGGTTAGGTATTCATGTCACTGGAAACAACCTAATCGAGATTATTATAATTGAGGCCTACAACGATCCATACGGCTGCGAGTCAAAGCATATAACCCAAACCGAATTGTCGCATATTACACATATTATGACGCTATTATGTACTGACAAGTGGGAGACTAGTAGTTACACTGAAGGATTGTCATAATCCTTGACGTGGATAGGCGACAATCACAGAATGTCAATCGGGGGGGGGGGGGGGGGGGGGGGGAATTGGCCTAACATGATGCGTATTGACGGTTATCCTATGTATTGAAATCCGATTGTGCCTGGAAACGATCCGCTTGTTATATTTTTGGAACTGCCATACCTTGTCAGTCACACGGGGACGATGAACCCACGTGATTTTCATTCTGGGCTGATAGGGTGTAGGATGAGAAATGCGAATGTATACCGCGATTTGCGCCCGATTTGCGAGCGCGAGGCGAGAAAGAAGAAGTAATACGCGATTATCAATGTTCTCTGTCGGTCGCCGGTTGATAAACGTTTAAACGGGGCCCACCGTTATTCATTGGAACTGGCTGTGTGGTGGAACCAAGTGAAAACATGACAAACTAGACTTTGGTCTGGATCTGGAATCAATACCCAGCCCGCATCAAGAACCATGGTAAACAATGCCCTCCATTCGAGGAGAGGAAGGCACTCGTAAGGATCTAAACTTAGAGACACATTGTAGTAATGCCTTCCCAAATATTATTATTAATAAAAATCAATTGTTCAAGTGTGCAAGTTTTTGTTTATTGGTAAGAGAATAAACCAGGATATAAAAAAAACTGTCGATGGTGCGTCGACACAATTCGGTAAAAAACGATGCAGTGTTCAGATCCGAATTGTTAATGGATTACGTTGGGCTGAATTTGAAATGGCAATGCTTAATATTCAATGATTTGAATAGCAGGAAACCCATTAGAAATGGGAGGGATTTATGGTTACTAATACCGCCGGTAAATTCACAGGTATTCGTGATACGATATGGAAGTTATTTTGCGCTCCAAAATAGTTGATGTGGTTGCGGGTCGGTCCCAGTATCAGCGAAGAATCGGTTCCCGAACAATCAGGGTTACTGAGTAAAATTTGAATCTGGCCTCGGTTGACTTGTCTGGTAACAAAGAAAAACCCGGGTGAGGATATTCTCACGTGATACTGTATGAGCTAATCAGTAAGATATTTTTTTTTTTTTTTTTTTTTTTTTTTTTTTTTTTTTTGGTAGCAATGGAGTATAATTGGAAAGATCCGGGTATCTTATCTATCACTGAGAACCTAAGGCTGGTGTTTCGATATTGACTAAGATTGCACACATTCATCCATAGGGCAGCCAATAAAACATCGCCTGGATTGTATCAACTTGGTAGGAAAAAAAATAATGGAGAATTTACAATGTATTACTGGCGACTCAATTTACAATAAGTTACTGGAACTCTGCTGCAAGTTAACAATAATTGTTGACTCTTAAGTTGTGTGTATCTCTTACTGCAGCCGTCACATCTGGAAGAAGATGCAAGACTGAACTGATAAAATCTATCGCTATCATCAGTATCCATCGGTCGAGTTATGACATCGGAATCGTTCTTGTGCCTAAAACGTCTGGGAATCTAATATTGACTGAAAAAAATATCACGTTCAGTGGTAATTATTAGTCCGAATTCAATGAATAAGGAAGACGAAGACTTGTAAAAGAATCGAATCTCCAAAATGAATTGGGACGATAGGGACGTGAAGGATATCCGGGAAATACATATTCGTCTACGGCAAACAATCAAAATGGTTGATCATTCTCGCGAAAAAAAAACCCCACATTAACTATACCCTTGTAATTTTGAAAACTTAGGAGGAAGGCCTTTGAATACTTTGAAAGCAACCTTGTGTAAACGTCCGGAAGGTTTTCATACTCTTCTGAATATAAAAAAAAAAACCCACTATCCATCCAAACGCGAAACATCTCGGTTGCACTGCTAACTGGTGAATAAACAGTTCACATGAGCCGATAGTGATCATATATGGACAGCAATGAATACAAATGAGACATTCCTCTCATATATTTCCTGTGTGAAAGGAAACTGTATTTAATAATCGTTGTTGGAGATATCTTATTACTGTAAATTGTGAGATTTTGAATAGTTAATAGTGAGCGCAGTAGGCTGTGAAATTATATCAGCAGGAGAGGAAGAAGGTTTGAAGGCTGTCGGGAAGTGCTCAGAATGCCTTCGACTAATTTTGAATTTCAGCGATTATTAATATAAGTCTGACATGTCTGACATCCTTATTAATAATTTCAGTGATTGGGCTAACAGTAGATATGTACACGTATTGACATGTATTGAGCTGTCGTGTAAAACATACATGAACACCTACTGGCATGTCAGTTTCCCTATAGCCATATTTAAATTTGAGAGACGATTTATTTTACCGATTAGAATGGAAACTCCGCTCAATGCTAGTCAGAATGATACAGCGGAATTGAGTTATTCCTTTCTGAAATGGAATGACTTTATTAATGATAGAGGGAAAGACCGAAGGAGTGGTTGGCACGTCAATCCGTCTCATTCTCGTTTATGAAACTCAATGGGATTAATTCAAAAATCCTATTCAACAGCCAAACTCGATCGGATAAGAGCACTGTGTATACACTGTTGTATAGTCGGTGTGATCCTGTGTACTTGTTTCGTGTTATCTATTTGTGATGATATGCTCTGTTAAATGAAGTTTTTGAATTAAAGTGAAATAATCTCGGGGTCAACAATGATTGTTCTTTAAAACTCCCACAATCTTCCATTAACTCCATTCACTTTCTCCCAAAATTAGATGTTGCGATAGTTATTACTGAATATGGTATATAGTTGCTCAATGCAAGTATATTTATAGGGCAGTATTTTTACTGGGTGCTATTACAAAGGGTGAATAATACCAGTGAAAAAACGGATGATTTTATTGCAGCACCCGTGCGCGCGGTTGTGTAATCCCGTGTGTTTTACCGCTGATGTCCCTTGTGTATCTTATGTATCGACTGTTATGTCGCTGAATTGTCACATCTGGAGGAAAATCTATTGATAATAAAGAAGACGAACGAATTATTCACCTTACTCAAATTTGCAAATAATTTACTCACCCAACAAAAGAAGCTCCTCGGGAGTAATATCCTTTCCTCCATGGTGTCATCTCGTTCAAAGTATTTCCGAAGCAATACATTTTACGAGTTATATTCCGGTTATGAACTTCCCGCGCTACGGTTTATTTCTATATAAACGAAATTCGTTAAATATGTATCCAAACGTCCGTCGGCGTTCACGTATGTGGCGCGAGTTGTCTATAGACGGGGTTTTCTCACATGATTTACTGGATTCGATGCCGCGTGTCATTTGAACCTTGCAGACAAGAGCAACGTATCGATTCTAGATGGCTGAATGACCACAGCGACCAAGCATTGGGCTCACAGAGGCTCAGAGGCGTTAATTAATACAAAAACGTTGTAGATCTTGTTAGCAGGGTATCCCAGATTTTTTGTTGATAGGAGGGGACATCCTCTAACATATGTTGGGGAATTACAAATGTGGGGGGGAAACATGAGCGAATGCTGAAATGTTGGGTAAGAATAATTGCAAAAGTTTTGGCAAAACATGACGCGATTTTCCCTAATGTCCGGCAATCTTTTAGTAATTTTGTTACCCAACATTTCAGCATGTGCTATGTTCCCACATTGAGTGATTAGTGTCCCACAGTTATTAGAGTGACGGCGCATGAGTAATCGTCATCGTCCGCCTTTGGACAATTTTGCTTGCTCTCGAAAAGGGGATGTAGAGCAAAGTGTTCAATATTTGGCCGAATTTCCAAGCCGATGATTTTCACACATTATTGTGTCCTCCTTTTTCTACTTTTTTGTATGAAGGCTAACATGGAAAGAGGAAATGCCGTTATGGGATAGCGGGTATTGTGTCACCAAACAACACATTACTGGGAAACTGTACTGCTAATATGCCAGCCCACCAAACGTGTGTTCTATTGTTGGAGGAGTCGAAGAGAGTATTAAATTGGCGCAAAAACTAGCTAGCTAGGTACAACTGTACCGCGAAATAACCGTCTGGAGCCAAAGATTATGCAAGCGGAGAAAAAACATTATCCATTGTAACGCCGTGGATTGTGATAAAGACGCACCACTGAGCGAGCACTGCATGCATCGATCGGGTGGAAATAGGAACTTCGCCACTTCATTTACGCCATCGCCTCTAAGTCGACCTCCCCTTTTCACTGGGGAGGAGACATATCGTGATTTAAGAGACAGTGATATGAGTTTGCGGAAGAGTGATGTATACGAGGCTCAAATGAGTAGAGTAACTGAGAATATATCAAGCAAGGATAGGCATAGGTAATGTTAAGTGTACATACAAGAAGGATCTTAGAACAGCCCCGAGATCATACAGAAGAAAACTTTAGTGTCTCCAAACAAAGCTCAAGATAGCGATAATTAAATGACATATTTGTGGCGCTTGCAGGGATTGACAGGGAAGAATTCTTGAGGTTTGACCCAATCCAACTAACCCAAAAGAAGTAACCATTACGTGATTAGCGTTGATTATGTGTTAAGAAGGGCTCCGGGGTCGAAATTACCTCGGGAGAGTACGTCACGTCAAGTACAAATTATCGTACGATCTAGAATTACTATCTGAGATATAAGTCGAAACCATGGTGAAGACTATGTGGACTTCTATATAATTCAGACGTGAGGCTCCTGCCTGAACTTTCTCTGGCCTATTTCCGTTTGGTAGTAACCCATATTTCATCGGCACCCTGGCAACCAGAGAGGACGATGAACGCATGGATCCCTTTGAAGAATGAGAAAGAGGACAAAGAAACGAGGACACCGTCGACCCATTTTTGCGTTATTCCAGAGATACATTGCCATGATTGCGAATCAGAGATATTTGCTAATATAGAATTCCAATCCCAGTGCACATAGCATAGATGATATATTCCGATGTTATTCACATTTCGGAGCTTAGCCAACACTTTTGCTACAGAGTAGTCTCATTGGCTCTGTGTCATCCAACGTGACTGGGATTCGCTGTGCGATCTGATTGGAAGCGTGACGGGGCAACTACCCCCCGGACAACGCCCCCCCGGACACTCTACCAGCTGATAAATACCTCGCGGATAAGTCCCAACCGGACAATCGCCCCCGGACAATCCCACCCTGACAGTAACCCCCGACAATCACCCCCCGAAGACAAATACCCCCCATACAACAACCTCCCAGACAATTACCCCCGGACAAATCCCCCCGAAACAATACCCCCAGGTACAACAACCTCCCATACAATTAAACCCCCCCCGGACAATCACCCCGAAGACAAATACCCCTCCCGAGACAACTACGCAACCGGACATTTTACACCCCCCGGGCTAATACCCCCGTTGACGAATCCCCGGGTATAAATACCCACACTATCACAATGGAGTGGTCTAGATCCTTGGTACGGGTGTCGCCATGGGCAACCTACCAATTAACCGACCAATCGATCGATTCGGGGGTATAGCAATGAGGTAAAATTTTGACACTATCCAATGTTAGCGCCACTAACTTTCGCGCGAAGGACAATGAACATTCTGGACTGACGACTAGTTCTTGATTTTCGGGAATTACATAACCCATGCGTCATTTACTGGTAATGTTATGGCATATAAAGTCTATATATTTTAATATATTTCAACTTCTCTGGGTCGAAACGGCAATGAATTACTTCGATCGAACTAACGCAATAGTTTACCCTATGCCTATTTACTGTTTAGAGATAACAAGATATAGAGATATAGATATAGCTAATTATTTGGGTAATTCTAATATTCGGGTTTTAGAAATGAAACTACAGCAGGTCGAACTTTACTGTTCATAAACAGTCTCGACTCTGAATTTACTTTAATAACGAACTCGGCTGCGCCCGTCCTTAGTACCTAAATCAGCGTTCTCGACTGTTTATTTAAGGGATAAAACTGACTGCAACTGGGAGACTTTTTCACAGGTGAATAAACAGTCGAGACTCTGAATTTTAGGTAAATAACGGACGAGGCGAGCGAGTTCGTTATTAAGCTAAATTCCAGAGTCGAGACTGTTTATGAACCAGTAAAGACGACCTCTCTAGTTTATATATTCCTATCTACAACCCGCAATCAAGAAGTAGCCAAACGATTAGAGATGTTATATCTCTAGATCGATATCTTTGTATCTCTAACAGTAAATAAGCAGCTAGGGTAACTTATTGCGTTAGTTCGATTCGAAGTAAATTGCATTGCTACCATACCCAAAAATGACAGTGCGTGCTGTGCATATTTCTACGGAGACGCAATACAACCCACGCTTGCCGAACCGGAGGGTTTGCGCGTGTGAACATTGCATTCTCCAATGCACGAGCGACGCGTCCGTTTCGCTCGTTTGTATTCCGTGAGGCAGTACGCCCTTCTGAAAACGCGTATAACTGAAAGCCGGATCTGCGCGTTTAAACATAAACTTCCAAACTTCCTTACATTCGCGTTCAAAAAGTAGTGCGTGGTACTAGAAAAACGCGCAAATGAGCAAGTCTTCGATTGTTGTGTTACTCTGAACAGCGACTGTTATTGACAAAAATTAATAGTCAGCTACGTGATTGGGATAGCCAAATCAGAATCCTGTATTTGCAATAAAACGGATGCAGCTTGGGATTGTAGAATCACCAGTAAAAGTCTCCCAGTTGCAGTTTATTCTTTAAATAAAAACTTAATATAAGAAAAACACGCAACCGCATACCTCGGGAACCAAAACACCACCACGCTCACACCGCCGCAACGTAGAGAGGAAATCCCACTATGACGCAACATAACAACATACTGAACCTAGTAATACAAGAAGAACGCACCTCTCTGCGTAGTGATTCCTTTGCTTTTTTCAGACATGTTCCCCTTCCTCAGTTATATCAAACCCTACAAGATGTGGTGTTGCCAACTCAAAACCACAACTGACACAAAACGACCCAATCACCTGCGTATACTAAATGCAAGAGATGCTTGTTGCTTTGACCAAGGTCAAAAAGTCATCTGAGGGCAATTGAAGTGGAAATACGAAAAATAAACCTGGGTAAGTAAGTGATTTGAAGAAGTTGAAGTCAAGTCACGAGTCATAAACAGCGAGTTCCAACCGGTTTCCATTCAGTGTGGTAGCCCCCAGGCACCGAACACTAGTCAGCAGACGGCAGGCAAGGCTAAATATTTGAGGGATCACTTAGCGAACATTCATCATCATAAGTGATGTGCGGTTTTAAAGCAGATAGATGCAATGACGTGGCAGTTCTTCGAATCGGACGACCAACACATCATCAACATCAACTTCAACGAATGTGAAAAAAATCTCCTTTTGGGGGTTATATGTGTGGGGAAAGAGAAGTGGCATACAGGCTATATATCTGTCAATTGCAACCTCCACTACCCTGGACAATTGAGTCATTGTAGGTACATTCATGGTCCAATTAGCATGGGTCTCACTTTGTCATCTGTCCATTGTCGTTACTCACTAATATGACTTGAGGGATAAGTCATTGCCAGTCAAGTTGTTTATTTGTGCAGCAGAGGTTAGTCTGTTGGTCTTTCAAAGTGATGTGGGTGTATCAATTGTCATTTTCATTATTTTTCACGCACAAAAGTGACTGAGGGGTGCATCATTTTGTTGAACCACCTAAGTGAAGGACTGACTTGTTATGGGTACAGGGGTGGGCAGCAATGACACAAGTGCAAAAAAGTTAAAAACTTGTAAAATAGCCATTTTACCACGTCCATCAAATTCTTATTGCCATTTTTAGGGTAAACTTTTTCACAAGCTTCAAATCCACATATCTCTCCTTACATGGTGGTTGGGAATGTCTCTGCTATATGGCCACCCATGCCAGCACCTCCCATAGCAATAACTCTGGCTGCGTGGGTAATTATACAAATAGATAATAGAAACAGACAGATTATAGACCCAAACCACTCTACCCGTCTGCCTTGGGGTACAGGGTAATGCCCTCACTTTTTGCTCAAAGCAAAATGCCACAAATGTTGTGCCCTTGCCACTTTCAGAAGCTTCCTTGGACCCTTGCTTTCTTCTCTCCCAAACTCATACCCTCTCACTGAGTTACAAACAACACAGTTAACCCTTCATTAGGGCTTCTTGTCTATGAATCACCGTTAATAATACCCAATGGTCGGTCCTGCCTGTCAAGTAATTAACATCCTGGAAGTGTTAACTTTATGCATTCCCAATAGGGAAGTGTAAAAAATCAGAAATCAGTAGGACTGAGTGCACACAGGAATAATTGGATTAACCCCAATCTCAAGCTCTGCGCATTGCCAGGTGCCAGGTCCCCCCATTTATAGTGTTTGTTTCTTCCAGTCCCGCACACACCCAACTTGAGAGATTAAATCCTTTGAGGATTGGGAATGTCGACCAGTGAAACTGAAGGCTTATTATGATATACACACAAATGCAGGCAGTGGTTGAAGAGGATAAGGGAGGGCCCCCACATAGGTGTCTGATTGAATTCAGCAGGGACATGTCCTTGGTGCATGTCTGCGGTATAAACAGTTAATGGGAAAAGTTGAAAGATCAGATGCACCGTTTCAATTAATGTAAAACAACAAACCCGGAATTCCCCCTCGAGTAAATATAATCTACGCCTAGGGAAAAATTGCCAGTTTGTCTACCCCACCCCCCATCTCCACCCCTCAATCGATATCCATGGGTACTAATCCCATTTTGTACCTTCCCTGAGGAGGAAATGCCACTTGGGAAAATGTAAAATTAAACCCTAAATGAGAGGGAGTATACGCAATTAGAATTTGTCAATTAAATTGCAGTTGCAGTGATGCAGGCTTCAAACTAGGGTACATTTCAATTTATAAGCTGCCTATGAAAACTTGGCGAGGGGGGGGTGGGTGCATGCAAGACCCAAATTCCCACACCACCCGTAGCAACACCCACTACTGACAGGATGGTAACATATAGGATTGGTCACTGGTGCTAGGCCAAGATTCAGACAATCAGGAATAATTAATAAAAGGACAATTCAAGAATTTGTACTGTTCTTGGTGGAAATAATTGTTGACTAGTTCCAAGACTCATGCATATCAGGAATAACAATAAAAGGACAATTGAAGAATTGGTACGGTCGCACTGGGGGAATATTTGTGGATGGCTATATGCTTGTTCTATCTGTACAATGAATCGTTGCAAGAGATATTAAGGATGGCTCCTATGGTGACCTGGAATGACCTCTGACCTGATTAAAAAATCATCATGGGGTATCTTCATCATGTGTTACATCCACCACAACTCAATTAACTTAGTGAGATACTTGCATTCATTTGAATCATGCTGAACGAGCAGATGTCAAATGCCAAAATTTATCCCCCCAATTTCGGTTTAGCTGTCTTGACCTTCCAGCATTTCATTGAGATAGTTTGTGATACGAGTATCGTAGTATGATAGTTTCATTGACTTTTTTGTTTGGATCTTCAACCCAAGACGCTTCGGCCAATACAAAAACAAATGCAAAGAATCACCAGGTCAAAAGGTCAAATGAGGGTCACAAAAAGGTCAATAGGTCAATGATGTGCGAAGTCGAGTCACCAGAGTATTTCACGCAGACGAACGAAACGTTCCATTACGACAGTCCTCCAAAAGTTTCGTTGCAGAGAGATATGGACAATTAGCTGTGTCTTGACCTTCCACATCATTGAGATAGCTGGGATTGAGGAGTATCTAGTATGTAGTGTATGATTTTTTGTTTGTCTTAACAAGAGCTTCCCGCCAACACAAAAAAGCAGGTAAAATCACCAGGTCAATTGTAAATGAGGACAAAAGGTCAAATGCGGTCAAGTCGGTCACCAGATGTATTTTTCACCAGACGAACGGAACTTTCCCTTACAACAGTCCTCAAATGTTTCGTTGCCGAGGATATATGACGATTTCCTATGGTGACCTTGAATGACCTGAACTGAAACAAAAACAATGTTCCGCACCATACATGTAAACCACATAACCCAATTTGAACTTGATAGATACTCGCGTTCGTTAGATATCGTGCTGACAAGCTTTTGAACTTTGACCCCTACGTGACCTGAACTGAACTTGAACGGGCCCCAAAAAAATTGGGTGTCATCTACCCATATGTGCAAACCACCCACTAATTTGAATCTTGATACCAGTTTGCGTCGTTAGATATCGTGTGTCAAGGGGTGTTTGTCAACACACACACATACACAGACACCACAAACAAAATAGCACGGGCATGCTGCAAGATTCCTGTTGCCTTCGGCAAGGAATTAAAAAATGAAACGCGCGACGCACAACAGTCGACATACGCATACCATAACAAGATAAATGGCGGGAACATAAGCAAGATGAGGCTGATACATAGGAAAACGATGTAGCTAATTACGCCACTATTCTTCCAATAATTTATATCAACTGATCTAAGGATACAAATAGTAGAATGTCACGAAATAATAGCGTCAATAAGGGCGTCGATCGTTTAGAATAGCAGGCGTACAGCCTAGGTGAAGTGAGATGTTATAACTCCTGATCGCCGGAAATGGTACCTGCAGGGTATCTGATGTAAAGGTCTATATGTTTGGATTCAGTTTAAAATAATGTTGAAGGTTGTCATTTTGCAAGATATACCCAGACACACAGATGAATAGCAACGGTTACAGCCCACGATTACGAAGGTCAAGGGCGGCGATTTGTGTTGGCGTTGGGGGGGGGGGGGGGGGGGTGGGGAGGGGGATCAAGAGAATAAATCTAAGCGGGAGCGCCCCAAAGGAGCGCACAGGAAAAAAATGTTCCGTTTGGCAGATCCCCTAGATTGCAGGGAAACGGAACTTCCCGGCCTTATTGCGACAGTAAGCAGCATTCCTAAAATTGATAAAAAAAAGGTTTTTTCTAGGAGTTGCCCGAAAAAACATCGCCTCAGGATCCATTCAAGTTGGGGAGCTGTGACGTCTAATACGCGATAGGATCCAATTGACCCGATGACATTGCACTGACTCCCTCTGACCTATCACGTAGATGACCTGAGAGATTTTACGCAAAGATTACTGCCCCATTCATCTTCTTTACGTTCCACAGGTGCATGGGAGGTTCTATGGGATATGCACAGAGAAGTAAAAAACGCACCATGCGCGCGAAGCCGCTCGCGAAATTTGATTATATCATTGAGAATGCCATCGATTGATACGCTGCGGCAACCATGGTGCCGCTCCGCTCGGATAGCCTCAAATCGCAAAGCAATCGGGGGGACTAAGTTAGTTAAAATTCAAGTTTAAAATTGGATATACGAAAATAGCTTTTCTGGAGATCACCATTTGGATTTGAAGGACCTAATTTCGAAATTCGCTACGCTGCGCGGCAAACAATGGTGCCACTTCGATAGTATAAAGCCCGTTTGAACATACAGTGGCTAAAGATGAAATTCATTTTACTTCCAATTTTTAAATTTATTTGCAATTTATACTGAAAATGTCCATCTGGGGCTTACCGAGCATCTGAGAAGACCGTGACTTGACGTATTTCAAGAAGCCGTCGCGGCCAACCGTGGTGCGCTCTGCTTCATAAGAATATTTGTATGTACAAACTGTTGGGATATTAAAAAAAATTTCATTCAAATTCAGGTTGTCATTGAATGATTTGTCACAACGGCACACTTACTTTGAAATTCGAACTGAACATTTTCGAGAGTAATTCCCGGGACGGGATAGAAAGTTATTGTACATGTTAGGGGTGTTATAACTGCTTAACTTCCAAAAGGCACGGACAGGGGAAGTGCTTCTCCTGCTATCTTCACGAACATTTGTTGTATATTTTAGTTGCCGCGCGCGCACACAAGTGGTGGCGCTCGGGTCAAAAAAGTTCCTCACTGCTGATGGACCCAAAAAATCACTTTTGCACGACGCCCCTGCCCCACCCCTCTTCCCAGAGCTCCAACGAACTTCTAGCTACGCTACTGGAGGGAAAGTACCCAAAAGTACTTTCCCTGCAATTTGAGGGACCTATTCCGATCGAAAACTGTCTCAAACGATTCGTGCAAGCAATGATTGGGCTCGCTTAGATACCCAGGCAAAATATCTCCCCATTTCACAACGGGTGTACATCACTTCGAATATTGTCACTTCGCGAATAAGATATAAGAGTGTTCTATATTTATCAGCTATAGCGTGCAGAGTGACACCTCGTAACATACTTTTCTTACTAAATCGCACATCCAGATTTTTGCAATTAGGGCCGGCAAGTGCAATTTCTGGCGATCTAAGAGCGGTATAAAAAGCTACAATTTTCTGAGGGCGCTTACGCGCCAACGAATGGTGGCGCTCCGCTCAGTAAATTGCAAGTCCACATCGTCTCTGGTCGTGCATACAAAAAATACCTGTCAGTAAGAATGACAGAAAAAGGGCCCTCTAACCGCAGTATTGAAACCTTTCTGCACAAGGGGCGCCCAGCAAGCTGCACAAGTATGAACCTCATATATCACTGCATTGGGGGGGGGGGGGCGTTCGCAAAAAAGTGACATGCCTCCTGGCATGGAGATCATCATAATGTTCAGACGTGGTGCGTGTTTTTCCATGCACTTGGTAGCGAGTTCACAGCTCATGAGAGATAAGGCCGTATTAAATGTGCTTCAATGATCTCGATCAGCCTAATATGAATGGTACGTTTATGAGGAGAAAATGCAAGAAAACTGCACATGCCAAAAACTAACACATCAGTTATTCAAAACATGAACCGATTGTCAATTTTTCCCTTTTTTTTTTGTAAACTTAACGACACTGTAATTGATCGTGACATGAATGTGAGTTTGTTCATTGTCGGGCATTTACTGTAGGCTCTTGAACGGGCAGAGATTATGTCACTCGTATGGCGGTGGTTTATGTATACGGTGAATATGTATGTGGAGAAAGAAAACCCAACCCTCACATTTAGATTCCAATAGATTAGTAAGAGGCAAAGATCATTTTCGTTTTCAGTGTAATCCCACCACGAGCATTGGTTTCTAGTCGATGTAGTGTGAGTATGAACGGTTCATCTCACCCCAGATGGGGCCATTCGGCGGATTCTGGGAGTGTTTAAAACCAAGAATTTCTTGAGTGTCCGGGCACCCTATGGGGGCGCACCCGGCTAATAGTGACCCGCGCGTCCAGGTTGATAAATCCCGCATATCTGATGTGCCCAAGTAGTAAGAGGAAATGGTCGCTGAGTCATCATCAAATTATAAGTCGTAACTATGCAGCCATTTCGTCGAAACATTTGTAGGGAGCAGGGGTAAGCTAACTCCCCTTCCCCATGAGCGTCCTCATTCTCTCAAAAGTGGGGGGGGGGGGGGAATGGGGGAAGGGCCCCATTTTCAAAAATTTTAATGTGTGAAAATGTTTAAAGTCAATAGGAGCATTGTCAAAAAGTGGGGGGAAATGGACATGTCCCCCCGTACCCCACGTGTTGACGCAATGCTTCCCCCTGAAACAGGTATGACGATTTACAGACGTGTTCACCCCGCCCCTATACCCCATGCACTGGTAAATACAATTGAAGCCGTACCAAACTACAGGTCCATCACGTCCCTTAATCTCAACATTCTTTCACAGGGAAGCAAGCTCGAATTCAACAACCCATTGAAATTAAATATTAATTACAATATGCTGAATTATTTCGACGTAGAGGTACAGCCGCCTCGGTTTGAAAAGAAGCAAATCTCAGAGATAAATAAATCACGGATCATGAGGAATATGGTTGTAAAGTATTAGTGGGATAATCGCGCGGCACGGCGCGGTTGTTCACAGTACTCGCGGCGTCGAAGGTAGCCCAAACTCGGACTGATAGTCCGGAGTCGTCTCCGATAATCTGAATTTCGTTCCAAAAACGTTATTTCACAATTTCTGGGGGCATCTGTTACGGGGGTATTCTTCCGGGAGGTAGTTTCCCGGCTAATTAGTCTCGATGTAGTTATCCATGTACTTGACTTCGGGGGTACTTGTCCGGGGGGGTAAAGTCCGGTTGGTAGTAGATGTCCCCGGGGGTATTTGACCGGGGGGTGAGGGGTCTGGGGTAGTTGTCCTCGGGGGTATTTGTCCTCGAGGGTAATTGTCAGGGGGGTGATTGTCCGGGCGGTAGTTGTCCTCGGTGGTAATTGTCCTAGGGGGTAATTGTGCGGGAGGTAATTGTCCAGAAGGTAACTGTCCGAGGGTATATGTCAGGGGGTGTTGTCCTCGGGGTAGTTGTCCGGAGGTATTGGCCGAGGGGACGTTATTGTCGGGGGGGAGTCGCCCTAGCACCGATGGGAGGAGGGGGGGGGGGTAGTCGGGACTGCAATAGTATGCGAGGGATTCCTTTCAGGGCTTGGCCAAAGTCTCGATAAAGGTCGTCTTGAATACGACGCGTGGTCAGCTTGCGCATCAAGGTCCTAAACAAGCTGGGTTTAAGCAGGGCTTCACTACAAGGAGTCTACTGGGATACGACGAGTCAGCTAAACAGATTCGAGAGTTCACAGGTCACGTAGTCATGGACTTTCTCAGTTGGATTGCTGGGGTTGGAGTATGCGTAAGTAGTATTTAGAGGAAGCGTCTTGTCACTATGATAAGTGGAACGCGCCATCGGTGGGCGCGTAGCGTACAAAAACAGTTTGGGAATGAAGCTCCCTAAACACGGTAGGAATGGCACTTCCCGACACACTTTACGGCGTTGTACATGGCTAGGTTTGCGGTCTTGAATATAACAGATCGTGATTGCTAGCATTGAATTTTCGCAAAGGCCCTGCTCCCTCCTTTCTTCTATGGCAACGTCTTCTGGAAAGTCATGAAATTTAGTGGACCTTGAATGAAGCCACTGAAATTGTTTTGTTAGACAAAAATATCAGCATTTGAACAAATTATGAATTCATTACGGTACTCCAAAACAATTCGCCCGGAACGTCTCTGCGATAAGATTTGGGCTATTGATTTTTGGGGGTGAGCCGCTGTCTGTAGACCGCCGCATTCCGGAAACATTAGGCAATAGCGGCCAATAACTATTCAACCCTTTGTCCAACCCTGACCGATTTGACCTTGTTCTGTGAAGGAAAGTTCAAATGGCGTTCAGAGAGTTGCGTCGTCACATGACTGGAGTCCGCTAATTTGCCTAATTCGGTGCGGACTTCCTGCCCGGGATGTCGGATTCCTAGTCTCGACTACTAGTATTATTGCTAGGTGGGGGCGCCTAGAGAGCAGTGGGGTTTGTGAAGCCATTATCACCACTGTAGCTGGTGCTCAGATTCTCCTGGGGTCGGTTCCCTGGATATTTCATCTTCATCTTGTACCGCTTCTGGCATCCTTAATTGATGTAGTGGGGCATCTAGCCTCAAGTCTTTCTTCAAGCAGTCATCTAACAACTCGTCCGTGGTCTATTATGCTCCTCTGTTGGTCACACTACTGCACTCTCATCTCAAGCTCTAGTTAAAATAAATCCGGCGGCATTCAATTGCAAGCTTTCTCTAGATCCAGGAATACAAGGTAGAGTGTGCTTGGCTTCCCAGCATCTTCTCCGCAGTTATCGACAGCACAGATATGCATCTGTTGTCCATTCGCCACTCTGTTATGTTGTCAGTTCATTAGATATTAGTTTCAGTCCCAGTCGAGTGTGTGATACCCCTGTAGTTTTTACTATGCGTTGAGTCGACATCCGCCTTAATAGATAGTGATTCGGCCCGTTACTCGACAAGGCATTGTGATCCTTACCTCTTTATTACTGTGATCTCTCTTCATATGAACCATTCCAAGTTGTCCTTCCATACAAGATTAACTGTCAGCTTTTCCTGAAAATGCGGTCTACCTGAGTTTCTGCGACCCTCTGGAACTATAGGTGACAGATGAACCGCATTTCAATGAAGATGGTTGTTATGGGCCGTCATTCTGAAAGTTTGTATCGTTTACAGAAACTTCTCTCCGTTGCTTTGTTCTTCCCAATCCATTTCTGGAGATATAGTTGCATCGTTCTCCCACCAGGGCCCATAAATTTTTTTTGAGGTCGTCACATATCGGTAACCTCTCATTCTCTATTCAACATAACTATTCTGCAATTCCATCTTTCTCCTCCCTTGGCCTCTCATTTGTGGTTACATAATATTCAGACCTAAGTTTCATATTCCGTCATCCATGAGCACCTCCACATTATCGGTTTATCCGGGAGCGTACACATTTTCCTTTACAGGTTTCCCTTCCATTTTGTCTCTCGGACACAGGACAACGCCCACTAATCCCAGATTACAACACTCTGCCTGACATCGAACCCACGTGCCATATACCAGTTACGCAAATCACTAGTCCATTTTCGCAGCAACTGGGATTGAGCCGCCACTTTCACCGCAGCTACGCCACTGTTATCCAGTGGGTGCTCAGTCTAGCATGTCTCGATTATTCGGGAAGATTTAGGGAACATTGGAAGAAGTGGAAAAACAGGGGAGAATAGATGTGGATGAGGCTAGAATGTCGAGCATTCACTCTAGTTGTTTCATATCTGTATTCGGGGAATGGGGTTCACTCTACTATATATGGAAGGGACATACGTTAAGTAGATTGGTGCAGGTGCTACGGATGTTCTGACCTAATTCCCATGACGAGAAGGATCATCTAATCCTCCTCATTGATAACCCTTTCACGCCTACATGATCAATTCTAAATCATTTCTGTACCGTTACAATGTCACAAACTCCTCCTACTACTGAACTCCGTTGAATTATGGCACCTCGAACCAGGACTCCAAACCAGTGGGCATCATCTACCACAAATAGCAACTCCCTCCCATGCCAAAGCAGTGAGCTTCTTACATCATTTCGTTGCACGGGTTACTGTTTTCACGAGCTTTCAGGACATTGACCTCTGACTGCCTTAGGTGACCTCGGACCTGACCCCAAAGCGATAGGTTCCTTCTCTGAATATCATGCTCACCAAGGAGCGTCACATATCTCTCTTTTGATAACTTAGTAATTATCTTGTATCCTGTAGTATTGGCCGAGATAGGTACATAAACTATGATCACCATATTCCAATTCCGACTATAGTATCGAGGCATGGTATCGACCTGAGTATCGACAGGATATCGGTATTACCTGCAAATAATGCTGGAGGGGAACCTGTTAGATATCTTCGGAGTCATGCGTGAATCTGGGCGACCAATGTACCACAAAGATTTATGGTTTTGTGACACAGACGTTCGTTAGTTCAATCGAACGCCTGAAGATAAATGCCATCATCAACCGACATGCTACGGTGTTTGTTGCGATGCGTGGTAAAATCTCAAGAGTTAGTAAGGAGTTCTAATGATTAAGCGGAAGAACATAATGCCAAACTAGGCATGTCCAACATCAAATCTTAGTACGACACTGGACAGGGTAGGAGCCATTTTTCTTGTCTAGATTGTGGTTCGTGCCCTCTGAAGATTCACTGTGTGCTGGCATTTATAAAGGAAGTGAACATGACTTGACTGATCACAGGAATGTCCACATGTCGCTAAACACTAACGGAATAATAACTAACAATAACAGAATGGAGTGCAGCGTGATGTTCAGGGCAAGTGTGTGGGTCACTCGCCCCAACCGCAACAAACTTTGCATAGCGGATATATTGTATGGAAGTGGTTTGATGCTACTGCTACACTGATACCCAACAACGCTGGAATAACTCGAAACATATGAGGTAAACTTGCGGCCTGGGAACACTTTCAAGTTCACCCAACTCAATTTATGGTCTAATCAAAGAAAATCGGTGGGTGAACTTGAAATTGTCCAGGCAGCAAGTTACTTCAGTTGTTTCGAATTATTCCAATGCGTTGGGTTTTACAGTGTAGATTTCGAGAGAGTTCACTCTTCCGCTTAGACACAATTTTTCACTGGCTCAAATGGGGGCATTGCACTCATGTGAGTCACCAAGGACGTCATTATTATCCCCGCGACACTGGAAGTGCCGAGGGCTTTTATGGTTTTGTGGGTGTAAACGCCGCCGTCTTCCGACGCTGCCGCCGGAAACTCTAGCGTTAGCGCAATAACGTTAACGTTTATCCGAGTGATCTGAAGCTTGGACACAGTCCACCCTATGAAAAAATCTCGGATGAGTCGAGAGTGGGTTCACTGATATCTGTGACCTTTATTGTTTTGTAGATTTTACACGAAAATAAGAGTTTATTCGATTTACACCACGAAAACTTGGGGGGGTGGACTGTTGTTAGTACTAAACAACAAGAAGGTCATTTCAAGGACACAGGAGGACTTCGTCATATTTAAACAAAATTGGGGAATGTGGACTACAGTTGGACCTGAAGCGCTAGGGCGTTTCGAAGGTCACTGGGGTCAAATGGACATAATTTAAGGTGCTTCTCTAAACGGTTCCGCAAGAGGCGTTTCTGCGGGGATATACACGTCGGCGATTCACCCGCGCACATGTATAGTTCATATTGGGAGGCCCATACTGACTGGGTGGTGATGAGGATCACAGTAGCTACCAGTAGTAGAATATCATTGAGGCAGGTCTCGTCCTTCTAGTTAGACGCGTTGGTAGGCTGTGCGAACAATCATATTTCCCCACGTACGGTGTTGATAGGAATAGACTCGAATCAACATGGCGATGGCCAGGCCTCCCTTCAGAGGTATCCCTCGATGATGTGCGACACTCATGCGTTAAAAGGTGCCTTTTTTCAATCAAATCTGAAGAAAATGTTCAATATTCAATCTGTAGGCGGACTTGGGCATTGACTTCGAGCTGTTAAGATTTGAAGCCATCTGCAATATCTGCTAATATTATGGTACTCAACACGGTGAACTGAGTTCTATAAGTACTTATAAAGGTTACAAATGCAATATTAGCGCCCAAATACATGGAATAATGAGGCAGTTAATCGCCCAGTAGGTGGCACTTGGAAGCAAACATTTTTTGTATAATAATCTCTGCGGGCAATATTGTTTATAGTTCTAGCAATTGCCGAAAAAACTGTAATATTGCAATATTGGAACATGTATACTAGCATGTTGACGGCAGGAGAGCGGGGTTCTAAGAAAAACACGTTCTCGTGAAAAGGACTTCGGACTTTCCAACATCTGCAGTGATCGAAACAGTAGGATCAATATGACACCTATAAATTGAGCGGATTTGCCAAACGGCTTCAGGAAACACACGCATGGGAAATATACACAGCATGGTTTAATTAGAAGCATCAGTTTCAACCTGGGCAATTTGAAGAGAATTAACGACAGATTGGATCGCTCGCACACTCATGGGAAGAAACGTGAGAGTGATCTATCCAGTTACTGAAGTGGAATGATTTTTAAAGACCCGAGTGAGAATGGTTTCCACGCATTACACTCTATTCGCGTAATCAAAAGTCAGGTGGTAATTTATGGAATTAACTTTAACAGCGCCAAGGATAATTACAAAAATGTACGCTGTGCCTACGTCAAGACATCGAAGGGATTAAACTTGGCTTCATATTTGGAGAGATTGGAAGTGTCTTGAACACTGTTTTATGTTTCATTGTTTCGTGTCTTGATAGCTTGTTTATTAACCCATGCTTTATCTTCATGTTGATTAGATGCAAATACTACAACATTAGAAAAGCGTAGGGCATTGTCTAACTACAAAAATAGTCAAGAGTAATCGATGTTACTCCGGTCGCAATATATCGCAAGTAAACAAATGACCCATAATTTTGGGCAATCGGTAGGTTGGAAACGCTTGCTAATACATACTCTTTGACGCACTCTAACATGAAGAATTCTGTGTTCTAGGTGGGTTTTTTTTGTTCAGGTAACTGAGTATTCAAGAAGATTGCCTAGTTTTTTTCTTTTTCCGACTCACCGACATTTCCATTTGAGTTGTACGGGGGGTAACGACCGTGAGCCAATTCTAGTATATTATAGACATTTATCATTTCAGTAGTCATTCAGGTACCTGACACAAAACACTTGAATGGTACCTGACACGAAAGAATATGCAGATTTATGTCAACCACCTGCGACGCTTTTACGGGGGGAGAAATACCTCACGGTGACTGTCACCTTCGAAGTGAATTTGCTGGTTGTTCAAGTGACAAGTACCGCCTGTCTTTATCGGTCGTTAACCTGGAAGTGCAGATATTTCTCGGAAATGGGCAATGAGTCATACTCGATATGCTAATCAGGTAATCAGTTTTCCTTTAGGTTCTATTATAAGCCTCATGGATTCAACTCACAAATGAGCTCTCTCGTCGAGTCAGCACTCTATTACAGTATTGCACTGCAATTACTGGTTGTTTCACTTGCGATTCTCAATCAGTGCTCCATGTATCTTGGCTGTAATATATTATGTCCCATTGTATGGCCAGGGCTAGCTAGAAACGATTGAAGGCTATCAACTACGAAGCATACTCTCTAAACTTGTGATCATGAATTAAATTGCTTATATTGCGAAGAAGAAACGAAATATGGGATCGATACCCACTTCCGAACAAACCTGCAACATTCACAACACCTCTTGATACCTAATTCATGAATTAGTTGAACTCACCTAAAAATGGAGTCTCTTCAGCAGTAATGTCATCTCCTACAATGGACTATCTTGATTCAAAGTATTTCCAAAACAATACATTTACGTTGAATAATCCAAGTTAAGAATTCCGTTTTCTTCGGTATATTTCCAAACAAATGGGAATCATAAATACATATCCAGACGTTAGTATAGTCGTCAGAGTACACATACGTGGCGCGAGTTCATTGACGGAGAAATTATCGTAATCATCGGTTCGACTGTCGTGTGTCATTGAACCTCCCAAACAACGGTCACATATCGATTTATGATTACCTTATGACCCTATAGCCTATAAGCATACTAAAACCGGAAGTTAATTCAACAATACGTGTGATTGATCGTTAGCTTATAATGTACCATCAGCTGTAGTGTTGAGAACAGACCAACCAGCAAGGGGACAATGTGTGATAATAGGCTATATATGTGTGCTTGTGTGATGCAGGAGAGTATTATTGCGCAATATACCCCCACAGGCCACTGATACCCGAAAAAAAAAAAAATTTTTTTTTTACAGCCCAAGCCATAATACCTACGTGAGCGGAGCGTCATCCATGTAACCTCCGTTGCTGTGATACGCGCACCAGTAAGCGATCACTGCTGATGAATTCTCTACACGGAATGGAGAAATCATCAGCAAAAAATCGCTTGGGAGGATTTATAGGAACTCTGCGACTTCAGTACGTCTCGCCTTCCTCGTCTTCCTCTCCCCCTTCGCTTTCTGTCTACCGAGGAGACCGAATCTCGTGATAATAGAGGTGGTGGCTATTACGGTTCACGGAGGCGATCGTGTATTACCAGGCGCGTATCATTCTCTATAAGAGGATACTTATTCAATTAGAGAATATGAGGCTGGTTATACAGTTAATCAGTGATTGTCGGAACTCGCCCGGGAGTCTATTCCGCCATCTACCTAATGGGAAAAGGAGCACACAACGACCATGTCACCATCAGCAAGAGTGTACTGGAGAAAGGCCACACACACGGGACGTATCAGAAGCTCCACTGCATGATACTCCGTTTGCCGCTGGTGAGAGCATCTTGAGAAATTTCTCGGGTTCAGTTCAGGAGGTCGGAGTTATAAATCTAGAAGGCGATTGGAGTAGTAGACTGCAATATCACGAAGCGTCGAATCAAATCACCAACTAATATGGTAAGAATATTGAATATTTTTTCCATTTGGTTGGAGATGAAACCCGAAAGTCTGCAATTGATTAGGTCCGTTACCAAGCTGCCGATAGTAAGGGGCATGTTATTCTGGTCGGAGGATTCCAATTTCGTACGGATCCTACAATGGCAATACCTTAGAATTTTACCGATTTGGACAAATCACGGAGCAATACATTAAACATGATCAACAATAATAGCTCGGGATCGTGGGGGATGAGGAGTTGGTGGTTGTCGAGTAGGCAATAAGAATCTCCGGGGTGAAGCAGGAAGTCCTGAGATCCCGATTCCGTGAACTGTTCTGCAGGCTTAAGTCCACGGAGGTCCGAAACGTCGCGATTTGTGGCATTTCCGCTAGGTTTGAGCGTGGTTCGCGTTGAAGGTAGGACGATTAGCGTGTTCAATAGCGTGGTTTCAACTTAGAGGTGGGAGGGGGAGGGGGGGCGTTCAGTTTGTGGATGTTTTCGTGGTTATGGGAAGGAGGATCTTTTCGCTAAGGAGGGTCCTTCACCTTAATGGGTGCCGGGGGTCACTGTAGCAAGTTGGTAATTTCTGCGTGGAAGGGATGTTAAACTAAATTTGGGAGCGAGGGTTTTCGGTGTCCGTTAGCTATTGCAGGGTTGTAAATAGTAAGCATCGCAGTGGGAGGGTCTGGCGAGGTCAACAGTAGCGATAGATATGTTAGCCAGCCGTCTTTTTCCTGTCGATGTTCAAGTATCAGGAACAAGTTGGATGAGTTGCCGATTTAGCCAGGAACGCAAGCTGTGTAGTGGCTTGTACCGAGTCGATGGTGAACAGTGAATTTCCACAGCCGAAGTAACCTTCTGGTAGGTTGTTTATAGACAAGATAGGATAGATACTTTCCGTGGGATTGGGGTGGAGTTTTGTTGTGTGAGTCTGACTTGAATAGTTTGAGGAGGCCGAGATTGGTGTTAGTTTTGTCAACTCGGTTTGGTGTGAAATTCGTCTAATTTGGATTCCCAGTCTTTTTAGTTGGCGTTGTGTGCCGTTTCTCCATAATAGGTCTTAAGACAACAACTCTTTTCTTCCGACCGGCTTTTCGAAGTTCTCGGGGAAGAGTACAAATTCATTATGGGTGATTTCAATTACCAGATATTTTGTCTAGTGGTACTAGTGGCAGGCATGGATCTGGCTTTTCATGCCACGGCAGGATGTTCCTTTTCAGCATGTACATTTCCTACTGAAAAGACTAAATTTGGATTTAGTTTTGTGCAGTGATCCCCGAGTCTGTAGATAATGTAGAGAGCTGGGTAAGCTCGGTGCAAGTAGATCACGAATTTTAGCCTGGGAATGTGTCTTGTTCTGTCAATATCACACATAGTGTTGAGCTTGTCCATTGTTTCTCGAGGGCGATGTGGATGGCATTTCCAGGTTTGGAGGAAAGGAGATTGGCATAAATTGTTAGAAAGTCACGATGATGTTGACTCTGGAATGATTCATGAAAAGGTTACCGACGCTATTGCAATTACAGTTTACGTTCCTTGGAAGGAAACGTCGCTAGTAAGAACACGAGGCCTTATTGGATGAAAAGGGAAGTTTTCGGGCCATCAAACGGTAAGCGGCCACTTTATGGCGACTTTATCGTTTCTTTCGGGGTCGGTCTGATCTAGAGCATTTCAAAAGTTCAGCAACAGCTTTTCCAACGTTTAGGTTCTGGTTGCTAACGTGATTTTGAAGGGGCAGATTGCCTCTACTATCAAGGAGAATCCCGGCATTTTTATCTTATGTGCGGGGGAAGCAAAAGTCAAGGACAGACGGTCCCTTGATAGATTCCAACCTGGGTAGTACCAATCAGCGATAAGCCAGGAGAGGCTTAAGCGTTCTTAATAATGACTTCTCGTCTGTTTTCAATCAGGAGAACTTGGATAATTTTGGTGGACCTAGGTGTCGGGGTTTCTCCGCACAGTAGTATTGGTATATGGTGTGTTAGTCTGGTTTAGTAAAGGAGAACAGAACTGCAGATGCTCAAAAGTGATAAAGCTCCTGTCGACGGAGTGTAGCCTGCTGACTAAAATCCTGCCGAAAAGTTGTCTGTCCACTAGCTAGTATTTCAAGAAGACTATACGAGAAGGTATTGTTCGGAATGATGGGAGGAGGAGGCAAATGTTCTCCTATTTTCAAGAAAGGGAAAACGGCTCGTCCCTTGTAATCAGGCCGCAGGATTACCTGTGTTGTCTGCAAGGTAAGGGAATCAATCATTGGCAAGGTGATATTTCAATGAGCATAGTCTGATTAGAGATTCGCAGCATGGGTTTAGGAAGAATAGTTCGGTTGATAATCGCTTGAGCTTATGGAAGAGGTACATGTCTGTGACAACGGCAATGCTGATGTTATAATTTTCTGGACTTCAGAAAGACTTTGACAAGGTTCTCGAGAGTCTCTGCTCAAGTGGAGAGCTGTGTATTGAGGGGAATGTCCTCAAGTGGATTCGGATGGCGTCATAGTAGAACAACGAGTTGTTATTAATGGGCGGTCGTCTATTGGCAAAAGGTCACTGTGGTGAGTTCCCCAGGGTTCGGTTTGGGGCCGCTCCTGTTATTCTGGGGTATTGCGATCTGAAGGTTCTGTTCATTCAAAGGTTAAGAAAGTTAGCAGACGATACTAAGTTGTATCGGGAGGGCCGGGCGAATGATGAGGTGAAGTGTTCAAAGGGATATGGATATAATTTCCAAAATGGTATTCCGACTGGCAAATGTTTGCATGCGACAAGTGCAACGGTTATGCATGTTGGTTTTTCACAATCGCAACGGGGCCTTACTTCCAAGTGAATGGCCGAAAATTCAGGAGGTGATTTCAGAAAAGAAGATCTTGGGGTGTGTTTCATTCTTCTTTGAAACCTTCCAAGCAGTGTGCCGAAGCTGTGAGACAAGGTAACTGGATTCTTGCCTTGATAGACGCCACTGCAGTCCTGATAATGATATGTTGTCAGGCTGTTAAGCAACTGGTGAGAACGCACCTAGAGTATTCTGTACAAGCGTGGAATCCCTACTTTGCAGAAGACAGCAGGTAATGAAAGTTCAGCGTAGGGCAACTAGCAATGAGTCACTGCTCTGAAAATAAATGTAAGATTACGAGGAAAGATTAATGCGTTCGTATAACTACACATGGAGCTGAGGCGAATCGGGGTGAATTGATTCAGGTTTTCAATTTTCCATGGGACTCGATGGCCTGTCTTCACTACTTTCTGTGAAATTTCCAATGTTACTGCAAATAGAATCCACTGTCTCAAGCTTAGTGGCAAGCGTGCTGCAGAAGGCATTCGTAATATTATTCTCGCAGAGAGTGATCATGAATGGAATGGTCTCTGAAAATGTTTTTTGCTCTAAGAGTGTGAATGCGTTCAAGAACAGTCTTGATTCTTTTTCAGGAATCACGGGCGTATTATAATTCAGTTCGAGTTTGTGGTTTCTTTTTCTTGTCCTGGCTGTTGTGGCTTCGGGGTCGCTTATGAGGTTTATGTCCTTCCTGACCCTTATCACTACTAAACAATAAAAACATAATGTAAAATAATGTCAACTCACTATTGCCTTCGATGCATTTATCCCCCTCAACCAAATCCCGCGTCTTTGTTCTCTCTCTCCTTCATCGGAAGGGGAAGTCAAGAATAGCTGAGATCACTCGCGGCGACACTGCCAAAATCATCTCTATTCCTGAAAGTGGTGACGTGACTGAAAGATTACAACTACGCCCTACTTCTTCCCAATCCTGTTTTTTTTTTTCTTTCACGCTATTGGGAAAGATTATTTGACCGCGGCTACAATGTTCCCGTGCCTTATACTATCTTAGTACCGCCAAAATGGTTTCCCGGTCCCTGGCTATTCCTAACGAATTGTTCGGACCGATGTGCGTGGACATCTAGCACATGTCATAAATCATAAGACAACATTCTAATTTGGGGTGTTCCTAGACCTAACGAAGACAGTCGACATTCTGTTAGGGGAAACCTCAATCGTGGGATAAGGGGAGTAGCAAGTTTCCCGTTTAATTAAAGCTACCAGAGAGAGACCATCTAGGAGCGTTTCAAAGGACAGCACTTATTTCCAGCTGTCAATGAATGTGGTGCTCCTCGAAGGTCCATTCTGGGATCACTATATTTCAATACATTGCTGAAGTTTCGATACATGTTTACTTCATCTATCGGCCTTAGTTTCCTGCGAACAAACTTTCGATGAACATCGTAGAACTGAACATGTGGTATTTACCAGCGAAACCTATGATTATAAACTCTTAAAATGGTAGATGCATTGGTCTCAAGTTTATTGTAATACATCTTCAGGTATCTTCATAGGTTTCTTCTTGGAATATTCACATCTCCCATATTACTGAACAAGAGGCGAGAAGCGTTGGCATACTATGTAAACTAGAATAAATTCAAGTATGTTAAATATCACCCCCCCCCCCCCCCTGATGCTATCTCATTTTACATATTGTTTAACAATCTGACCGGGTCTCGCCTGGAGCCTTGTATACTCAAAAGCCGACCCCTTATTCACCACTCTGAACCTCTTTCACGATCATTTCCGAGACTGCATTTTTTCGAATATGAAAACGGTGTACATTCGAATTCGATCTGTTCAACATCCACTAATGAGACAAGAGGCAAGAGAGAAATTCACCAGCACCTTTCAGACCTGCATCAATCAGACCTAATCAATGTCAATACAGGCCTAACGCACAAACCTACAATGGCCTGGAACATCTTGCCCAAATATGTCGAAGATTGTTCCAGTGTTTCAAAATTCAAATCAAGTCTCAATAAGTTTCTAAAAAACATGGTTAATAATAATAAGTCGTGTGTTGTTTGTTTTGCTCATGTTGTATGGGGGTGGGCCTGGTGAGGTATTTTGGCCAATGTGGGAGTGTGTTCAAGGGGGAGTGGATGGTGTACCCTCAGTTTGTTATTGTCAACCTTGTTTATATTTACATATTTATTCCAGGGAGTGAGTTACTTTGATAAGCGCTCCATGGTTTCTTATTCTCTGTCTTCCAATAAATGTCATACCTGTCTTGTGTGATTCTCTTCGCATTTGGTTAATCCAAAATAAATTACAAAATGAAATTTACCGTTTATGTCAAACAAACCACCTAACAAATAGGTACTATAAGTGACTGGTAGACGACTACCGTGAATATTTTTTGAGATGTCTCTGTGTGTTGAAATCACCTCCGAGGGGAGAAAGTCACTGCATGGAGAGTGAGCATTGCAATAAGGGGGGACAAGTACCAATTATGCGATGATTGATTGCGACTATGTTATTATTCTGGTACCCGTGGTTATGGGTCGAGAGGGAACGCTTGAGATTTATGACCCCAATATATATTCGGAGGAGAAGGCTCTCGATGCTTACTGCCTCCATTCACGATCGTGAATATCTCATTCTCTCGGCAACCAGAGAGGACGATGAACGCATGAACCCATGAACATTGGACGGAGGGATGACTACTATGACATGTTCATCGCGACGACGAACAGCGAACAAATTTATCTGATCAAACCGCGCTTTTCAGACGTAACTTTAACTATACTGTAACCGGAGGTTTAATATAAGTTAGGCCTATTACAATAATTTTTATTACTTCGCTATATGATATGAAAGACTTTGATTTCGCGTACCAATTTTTCTCAGGAGATATGAGAGAGATCCAGACGCCATTTCACAGTAAATGGTATGATAACTTAATGTGGGTGTGGTATCTGGATTCAAAGGTTAAATTCTGGTATGGTGGCAAGCCTACGTTGCATGCGCAATGAAATCCCCTGAAGAAAAGCACAACCTACTAGCACAACACTTATTTCCCTCACACTAATCAACCATGACATCTGACTATAGTAATATACAGAATTTTCAAAATGTGGTAACAGTTCTCTGAAGTGTTCAGTGTACCTATACAGCAAATATGGGAACATTAGCATGCAGAATTCGCCAGATATAAAGGAAATGAATGGCATCACAGTCACATGTCGCCAAAAGGCCTCACTGAACCCATCTCGCTGGTTGATAGGTAGAATAGATTTTTTCCAAAAAGATACAGTCGTTCTAGTTTGTCCTCGAAGAGGCCACAGACAGAGGAAAAAGAAACAATAGAACAGACAGACATATTTATTTATTTATTTATTTATTATTTATTATTTATTTATTTATTATTTATTTATTTATTATTATTTATTTATTTATTTATTTATTTATTTATTAATGAATAAATAATGTGTTTTTTCGAACTATTGGAGCTGGAGTTGAAGACTGCCCCATCACACGAATCTGATCCGACGCTACCAGCGGGGGGGGGGGGGGGGGGTCTATGCTCGAGCATACCGCTAGTCGTCAGTGGTTATTCCTACAGCATGACGGTGTCACACAATATCTGAAAGCACTGATCAGTTCAATGCAAGGACCATGGTGGTCATGCGGTTTGGGGGGGGTCCAGATAAGCTGTCTAATTAAGGTGGAACAGACTCTTTTGGTCTCGGTATTTGAACTTATATTAACCGGGCTGATTCAGATGTGGACAGGTCTGCAGGGCCCAGACTGGATTGTTACTGGATGTTACTATTAGATATGTGAATAGGGGTCGACTATCCAGTTGGTTAATGTGGATTAGAAGTGACGGAGTCCTCCCCTCTGTTTGTTTTTCTCATTGGTCGTTGTGATACGTGTCTACGGAAGGCAAGACCTGGAGCGTACACTTATTGAAGAAATTTTATGGAACATACCCGTTAGGCCCTGTTATACACTATCTAAAAAACACACAGCAAACTAGCCAGCATTTCCGCTTGCCTGAGTGATTGTTTAATGGAAAGTTAATCTAAAATATGAATTATATTGAACTTATAATCAAATGTCGCTAGAAATATGAAGTTTCCAGACAATTCGCACTCCACCTTAGATCATCGCATCATGATAATGATGCGCTCTCCAGAATGTTGAGTAGAATTTACACAACACTGTGTAACCAGCGAACCTATCCCGGTGTTGTGTAATAAATTACACACCATCGGGTAAAAATTGTGTAAAAATACACAAATGCAGATTATACACAATGATGGGTAATTTCTTGCACAACACTGGGATAGGTGTGATAGTTACACAACATTTGTAAAATTGTACTACAAGTGACTCCTTGGTATAGCATATCTACTGAAAAGGATTTCGCAAGATTATCAGACACGTACGATGTGGTGCACCTTCATGCCAACGCAAACGACTAAATAATGGTGAATTCACATACAGGGGCTACATGACGAATACTGAAAAACTCGAATCGAATTTTAAACTGTACCTCAAGCGCTATCGGACTGTCAGATGTTACGAATCCTGGCGAGTAGTAATTGCTCGACAGATTGTTATAATTTCCTGCTTAAACGGCGGGTCCAGTTGCCTGAACGATTGTCGCTCTATTTTCGGGGATCGAGTGTCCTATCAGACTAGCGAGGGCAATGAACTCACGAGATCTTGGTTTGGTTTATAGGACGGAAACGTTCCCGGATAACCGTAATCGCGAGATGGATAGAAAATACTAGGGTGCAATGTAAATGATAGATGGATGTGTTTTTTCATGGCATTTCGCAGATTAATCGAAGCGTAGTACCTCTCATTTGAGACTAAGCGAGAGTTTTTGTGGGAACAACTGTCTCATCCTTTTTAAACAGTAGTTACTGACCCGTGTCACCTCCGGTGGAAAGTAAGTGAACCTTTATTGGCGATTACATCTCTCGCCCATAAACGTATACCGTATTCTCATAGTTAAATTCACAACTAAGCCGTACGTTGAGACCACCTAAAATAAAAGACGGGCTACGCCCGGCTCATTGCTCCGGCCAGTTGCAAGTGGGGCTAACCCTGTTAGAGTACTCTTATATAGGCCTAAGTTCATTGCACGAAGAATAAATGAGTTAAGATAAGGGTTAGTATTCAGACGTGAAAAAGCCTCAGTCTTCCCTGTCAATTTGACTAGAATGATGATGAGATGGTGATTACAGTCCTCGCAGGCAGATGACAGTTTGGACTGTAGAGGGGACTGGTGACCCAAGTCAACTGGACACAAAACATCGCCTACTACGCGTTCAGGTCTCTCATAACTAACCAATACGACCCCACTCCTTCTTGCCAACCTTTCCACCCTCAGCAAATGAGGCAATGCCTCTGAACCTCACAGATAGCAGCATAATATAATAGTCCAAACGTTTCTGAACAGACGCGGAACTGTGATATTTTTCGAAGGTTAGATTATTTTAACAGGGACAACATGTTCCTCCCTGTCAAATTAACGTATCTTCCGCCACTCTCAAGTATTCTTATGGCGTTCTACCTCGAACAATCGATGAAGACAGGAGCTCCAAGTCAACGACTATTTCCGCGAAACATTTAATGCAAGTATGATAGCACTCAACTAATGATTGCATTCGGCGGAGGTATACGCTGCCACAATCTCCATTAATTAGAAAAACTATAGCTATGTCATCAGTGAACTTGATGAGAGGGCACCCCTCCTATAATGACCTGCAATCAGACCTGTATGATGTTCAATTCAGTACTTTGGTAGCCCCGTATTGGAGATAGTAATATCAGAATGACAAGTGGAGGAAGGAAAGTCCGACTGTTTGTGTCCTGTTAGTAAGATATGGCAAATCCAATTGATTTTTTTAAACCACATGGAATACCCATCCCGAAGAGTTTCGAGCATATCATGTTGTTAGATAGTGAAAAATAGAAGTGAAACCATTACTCCCGGGGTTGCATTGTACGCGAACTGCAGAGTCTAAAAAGGAAGCAATAGTCGCTTCAGAAGCTCTGAAAACAAGCGCTAACAAACCTCCGTTGTTTTATGTAATGCAGTGGGTGCAACAGGGCGAAGATCATTCATACCACAATATGAGTGTCATGAACAGGTATGAAGCACGACTGCTTCCACATCGAAGGAATTTCTTCAAACCTAAAACATTGATTGAATATGATTATTGACAATTTTGGGAAGCTCTTTTACACTTTTACTGAACCAGCGGCCTTGGAAGGATGTAATCTAGCGAACTGACGATGTACGTAATTCTCTATTCTATGTATGTTAAAGTTTCAGTCAACAGTTTATGCATATCTCTACGTTTAGAAATAAAATTCAAATTGCCAATATGGTTATAAGAACTACGAAAACAATTCTGGAAGTAGGTAGTTTGTAGGACTCGTTAGATTCGCTGAACCACTAGCACCTAACTGATCCAGAATGGATGTTAGTAACTATTGCTATTTTTTACCTCTGTCCCTAAAACTTCTCGGGATATTTGACGCTCAAGAATAGTATAACGTCAAATCGCAGTGTCCCATTTCACCTCATTTGCTCCACTGTATGGATCAGCCAATATGACTTCTGGACTTGAAACCTTGGAGAAAACGGCGATGGAACATTGACTGCCTTATATGTTGACATTTCCGTGCAAGGGTAAAACTTATTGTAACAGTTATATTATTTCAGATAGTCAATCACACTAATAAACAGTCCATCTAGAGCCAAACGTTAGTTTACACAGACAACTCGTATAATGATGGAACTTTCTTTTTTATATTCTCATTTTATCAAAGAAATCCGAGGCCTGACTCCATAATAAATCTGAATCACAACATACAGTTCATACTTTCCTCAGTGCATACCGACTAATACTTGGGCATCGGTTGAAAAATATGGCAAACATGAACACCGATCAAACAGAAGAACTCTTCTTAGCTTCTGCTTGGACGAATATCAATCATCAAGTTCTGACAGGAACAGTAAACAATTTCTGATTAAACTCCTAGCAATGCCGAATTACTACGTTATTACAATCTTGGTAGTGCGCAATACTCGCTTTTCTGGAATTATGTCAGCAAAAGAGTTCAGAATATTCAGGGAGGATTCTTCCCAGAAAAATTAGTTTCTTATTTTTTTTAAATTGAATATCGGTTCCTTGTACACTGTTTTCTTGACTTATGAAGTTATTCCCCATATCCTAATAGGTTTGTTCATAACCCGTGATAACTGTCGATTATCCCTTGGTAATTGTTGATTATAACCAAGTTGTACTGAAGTATATACATGATGTCATGGCAATTTATTTTAATACTGTGTTAGCATTATGAGACAATAATGAGAGGTGAAGGTCATGGAAGATTCGTCATTCAGTTCAACCTTTGCAAATTAATAAACTCGATTGTGAGCCAAGTCGTTATTCCGAGGAGAAGTGTGTTCCGATTAAACATCTCGCAAGATCTCCAAAGGTAGGTCACTAGTGATCTTCTGTACGGCAATCTAGGATTCCCAATATTCCTTTGTAGTAGGCGAATCAGACCATCTCATGTTGCTACAATTTGATATGAATCTTAACCCTGTTCCCCGAGGCATCAACTTTCACGATGTGCTCGTTACTTGTTATAGGTCGGTTCCCATCTATACCCGTGTGTTATGTTATGTTCTACCTCTCTGTTCTGGGATGTGCTATTCTGTATATCCTTGATAGTAATATACTGGGCTGTATTTCTTAGTATTCGAGAATCTTAGGTATTTCATTTATCATGTCATGTAAGCAGTTGTTAGCCTGTTTGATGCATTACAACAGATTATCAAAATTATGATAAAATGGTTAAAATGGTTTCGCCATATTAGTTACTCGTCGGGTCAGTTACGATGACTAATGAAGTTACGTTCAAGTTAAACATCTCTGTGAAAAGACCAATGTGATAAAGTCGTCTGCAAATTATTTATTATTCAATTATGACACTCAACGTATTTTGCGCTACATCGAACAAGCTAACGAACATAGCCTACCTTTGAATCTGTGACCATTCATTCATATTAGCTGTTTTCATTAATAGTTATTTGTGAAACCCAAACAAAGTTCGCTATTCCTGAATAGCAATTCCTGAATATAACAATCACCTACACGGTTCAACTCATGAGAGCAATATGTCGATAGGAGTTGTGCTCAATATTACAAGTTGTATACTCACCTAAAAGTTGTGCCTATTAAGGGAATGTGACTTAGGCATATCCTCAATGGGTGGCCCATATTTTATTCAAACTATTCCCAAAACAATATGTATTAGCTTAATATTCCAATTATATCATTTCCATTATATTTTTTTCTCGAATAAACGTATTCAAGAACATTTATTCGTATGAAAAGTTTCCGTCCGTCGGCATACACATCCGCGGCGCAAGTTGCTATCATCGGGGTTCACAGCTGGCAATACAATATGTCCAGCAGGAGCAGAGTTAAATTAAAATAATAATCAAACATGAAAAACAACTCATTATAGGTGTGTTGACAAAGTGGCGATTGAGGTTTACACTGGTGTAAAATGTAACGACTGGGTTTAAGTTTACGCTAACAATCAGCTGTACGAGTACGTGGATTGAACCCACCAATAACGGGCCTGCTGCACGTCCACTTTCCGACTGCAGAAGGAGTGAGGTTTTGTTTTTTCTCGTCAAACTGAGTTAAAACATAACCACTGTCAACGCAAGATGGCCGCCCGAAGCCAAATATCATGCAAGACTAAAGCGTCATCCATGTGACCTTTCGTGAATGTCATTCCTATTCCTGTGAACAAATATTAGACGCATTGCTGACGAAATATTACACGGATTAGCAAATCTCGTCAGCCAACATCGCTCGGAGGGAGAGATACCAGTTATAGGCTCCGAGATCTGTCTCCCCGATCAAGAGAGGGGAGATGAAACTTCTTGAAAAAAGGCGGCATGATTTGCAAAGACGATCATGTGTATGCGAGGTATACGCGATGTATGCAGTGGATACTTATTCAATTACTGAATCATTCTATATAGATTTGAACTTGTCGGGGGATAATTCCGTCATCCTCTTTAGAAAAAAAGCGCGAGGTCACGGCGAATATTGGGAGAGGGGATTATCTAAGATAAGGTTCGGTTACGAACAAGAGTATGCTAGGGGAAGGCCACATGTTCACGGAGAGCGGAACCTATGGTAAAATTTCGTTTGCCACCAGTAAAATCTCGATGGAGATTTCTCAGGGTTCTTCAGTTAGGGCACCAAATAAAGTAATCGGATCGGATACCTGCCATGGAATAGAACAGCAGCCAGAAAACCTACTGGTCCTCCTGTTCGAGAAGCAATACGAATAAACGTAGGTGAATGAAAGTCAAGAAGAGAACTAGACATCGCCTGACGGTAAACCGCCAACGTGTATATCCCCACTTTCGTTCAATCACAGGGTGACACTGTGCGAAGTTATAAAAAAGCAATGACAAATCTGCAACAACAATAAACATTTTCGTAAAAATTCAAATGGCCGCGGGGTGTGGTCGTATGTGGCGAAGACAAAAGTTGGTCTCAAAATGATCGCCATGCTTCAAAACTCACAAATAAGCGGAAGACACAGTTTCGCAAAAAATCCAAAATGGCCGCCGTCAGAGCGGTCAGACGATGCCAAAAAACCGTAATATTTCCCGATATGGAAGGTTCTTGAACGTGTGCTGTCTTATTTCGTAGTAAGAGTACTTCGATCCTTTTGTTAACAACGAGGAAGATCATTGAACCTTACAGGAGATGCATGTTTAACGCTTTGTACCATATGATCATCTCCAAGATACAAAGTGAATGGGAAGTAACAGTTGTGTAATTCGAAGGTCTATATTTTTTTCTCAATTACAGCCCACATATGATAGATCATATTGATAACGATAACGTCATTCCAATCACGTCAATGAACCGTGTAGGAGGTTTTAACCATGAAGGAACTGAAAATCGAGTACTAATCGAGAAATGAGAAATGCAATGAATAATTTCTCATATTTCGGCACGATTTCCCTTCTCGGGGGAACCACCTGTAGACGACACAATACTCACACGCAATAACGTTATGGTTTCGTTTATGTGTATTTTTCTGTTACTGATCGGCCAGATCGACCACCAATTGATCACACGATCGCCCAACTATTGCAGGTATCATAATGAACAGCGTATCATTTTGCAAATTCGCATGAATGCCCTTCATCCTTGTACACAAACGAAACAGTTCAGGAAAGAACATTGAGTTGCCTAGAGTGAGAATGAATCAGAAAGAAGCTTCGAATAACTCACCTGAACGCTCTGAAAAGTTATCATCGTTTGTGTGCATTGCTGGAAAGAGAACTGCGACCGACTGGCCCCCGACTATCAATCGCAGGCGCTATTAAAGTACAGTTTCAAGATAG
The DNA here is from genome assembly GCA_026419785.1 of Sclerodactyla briareus. Lineage (NCBI taxonomy): Eukaryota > Metazoa > Echinodermata > Holothuroidea > Dendrochirotida > Sclerodactylidae > Sclerodactyla > Sclerodactyla briareus. Next base: position 344,593 of record JAODTK010005811.1, on the reverse strand, counting down.
GCGGGGGGGGGGGGTGCCAGGTATTAACTTTTAAGGTTCTTGGTATATCAGAATTCGTTATAGTTGATCTCAACATTTCGAGAGGATTATCCTGATTTTATTCTTTCATCTCAATCTTTTTAGCATGACCATCAAAGCAAAATGGCACATTGAACTGGAAAGCCGAATCAGCTTGACCTCTGCTAGTATCAGCTTCATGAAATAATAAATCTGGGAACGCCTTCACACCGTAGGTTTTTTCGCATGGGGACGTAGAATGGCCGTCCGGGAGCAGGTTGGGATTGGTTACACCAATTAATCTTACACCTCTCAGATTAATCACCCTCTCGTTTGGGTAATCAATCTGAGAAAATAGAACGTAGATATCTGAGTATTACCAGCGTGGTGACTGTGACACTACGGATATGTGTCCTTGGGTGAGGAGGTACATAAATGTTTTACATAATGGAGACACTCTATAACACGGATATGCCATGTTCTGCTAAACATTAACTGAACAACCACGTAGCCCCAACTCATGTGCGTCAACAGGTGGGGGACGGGGGCATGTCCCCCTCCCCACTTTCAAAAGTGGGGGATATAGATAGTTTGTTCCCCCCCCCCCCCCACTTTTTCGGAAGTAATAAAAAAAAATAGGCACATGTCCGATTTTGTATCACAGTTGTTACGCTGATTCGAGTGGAATCGAATCTGAAAATTGTTAAGACAATATCCTCTTTCCTGGTCAAAAACTTCGGAAATTAGAAAGGTTATCCTTACCCACTAGGTAACATTATCCAACTAGATACATACAAGGACGAGATTGATAAGACCCATAAGAATTTTTGGACACCAGCCGCGCAGGCAACAAGTTAGCGTACATCTTCTATAGTACCATTCGTACAAGCCTTCACCCTTCGATTTCGCAATCACATCGTACAATTCCGATTCGAGACGTTCTCATTTCGACTAAACAAAAATCAATCCAGCGCTTCTGAGCAAATGGCGAAGAGAATAACTCACAGAAATTGTCAGCCTGTTCGCCCTGTTATGGCCACTAGGGCCAAAGTCGAAGGATTACCCATTTTTCATACTGAGTTCCCGAATTTTGAATTGAATAGCCAAAGTGCATACATTTTCAAGTGTTTCGCGTGTAATGGCGTTTTTCTACCAGGCGTTTGTGAATATGCGATGTAATGTTTCGAATCATTTTGTTCACTCAAATAATTGCAGCAGTTTGGAAGGCAGACTCCCCCCCCCCCCCCTCCTATTTTTCTGAGTTATGGAATAATATTGGGAAGAAAACGGCAAGAGTGAGAAATTCAACTGAATTTTCTCTGATTCCCGATTTCCGATAAAATTCCCGTGGGGGGGGGGGGGGGGGGAGGAAGAGGAAGAAAAAAGAAAAAACATGCAAAAATGTTCCGCGCGCTTGGCGCGCGGTGGTAAGTTTTCTGATGACTGACTTGTCTTTTCTGCCCCCAAATTGGAATGGTCACGTACGCCCATGCTTTTCCCTCGATCCACCAGTGACCGTTCGGTAGACCCCTGGACCCTAATGAAAATATACCATGTGTGATATGCAGTAGATCATATTATCAATGCACAATGACAACTCTTTTTGTTTGTCTTACACTCAGATCATACATGTAGATGAGTGCTATCGAGCCTGGCAAGTGCCGTTTCCAGCGATCTAGAGGGTATGGAAAGCTACAATTTACGAGGGACGATCCGCGCCAACCGATGGTGGCGCTCCGCTTAGATGGTCAATTGCATTCGTCATGTGTCCTCCCCCCCCCCCACTTTTCGAAACGGAATCGACGCCCATGCGTCCCAACTAGTTGGTTTTGGATATAGATATCAAATATCTAAATATCTAATAGCAGCAATCATATGCGCGTGAAGATTGATTTTTTGTAGGACACTCTGAGACGAGAGATGGATCAGTGCCGGCGAATAGGGTTGATGAAACTCGAGACATTGTAATACTTTTCCCAGAATTGGGGATAATCGCAGCAGTCAACCGATTGATGGCTATGCCGCAATCCCGAGGATTAGAGTGAGGGCCCATCATCAACATCGCCGAGTAGTGGCGGGAGTGCGGGTAGGGTAGTGGCGTGCAGGGATATTTGTCTGAGAAGGAGGGGGAGGTTGAGGTCGGGCGCCAAGGGAGGTGAGCCCTCATTTATAGCCTCATCCTCCCTATTGGCAAATAAATTAAATTTATCGATCCCTTGACACGTGCTGTGTCGCAATATTTTGATAAATAACAGCTGCAAGACGTCTACTGAGCAGTGAAAATAAGTGTTTTTCTGTGTTCAAAATTTATTAGCCTCGGGGGTGGAAGGGGGCTCTAACTCCCCCCAAGTCTAGTAATTGTGACCCCTTATCGAACTATTCCATCCCGCCGCATACTGAGGACACCTCCACTTTTCGTGCCATCAGTCGGCCTCGTTTTTTTTTCTCGTTTTTTACGTATTTCTTCTTCAGGGAAGAGTTCCCTTAAGGTCTGACATTTGCTGTAGCTAATGATTGGTGGACAGAAATTCAAAATAAGGGATCAACAGGTTAGTTGGCTCTAACGTGGTTTCCCCCTGCAAGTGGCATCATCCTCCTAATCACAATGTGGATGCCCACGGGGATTCACCCCTTTGGCAGTTTGGTTTGAGTTATCGATCCAATGGTGGGTTACAGTGTTGGATTATACTGGAATAATAATAAATGCTGCTCTATCTATAGCGGTTGAGATATTCCGCCCTTCTCCTCAGATACGATGTCCCGGCCCTCAGTCCCAATACGACAATTCCGTTTTGACAGGGTACCGAGTGCGATCGTGAGGTTTAACGTGCATTTACACAAGCCAATAACAAACAAATGGTTAAGAGATATCATTGTCTTCTATATAGGTCGAGTTGCCTGAACGATCGTTGTTCCATTTTATGGATCGAGTCTGCTATCGGGCTCGCGGGAACGATGAACTCACGAATACTTGTTCTCGTTCATAAAATGGAATTGCTCTAGGGTTACCGTACCGAAACACACAAGAAGCACCAGTGGAACTTGCTCATGCGATAATCCAGGAGAGCAATACATAAATGTAGCCTATTTCTATGTGTCTTTCCGTATGTTTATAGTTTTAAAAATCCACACGAATTGGTATTCATTGAATACCTCGAAATAGGGGAACACCAGTTTCCACCTTCGAGGTTAGGGGGTTATTAAAATATACGAAATAGACTCGATGTGATGAAGACATAATTATCGCATGATTGAACGGAAAAAGAAATCATATGTTGTCATTGAAAACACTTCGAAATCCCCCTTCGCACTATAACGATAACGAGAACATTAGAGCGGTCACAAATTGCGATCAAACCAACGAAAACAGCGGCTCGGAGCTGAGTAGCTGTGACGTCGAATGTCAATATACTCCTGACTGGACGACAGTTTTATCACTCAAGTTTGTCAATTAGATTATCGCTCACGGATTGATTTGCATTTCATCGTTATCGTTATGTATGCAATTTTGTCATTGAATGGAGATTTGCCAGGACTTTCTTCAGAGATATGTTCTTGTCACTGGTGCTTTGACAGCAGTTGGTAGAAAAATATGATTTTGCTCTCAAGTTAAAGGGTTTCGTTCATTGGACAAAAGCTAATTCATTTCATTTCATTTGATGAAATGGAATCAAATATTTGATAATCATTCGTTCGAATTGAACATATCAGAGATTGGACGTAAGCTTACATCGATCAGTATATAACATGACTGCGTTACATCCGTAGTATCGATATTCAAGTATTACATTGAGCGTTCGAAGAAGGCTCTAGTATTAGCGAATTATATTGTCTACGCCCTCTACAATACCCGCGTAACGTGTTTGACACTTGGCACGGGTAGAACTATCCGTCATGTGACGTGGTTCGACATACACGCAATTGGTCAACTTTTCACGCGATACTTTCTCCAAGCGAATGTGCGCAGCATTTATACAATCGTTTGTAGTTTCATCGGGAAGAGAACTAGGTTACTAATCTAATGCATCACTTCATCATCTTGCGTTTCGAGAATTGACATAGACTGACCTACATCACGTGATCCCCGCGTCAGCCAATGTCCATAACCCGAACTGTAGCTACTGTTTGTAGTCGTATTACAATTCCTGGTATTTATTGGTGTGTGTCATGGCATGTGAAAAAAACTGACCGTGACAGGTCTCGGTATCTAGTTTTCTGGTCTTGTCTAATCTGCTTCTTCACAAACAATAACTAGTAGTTATCGGACTCGAAGGGAATAGCTCACAAATAGCACAAGCTTGGAAAAGAGTTGGTGTTGAATATGATTATACAGACATTCCACTATCGCCAGCAGATTCCCCAGGACCACTCATGTTTCTGCAAAGTGAAACTAGAAGTATTCCAATCAGGAATTGTTCTGGGCCGACAGGTCCACCTGGCATCGATATCAATATTAACATGTCTTACACTGTCTCGAATACTTTTCATTATTACTCTATATCGACAAAGACCCACGTCTTCGCATTGTTTGTTCGACTCCACTAAAACAAATTCAATGTTCCAATCTACAGATATCATGACTCGTTATTCGTTCAACTACACAGATCGATCAACACCACGTGGCGCCTTTTCCATGCACTATACGGTCATGTAAAACGGAATGTCTGATCTATCTATATCAACAAATAGCAGTAGTGAATTTCGACAGTATAGACGGATTGGTGGATATGCATGGATGGAAAAAAAAAGGCACATACCCATCGATCGAAAACAATGGTACTGCGTCATGTTACTTGGAAAACAATTATTCAACAGTGAATTTTGCAGATTGCAACATCGTTGTATCATAATTCACTGAAACGCACGTTACGTTCTGTTGCAATTATGCTATTAGTAGGAGTGGTAACAAATCAGTGATCAAAATGGCTTCAAGATAGTCTAGAGATAATTGTATTGCAGTGATCGCATAACCGTATGAAGAATTGAAACTCGTGCTATTCAGTGATTGTGCATACGGTTCGAGATAAATACACCCATGAGCAAACACACATCGTTTAATTAGAAGCAGTGGTTTCCCCCGGGATATTTGGAGAGGATTTCACCTTCAACTTCAGAATGGAACGTTCGCTGGTGCTCGTGTCGACAAATACAGTAAAACTGATTTATTCATTTTTGGAGTGGAATGATTTTTAGCGGTCTAATGAGAGTGGTTCCCACGTCAAACTGCTCATTCTCGTTATTAAAACTCCGTCAGTGGGTAGTTTATGACATAATATTTTAACAACACAATCACGGTGCATAATTCACACATAGGCCTACGTCAGAGCATATAAAAGGATCAGACTTCGCACAGACATGAAACCAAACTCATTGAAATCGAATAAGTATTTTGCACACTGTTTATGTTCCGACTTGTATCACGTGATATTAATGGCCTTGTCAAAAAAAAAAAACCTTGATGATTACATATTCTATCTCAATAGAGTTTATTATGATTGAACCTTAGCCCGCAGTAGAGCATTATAATATGTTAATGCAGATAGGAGTGTTCTACGTTGTTTCAATTCTTATTATGTTTTCACTAGAAACCGTAGTCTGATTGTTGTTTTTTGTACTGAACTTCATAGAAGGGGGGGGCTACAAGGTCACCGTATGTGATAATGGAGTGCATGAAACTAACCGCTTGTGTTGAAGACGTGTTGTGACTGGAGCTCGTTTGTGTAAAGTTAGGGGTCACTACTGATTGTGAGGATTACTGAAAAGTGAGGCTTACCAGTGAGCTCATTTTACCTATTCCCAGTGTAACCGAATATTCAACGACGATGAAGTTGTTTGTTAGGTTAACAGTACCTAGATCTATGTACCGTGTATCATTTCCAATTAGGTCCTTCACCAAAATGGAATGTTGCAATTACAGATGAATTGTATAGGAGTATATATTTGGACTTGATGTAGTTGTATTAAGATAATACAGGATAGAGTGTCATTATGAGACAGCAATGGAAGCCTAGTGATGAGAACTGGGAACTCTCTTCGTGTTCGTTAATCCGTAAAGTGCGACTTTCCCCCCAAGTACCATTCCATGCTGGTACAAATCGACATGAATCTCAATTCATTATTGAATGAAAAATTACGCGTTAGGTCAAATATCTCTCATATACTGTTTGTTGACATGTGTTTTCATTGTTATTTATGCACCTTTCCCGTATGGGTTCTCTCGTCGTAATTCGTTAGTACTTGAGCTTGAACTATGTCTTATGTGAGTAATTATTGTTCGTTTCGAATTTTCATTTTTAACGATTTTTTTTGAATTTTGGGGGAAATTCTGAAAGTCGAAAATCGAAATCTGTTGAGTGACAGGAAAAGTATTAAAACCTTTTTGACCCTTTGGTATTGCACTAACATGCAATGAATTAGCTGTTTATACACCTTTTTCCCAATATTGCTGTAGTTCATTTTCCGATTACGTATAACTAACTCATTATGTTGATAAAGTGATAATTGAATATAGTGACGAATATGACACACTCTTGAATCTTATATGAGGAATTTACTCACCTAGAAAATGGAGCCTCCTCGGGAAAGTAATATCATCTCCACAAATAGTGGTTCCATCTTCGATCAAAGTTTGTTCCAAAAACAAATACATTTTATGTGGAATATTCCAATACCAAAAATCTCGTTCCGGGTGTTGTATTTCGGAGTGAATGAAATTCCTAAATAGCAATCCATACGATGAGTGAACGTCCGTATATTTTGACGTCATGTGTAGCACGAGTGCTAACGTTGACTGGGATATTCCCCCCCCCCCCTGATTATCCGGATCGAGTCCCCGCCTTGTTCCTTTGAAACTCGAACAAACAACAACCGTCACTGATCCCCGATTCGTTAATTCGCAATCATGACACCCAGACAACGACACTAGAGCAGTCGAGCAGACGAAATTCAAGAACTAATTTAAGCAAAATGCGTGAAAAAATATAAGCCTAGTATACTTCACACTGACGGTAGAGCTCATACAACGCACGACGATGCTCGATAATAGATCTGCTATTCGACTACTATCCACCTGTGGTGACCAGACAATTCAAAGCCCAAATATTATTCGAACCCTATAGTGCCAATCATGTAAACTTTCCTGCAGGGATAACCGCACACAGTGTGCGAGCACTGCTGACGGATACCTTATATCTGATGTAGACATGTATTCTCATCGACAAAAAAATTCGTCGAGGGAGGGGGGGGAACATACTAACTTCGCCACTGAGTTACGCCATTCGCTCTGAGGTTTCTGAGGTTTTTTCCCAGTCTCTTCAACGGGGAGATGAAATCCATAGGCGGCCGGCGTGATTCGAAGGGATTGGTATACGGGCGCGAATCGCATATTAAGAGGATTTTGGTATTCAATTAGAGAATCATATCTAGGCGCTACCCAGTTAATCAGGTGATCGAAACTTGCCCGGGGTGGTATCTTTCATCCATCCCTTATAATGGAAAGAAAAAGACACGAGACACGTCACTGTGATCATCTCGAGGGTGGATTATCGAGAGATTAAGGTTATCGACGATCGATAAGGTTAGGTTCACAGCGATGAGCGTCTTAGTGGAAGGACACCTGTTTATGCATGGGCGGACGGGAACTCGTGGTTCACGTTGGCCCCGCGATTTAAAGCATGGGGAGATGAGTTGGCAACTAAGTTCTAGCCAGTCAATTTCAAGGCAGCAGCAATAAGTTGGGACCACAATATCAAAAATGATCCCCAACTAGTTACCTAATAGAATTGATTTTGAAATGGATGCACGTTGAAATTAGGCTCCATTAAAAAAAAGAACAAAAAAAAACAATTGTTCCTCCTCTTCAAACGCCCCCAATATGAAAAATATATCATAAAGAGGGAATTGATGGATAGGGGTTGTAGAAGGAAATGATACATCTTTTATGCAAAGATAGAGTGTTCTGGAGGCGGTATCGAATGTGCAGAAGTATTGAAAATGTCCTGATGGGCGTTGTTCAAGAAGGATACTCCTGATTGGATAGGGAATCGCTCTATTACCAAATATGTTTGAAGCTGGGCATTAGGATTAGGATTACAGTTAGTGGCACCACAAGAAGCCATTGAGTCCAAATACTATCTTTAATTGCTTCCCATATAAGAACTCAACGGGGATTCTACTGCTCTAACCTTTGGGTATATATCGGAGTACATCTAAGAGACTGTTTAGTTGTTCAAGTCGATGAGGCCAGTACTGAGCGACCAGCGACGACAGTGATGAATGTATTGAAATGTAATACGATAATGTGGCAATAGCACAAGGACACTGTCAACTACAACTCTGTTCACTGTAATACAGTGATTGCTGAGTACTAAGATAAGCATGTGTTCATGCGATGGATTTACCGATACCAAAGCACAGGAGGCACAGAATGTTTACCAACTTTTGTCATGGTCTTCTATCTTTCTTTGCACTGAGTGACTTTATGATGAGTAATTCGAATAGTACGAAAGCGTCTTCACACCATCCCACAAACGTCCTTTGGAAGGTAATTGTGAAAACCATTTTCGTTATTACATTTTCAAAAACGTACATCGGACCTATGAGGAAAAAAACGACATTATAACATATTCGACAGTACTGTTCCAGCGCAAGATCATACTTCCAAAGTGGTTTTTTTATTTAGTTTAGTTTAGTTTAGTTTAGTTTAGTTTAGTTTAGTTTAGTTTAGTTTAGTTTATTTAGTTTAGTTTAGTTCAGTTTAGTGAAAAAGGGTCAGGAAAGACAACGTCCTCATGAGAGACCCTGGAGCCACAGATCCCAATAGATGAAGAAAAACACAGATGCCTAAAGAATTCTTCCACCAATTTTGGAAAATAATCAACAAGGTCTTGAACGCATTCACACTCTTAGACAGTACACATCTTTAGGAAGGGCTATTCCACTCATTGATGACACTCTGCGAGAAGAATATTTTTCCGAAGTCCAATCTACAACGCTCACCACGAAGCTGGAGGCAATGACCCCTATTGGCTGTAACTTTGGAAAACTCGAAGAATTATGTGGAAGGAAGGCCCTTGAATCCATAGAAAATGGTAAAAACCTGAAAACACATCACTTCGAATTTAGGCTCATCTAGCTGTGTAAACAGCTGACCACAATATTTTTATCAAGGAAACTGGAGTGAGTCTAATCAAGACAAGGAAACGGTACTCTTTCTTCGCAGCGCAGCCATGCTGAAGGTTCCGAAGAAGAATAAAAATAAACACTGAGATCCTTCTCTGATTTCACTTGATGAAATTTGAAAAAAAACATGAAACATTGGAAAACATTGCCAATCGAAAGACCATTTGGAGATATATCAATATCCCTTTGACAATTGCAACATCTTCGTTCGAAGCAACCTCTCGAACAACTTGGTATCGTCCGCAAGTTTTTACCTCTGGAATGCACCGAATCTTCGAGATCGTCAATATACGCAAAAGAAGTATAGGCCGAGGGCCGACTCTCGACACACAGTGACCTTTGAAAGTAAAGGACGAATGGTGATGACAACTCGTTGTTTCCTATTGAGAAGCCACTGACGAATCCACTCAAGGACATTCCCCTTAATGCCGAACTTTCCAATTAAGCAAGAGCCCCTCATGAGGAGGAACCTTGGCCAATTTTTTTGGAAGTCTAGGAAAGCAGATCAACAGACAATCCGTTGTTCAACTGCCACAAGAACGTTCCATTAAAATCTACGAGATTATTCAAACACGAACGATTTTTCCTGAAACTATTCTGAGAACCCGAATTAGACTATACTAATTGGAAAAATTAACAATGTGATCCCGAATAATGGATTCTAACATCTTGCAGACAACATTAGTAAGACTCTCTGGCTGTAATTACAAGGAAGAGACCGAATTGCCTTTCTTGGAGAAACATTCGCTCTCCTCCAATCATCCGGAACAACACCTTCTTGCAAGGTTTTATTGAAAATAATAGCTGAAGGAACGGAAGCTGGTGAGTAAAGAATTCAATAAGAAGGGGAAACCTCTGTCTGGACCAGGAGCTTTACCACTTTGAGCTTCTGTAGTTTCTCTTTCATCACATCAGGCGACCAGCCTTTTATAGCCAATAGTATTACTAGGCAATCCCAATCACAAGGGTCACTGAAATTATCCAAATTTTCCTGAGTGAATACCGACGAAAAATAATTATTAAGATCGCTAGCCATCTCTTGACTCGCTGGTTGTATTACCAGATATCAATTTACATGACCAATGTTGTCCTTGACTTTCTGATTCCCCCAAACATAAGAGGAACTCGCACGTGGTTTATCCTTTATATTAGATGCAAACTGCCTTTGAAAACTCACTAGTTCCAATTTTCACTAGTTTGAATCTCTGACAATTGTTTTTACTAATTCTTTGTCACCGTTCCACATATTAATTGACCTATTTTCTCGTTTGAACAACTCAGGACCTAGTTGTATTGTCCTCGCGACAGATAGAATCTAATGCTTCTACAATACCGAATTTTATTACACTTAACAAGGCGTATATTTACAGCATTAAGCTGTAATTACTGAACAGTTGGGATCCTGTTTCGGCTGGGACATTTAATCATTAGGGGCAATAAATTACCTTGTCACATGCAATGAAGTGACATACTGATGATTCCACGCAAATGGTTGCTAAATTGCTTCACAGTTTGACATATACATTCATCAGGTTATTATACAATTGCTTTATCATAGGGTTCGGCGACATTAACATTACATTTGTCGAACACAGATTTGATAGCGATTGCCTGATGGGCCGGCTGACTTGCATTTAAAACGACAAAATAGTAATCAGATCTTCGCGGTAACGTTGCAGATCAGACGTTCGGAAATATTCATTTCACAAAGAGTGATTAATATAGCCTTCTTGCGGATGTTGTTTGGTCTAAAGGCCGCGTCACACTATAACGATTTCTATCGTTCTGCTCAACGATTTTTTAGACTTCAGGCTGAAACAGGAAGGAGAGGGTCTGTGTGGTGGTAACAATTGTCATAATATAGTACATGATCACAACCTTCTCAAGATCGAAAGTGTCGAAAAAAAACCTCATTCCTAAATGACGTCATATCGAAAAATGATAAGAGTCGTACGATAAATCGTTGAGCTCAACGATAAATAGGAAATATGTGATTATCAAAACGCCGGGAAGGGCTTTTCCACATTGGAAGGTTTCGGCAAATAGCGAATCAAGTCATCCATCCATGTGTGACAGGTTGGTTCCAGCCTTTCATTTAATAGGCCGGTATTAATCGGCCTGAACCAATAATATCGGATCGTTGAACGACCGATATCGTTATAGGGGACCGGCCTTAAGAGTGTATTGCCTTCGACGTTTAGGAAGTTTGGGAATTCTTTCAGTTCTGTGATTCATCTTCTGGGTTGTTGTTGGTTTCAGGGTTCGTTCATGAGGGACTCAGTTACCTGACCCTCTCCTACTAGACTAAACTAAAAAATCTGTTAGGATACAAATCTACACATTGACTATGGCTTGCTACTATTCCCGCTCGTTTTTCGACAGCGTTGCCTCATGTTTAGGAGTGATGAGGTTACCGGGTACGTGTACGATAAAAATACCTCATAAAGCATTGAAATCGTGACATGTTTATAAATTGCAACTTAGACTGCCGAGGAAAAACGACCGCGTAACTTGATATCTCTAACATTCCCCGCACCTCGAAATAACTCAGATTAGTTATCTGGACTAACTGGGGTTTACAACTTACAGTTTTTAAAAAGTTGGTCACTTAACAACGTTGAACAGTCCCCATGAACAATTACATTCTTCGAAAGATGCAGAAAGTATTACAATCAGCATGTCTCGGTCGCATAGGGGACCTTCAGTTTCGAAAAAATCTATCCCAACCCTCACGGAAAACAATTACTCGCGCTATTACAACTTGATTTGACGTCTCCTGTGTGTTAACGTAGAAGAATGAAATACCCCCTGTTACGCGTACGATACATTTCACAATATGAAGGACTACATTAATTTGAGTAGAGTCGGAGACTGTAGAGTCGAGGACTGCGACATTGAACGACCTTTTGGTTGACAAATTTAATACCCTGACCTAGACGTACTAAGAGTGATATGCAGGCCCTAATGAAATTGACTGAAATGTCGTTGAGAGGAATGTTATGCCTCCCCAAATTTCAAGGAGATTTGAACAGGAACAAACGAGGGTAATGAGTACCGCCAAAGAGGCATGACCTCATGCTGGGTACCTGGTGAAACATTTGCAGCTGGCAGGTAGTACAGTGCCCAGGTTTTTCGCTCTTACCGGATCCCACAGGTTTTGCATTATGATCAGTGAGCATTCAATAACGAGTGGGGGCGAGAGAGCCGCAGTGATAGGTTGTATTGTCAGTGATGGTTGGTTCATCACCTATCTATCTACTCACTTATCATTCACTAGAACAAACGTTTAGCTCATCAACTCTTTTTCTATACTGCCACAACAATTTCTAGGTAATGCTAATTAATGCACAATATTGTTATAATAAGTAATTTTTAATATAGGGCATGCCGAAATCACACCAAATCGCTCAAACCTACCGAGACGCCAAAATAATGGCGAACTGACATTTCCACAGAGAATACTTGAAAGGCATCAGTTACATCTATGTGTCTTGCCTCTTGAGTTTGGCTTCAAGGCCATGGGCAGTGCCGCGTTTACTAGTTGTTGCTTTTTTAATGTGGCGTCAAGGCAACGCTCCGGGGCTGATGCGTCCCCTACACTTAAACAAAATTGTGTCATAAATTAATTATGTATCCACGCGAAGGTCTCATCAAGGTGAAAAGAAAATATTCCTCAAACTGTTGTACCTGTCTTCATTTCCCTTATGATATCTTTGCTTGATTTCTAATTCCAAATTCGATTAGGAGCTATCTGGAGCCGCCCCGCTCAATCATACAGCGCGCGAACATGACATATTAACGCCCAATACCTAAACCGAATTTCATCATCCCGCTTCAGTATTCTGAGTTTTCCTCGGATTTTCTAGAGTGTTCCAAAATTAAAAAGGAGCCCCAGAACTGGCCGATGATTTATGTACGATAGCGTGACGGGCCTACGTCACTACGGCACTTACTGGCTTATTGTTATATTCCATGCACTCCGTGACCGTTAATCCCACGGCTTATATTTGTTTCAAATCTGCATCACGTCAGCGTGTAACATCCTTACAGTTAGATATCAGAGGCATCAACGGTGTTCTTCAACGGAAAATATTACATCATCAAACGTAGCCACAATAATAATTGATTTTGTTATTTCAGCACAATTGAAAGACACGCAATCGCACTCAGGCGCGAACCATTTGTAGTTATACCACCACCGGACTCTGAGTGAAACGCACGCCCATGACGTCTAGGCTTGGTTTCCCGCGTCATTAGGTTTCAATAAAATTAATTTACGGGAAATCTGCATTCTTCTTCACAGAAGTAGGTCCCCCCCCCAAAATCGTTTGTAGTCTACAGTCTGTAGTAAAGACATGACTCATAATAGGGGTCTTTCGCTGGCCTCAATAAGTGCTCGTGCAAACGATCTGTGCGTCAGAGTTTACCGCTTTTAAGCGTAACAACTAGCTAACGTGAATATTGGATGAACATGATGAGAGCGAGAAATGTTCTCGAATTTGGAATACCCCGACTTTATTTAGGGGATAAATACGAGGGGCCGAGGTTTTCTAATATGCATTTAGGTTCTGTGATGAGTAAGGCCGTAGAGGGCCTGTTCGAACTCCGAGCCGGAAGTGAGGGGCTTTTGCTTTTACGATGAGTCCCTAAATGCATCGAATGACCTATGCACTCTCCAGTTTATCGCCGATAGTGAATGTGAGCATGGAGAGTATAAAGAGAGATGGCAACAAACTACAATTACCATCAATTTTAATGTTGACCATATGTATCCATAGCATGTCAGCGACGTGTCATTAATATCGAGTCCCGTGGCAAATCGCTGATAGTCAGAAATGTTCGACTACGACGCGTGCTTAACGTGGACCCATCCATACCTTGACATATCTACCGTACTTCGTACTTAATCCGCGATTAGTATAGGGTAGACATAATACTCGATAGCATAGGGCGATGTGTTAGGTTTCATCATTTTGGAAATTGTAGAGTAGGGATTGCTCTTCTGTCTCATCTGTCCCTAGCCCGAAAGCGATATGTCGTCATTGGCCATTTCATCATGGCATGTTGCCAGTTGCTATAGCAACGGTTTCTGGTAATGACTGCGGTGGTTGTATTCATTAATTTCCACCGGGGATTACATGCCCTAGTATTCGGGTACTCATCGAGAAGGTGTTCAGGCATTATTCGGTGTGTGTGTGTGAGCGTTAGCGTTCTCGAGTATCTTTATGGTTTATGGCAAATACACAGTTTGTAGTGACTGAATACAATCAATCTTACTCAAGGCCTGAATAGCACGTGACTCATCTCAATCCCTCATTTGTCGTGAAAAAAAGGAAATCTGCTAAGAGTACCGGTTTTCTGAGAAAAAAGACCAGCACAATTTTTGTTCTTTCACTTTCTACTTTTTTAGCGTTCGCAAGAGAGTCACATGACATCTTAACCTCCAACGGCACTCACCACCACGGAATAACCACACGCTGAAGGTATCGCTTATCCAAGCGAAGAACTATTCTACAAAATAAGAAAATGTTTCTGTAGGTACGGATTCAACTAAACCAGGATAGCAGTCTGATATGACTTGTGAATAACTTGTGAAGTGTGAAATAAGGTTACAGGCGCTCCACAGAATCTAAAAGATTTGTTGTTTAGCAATCACTACGATTTTCAATAGGAAATTTCTCGATTACTTTTGCTCCTAGTTGAATACCAACTTGTACCTATCTTATTGATAATAACCTGAAAATAACTTTATAAAAGACCGTTTTTCGATGGTTCGGGGACAGTCTCGGCAATATTGCTAGTGGTTCATACGGTGAGCTTTCTCACCCCAGGCTCCAAACACAAGGAATGACTCTCAGTATTACAGCTTTCGCCTCCTCGAAACTATACCAGTGAGTGGATTGAAAATATGCAGAAGGGTTTCCTCTGGATTACCAGGAAGACAAAGGTATTGCAAGTATGAAGCTGGAAGAAAATTACTGAAACGTGTTCAAAAAATCGAGTATTCACCTTGCGAAATTCTGTGCAACATTTCATCAACATTTCACAAGAAACATGGTGCAGTCAAAAGTCAATGTCACATCCAATTTTTCATCGTTTGTGTATAGCTAGGTCGCACAATCGTGATCATCAATCGATCCTTCAAATCGTGATTTTTTAAGGCGAAAGTCGGGATTATTTTCATACGTCAATTTCACGGTTCAGACGCGCATATTCCCCAGAACCCCCCTCCCCCCTCTTCTGTTTGAGCTTGTATCTACCTTCTATGATCACCTGTGCAGTCCCGCCCACTTGAGAGAAGTTATATTAGTCGGGCCTCAAAGTTTCTTTCATGAAGAGGCCAAAAAAATCTCAAGTCTCAGATTCCTTCACACCAGTAAAAGCATCGCATCTTCGAAAACCGCTAGGCCGATCATGTCGCGAGGGAACAAGTAATAAGGTACGAATAGTTTCGGGATAGGGAAGCGAGGAGTTAACAGAAGGTGAGTAATTGCCCCTTTCACTGCGAGGGGCGTCTGTTAAATGAAAACCACCTCCAACAATGAGCGATGGGATATTAGCGTCGAGATGAACTCATCAAGAATCCCGCCTTATGTATCGCTGAACGATGATCACCTATAGTCGATGGTCAAAGGAGGGAGCCGTTATCTGCCTTGGGAAATCACGGGATTGGTGTCATTATTGGAGGTGACCATGGCGACGGAATCTCTCAAATTCGGAGTCCTGAATTCTAACTATGGAAAAACGGGCCGCTACCCTCCGCGGCGGTGTCAACGATTTCAGTAGGAAAGGAAAAAAAAGCCCCTACTCTGGATACGTCCACGGAGGAGATGGCCAGAGGCAGGGAGGTGGATGCTGCTGAAATCGCTGTACCAAATCCTCCCCCTTTCTTCGAGATTCGTTTCTTGTTCGTGGTTGGGAACAAGAACGAGAAAGAGAGAGATGCAACAGGAGGCGAATCTCCTGTTCGACGAGGTTATCCGCAATCTCGATCTCTACTGCCGGACGTTGTTCTAGGTTCGAAGCTATCAGAGCATCCCTCCATGGGTGATGGAGGAGAGGTGAATTCTATTGTATCTTATCTTCACCACATCCATCACCCACGACCCATGAACTGATCCCCCCCCCCCCCCCCTACCGGTTATGGGCCTTTTGGCAGGGTGAGAGGCGCACCTACCTTCGATCTCCCCGGTCGCCCAAACCTACTCTGCCTGTGAACGGGGACTTTCCTCTCGGCGGTAGGCCTAATGGAATTGGTCGAGTCTGGAGACGGGCCCTGGCGAAGCAACAATAAAAACCATGTTCTCCCCGTGTCAGCGGTATCGACGGCGCGTTTGAAACGATTTTAGTGAAAAGTCAGGAGGTGAAAGCAATTTTTTTAAGGTCTTCATTGGCAGCTCTATCAGCGTCTACCATTGTTTGAAAGCAATTAAAGCGTCTAGTAATAGTCTGCGAGAAATTACCCGTTAATCTTCCCGTCAACCTTCCCGTCAACCTCCCCTACACTACGGAGTTTCGCCTGAGCCAATCCTGGAGGGAAAAGAACTGAGAATCGGTCCTTGTATTCCTCCGTCTCGCAAAAGCTCAGCTGTGCCTATGAAGTACGCAAACAAAAAAGATGTTAGATTCGGTCAATACGTGCGATTTTCTCGATACATGTGTACGACGCTTCTTTCTTGACTTGTAGTTGTTCCTCGGAGCAAAGTCACGTTCCTGACACTGGATTGACATATCAGTGCTGTGAGTGAGGAGCGTTCGTCGAATTTTTTTTTTTTTTTTTTGACAAAGCTCCACTTGTACACATAAACATCCTTATGTGACTTATTTGTGATACAAAACAAAGGTGAGACGGGGTCTCACTTGAAGCACATCACGTTTTACCCAAGGACTCTATTGATTTCAATTCATTTGGTTAGTTTTTGTCCTATTAAGGCAGTCTTCCTGATATGAATCTTTATGGGTTTAATATGATCGAATGAAGTTAGGCCTAGGGGCTGAACCTTCTAATGTCGGTTTTTGCCTCATTCTATAGGCCGACGAGGAAGTTGTGATTCTGTGATAATAAATCGGAAACTTTAAGCTGAGGATTGGTGCGAGGTGGAAGACACTATAGAACACACAAACTGATTACAAAAACAAAAAGGAATGCTATTTCCAACAATTTCTGGTTCACAAAGACGCATAATAGCGAGGTCATGACCGATCCTTTCAGTCAGTGTTTGAGAGGAAATTTGCCAGTCACATGACACCCCATAGAGGCCTTGTTAGGCAGAGAGTTTGCCAACCGACGGAGAGAGTAATTAACTGCAGCGTGAGCACATTTTCCCGATACAGCATGTCAAGTACAGTACTTTCACCGAGTGGTTGGCAACAGTCGGTAGAACGTCGGCCTCTCACTTGGCAGATCGGAGTTCAAATACCGCTTGGGTCATACTAAAGAATGGAACTTGCTGCCTCTCCGCTTGGCGCTTAGCAGGAGAGGTTGGAGCAGAGACAAGGCAATTGGCATGTTCCCGCCTGCGTGTGATAACCTCCACGTACTTAGTGTGAGGGATACGCGACTGACAAAAGTGCACTATCCAGCATTACCCTCGCGGGGAGGCTCCTCCCTTTGGGGCAGTATATCCTAACATAACACACACCAAAACTATGGGTTAATCTTTAGAGGTCAATTCAACAATTATAATATAGTATCTAAATATTTCCAAGTAATAATGGTAAAACATGATCCAATAGACCGCTCTCCTGCCCCACAAATTTATTATGTACCCCGGTGAACAATAAAGGGATCCGTTTGCAAAAATGGCCGTCCCACAGTATATCGGTACGAATTTTGGCATTGAATTATTATAGTGGCATTATATGGTATTCGATACCGAACCATTTCAATGGCTGGGTTGGAGATCTCGTGAACAGAGTGACGACTCAGGTTTGGTGACGTCATTCATGCTATTGTAAGCCGAACACCCATCTCCAATTGATTGTCATCACGATGCATCATTAAGAGACAATATCGCTTCGCAAACCCCGCATAAAATGGACGATGACGCTGAAGAAAAACCCGTCTCACGGTATACCGATACAGATTTTGCACTGACATATCATTGTGACAATTCACCGTGTCGATATCGAATGCGCTGTGGGGATGATTTTTCATCGTGATATCATGCGAATGCTGCTGTCGCTTTCTTGTCGTTGCTACTAGGCGCTAGCGCCCCTCCAACAAGTTACCAAAATCATTCTGGTTGAGAAATGCCTATGATTATACCCTGCGATACGGGGTTTCTGGGGATATTGTCGTTTCTGTGGGTAGCCGCCGCTGACCGCCGTCTCCGCTGGAAACTTCAGTCGTTAGCGCAATAGCTCTCCAAAGCTTTATCCGATTAACCCGGAATTCGAAAGTGGCCAACACTATATGACTGGCGCCCTCCACGTTGCGTTGTTTTAGGTTTGTTGGATTCCAATGAATCGAGTAGTTGAGGTCATCAAGTGGTCACCGGTGGCCTTCAGATTGCGGTATATGGTGTCTATATATTATCAACGACAATATCAAAACACTTCTTGGCTGGTGCATGGGTCAACTCTATATTTGCAGTTCTACCTCTTTGTCTGAGTCACGTGTACAGCTTTCATCCTAGCTGCTGACTGACATACCCATGACTTGAGGGGTTATAATCATGAACGGCGCTTCATTCCGATTTAGCGATTAATGCCAGTGGGAGTGATTACTATGATCATGACCAAACGTTTTGGCGGTGATGACGTTCAAATCCTCAAATATTTTAAGCAACGGTTTGGATATTATGTGGGATAGCTAATTTCAGGCATGGTAATATTCATCCTGTATGCAGCCATACGCTGCCAGTTTGATTATCTGGTACCCATGATGTCATCTTCCTCCATGCTGGTCTGTCAGAAGCTTCACAAAGCAGTTCCGGCATCGCCAAGCCCGTCCATTCTTTGATGTTATCTGCCCAGCTTCATCGTGGCCGGCCTCGACCGCGTCCGCCCTCGACAGTGCCTTGGAGGATGGTCTTAGAGAGGCTGTCGTGTTTCGTGGTGTGATCAAACTAAGTTAGTTTGCGTCTTCTGATCGTGGAACGTGGCAAGGAGTAGTTCTTATGGGCAAATCGAGCTTCTGATACGTTCGTTCGGTCTATGATCAGTACAAGATATGCCGAGCAGTTCCCTCAGACACTTGGTCTCGAATTGTGAATTCTCCTTTCACTGTCTGCCAGAAGCGGCCATATCTCACAACCATTGAGTAGAATAGAGACAACGAGTGACTTGAACAAACGGAACTTGGCGGCAAAACTGCAATTCGGATGCGGAATTCCGCTGCACTGATCTCCATGCCAAGGTTTTTAGCAACCCTAGTTAGTCTCTTAGTCAGGTCGTTGATGCTTCCAGGTATCCAATCAGGTCGATGCAGGCGCGTACCGAGAGATTTGTCTTTGAGGGGAGGGGGGGGGGGTGGTCCCGATATTGAAATCTATGAGGACCTGCCATGGGCCTTCACTGGCTTGCACTGGTTTGTGTTGAATCAGTGCGTTATAACTGCACTCTGTTCACCAGTACCTACTGCGCAAGAGCTCGTATCCTCCATATGTAGTTACTGGCTTGTGTTAAATCATGTGTCATCACCTCCTCTGTTCATTGGTAGCTACTGCGCCGTCCCTTATCATTTTCGTTAGTGGTTACTGGCTTGTATTATAACATGGTTTTCACACTCGAATTGTTCATCAGTAACCACTGTTCGGGCTCTGTTCATTTCCGTCAGTGGTTACGGAGTTGTGTTATAACATGGTTTTCACACTCGAACTGTTCATCAGTAACCAATGCTCGGGCTCTGTTAATTTCCGTCAGTGGTTACTGGCTTGTGGTATAACATGGTTTTCACACTCGAACTGTTCATCAGTAACCACTGCTCGGGCTCTGTTAATTTCCGTCAGTGGTTACTGGCTTGTATTATAACATGGTTTTCACACTCGAATTGTTCATCAGTAACCAATGCTCGGGCTCTGTTAATTTCCGTCAGTGGTTACGGAGTTGTGTTATAACATGGTTTTCACACTCGAACTTTGTGTTATAACATGGTTTTCACACTCGAATTGTTCATCAGTAACCACTGTTCGGGCTCTGTTCATTTTCGTCAGTGGTTACTGGCTTGTGGTATAACATGGTTTTCACACTCGAACTGTTCATCAGTAACCACTGTTCGGGCCATGTCCACTTCGTGTTATCAAATGCTATTCGAATTTGAACTGTTCAGTGCAACTACTCTTCGGGCTTTCCTCACTTTCATCGGTAGTTACTGGCTTGTGGTATTACATGGCGTGGTAACCATAACTGGTCACCATTAACTACTGTTCGTAATAATAGCACTTCTATCAGGAGTTAGGAAGTGAAGCTGGCGCGCAGACCTGGAAACAGGTTTGACTGGACGAGACAATTCATTCTGATCCGTATAGTCATTGGAATGTATTTGGCCTATGGACTCGGATTCCACCGATAAACACGAATTAATTACAAGACGAATCGAATGCCAAACATAAGATAACATGTAATGTATTAAGAATTCCATTCGGTGTTTTTTGGTGTTGCCAACTCACAAGATGCAACACTACAGTCATGATTGTTCGATCCTTAAAACTATCCTATAACTGAAAACTGGATCCGGCCATGCTAATCGTACGCACTCATGTTAGACACAGTATACACAGAAAGAACAGAAGAATAGCCTCTTTGAGTTTATTCATCTAAAAACGACGGCAATGAAGTTGCAACGTGCAATGTAAAATCTGTTACTGCTAACTGCCACGAGCGATTACCCCAATATTCCGATGGCCTCTTCCATGACTGGATCGTAACTTCTAGAGGCATTATAAGTTGTTCGTCTGTCGGTTCCCGCGCAGTTATCAGTATTACAGCTGCTTTATGAATCCTATCGATGTATATATTTAAAAAAAAAGAGCGAATTATACAGGCAACTGTGAAATAGATAAAGTTCCCGCCAAACGATCAAGCGTTCAACAGAAGATACACTTTTTTTTGTGCCTGGTACGTATAAACCCATGGTGAACTTGGGGAACACAACCCGTCATCTGCGTCTGTGCTTGGCTCGAATTATGAGAATCGTGTGTTGAATGAACACATACGATCGATATATTATGCTGGTATCCCACAGCATGCTTGTATGACCAAATATCTTACTACTGCAAACTGGGCAAGTATACATTTCTCACGAATGGAAAAATGTTCATATACGACTTCCACTCGTGAAACCGGATTTGTCATATGTATCCACTTTCCCTCTCTTTTCTTTCCTTTTTTCTTCTTTGAAACTCGATGTTTCGTATAGTACATTAGTGAGGATTATCTGATCGTGTTTTGTGCAGAGCAACACCGATGTCGGTGACACGATGTGGTCCTGGTGTCGTATTGTGTTGGTGTCAAAGCACTGCGGTGTCCGTTTGGTGTCGGTGTCGCCCATTGAGGTGTCGGGAATTTAGCCGGTGTCGGTCGACACTTGGTAATTTTTTTGTTTTTGTTCAACAATTGATTTCCAAGTATTTAATTGGATATCATTCAATTATTTTTCAGTGTTCCATTGGAATAATTCCCTTTTATCAGTAGTCTTCTTTTTTCATTTTACAAGGCATTAGGCGACCTCCGTTCATGAAGCCTGCAATCTAGCTGCAGACACGTGTCACTCTGCGCAACTTCCATCAATTCCATGCATTCCATACATAAACCTCATTGTCATGTGTTTTATAGCATTCTCGAAATGTAGCTAGCTCATTGTGGGTTTCCAACGGCACGCCATAAAAATGGACCTCGAGGTTTGCTTAACAAAACAAGAGGTACAAAATATCGATGCATACCACCACAATGTTTATTACTCTCGAATTGGAACTTGCATACTGCACGATTTCGATTAACTTATTGCATCTCACACTCAATTCACATGATGCACTCATTTGCTGAGATTTCTATCTACCCTTCACCACTCTCATTGCTTTCCTCCCCCCGGAACGGACGATTTGGTCTACAACGTTCCCTAGTTTCCAATCAGCTGAACATGATCTGCATTCTATTTTGAATTGGGGCACAATCTAAAACCAGAACTTTCTGATTTCTGGTCGGCGTGTTTCTGATGCACAAGCTATTTTCATGGCTGACCAGATCCTCCTCAGTCCTACTTCCTCTTCATATCTTGTACTGGAATCATCAACACCTGTCCTGGAACTCTCATATCAAGTCTATCGCTACTATGCTTCTAGAAAGTTGGGCTTTCTTATTTTCGCACAAGGAAATACTTCACCCCACAACACTACTTCTACTTTAACACAGCCCAAATCGCTCCCTAATGGAATATGGTTGCCATATTTGGGGTGGCTTCGCCATCCTCTCTCAGTGTCCTTGATCGTATTCAGAAAGGCCTTCGTCTCATCACGATGATCATCTACCTCCTCACTTCATCTCCTTCCCATCGCAGATCTGTAACATCTCTCTCTCTTTACCGTTACTTTTACTGTCATGTTCTTCTGACTTGGGCTTTCTGTTCCTTTCCTCCTTTACTCGAGTTACTCGCCATCCTCGCTCTTCTTCTTTCTTCCAGCCACCCGTTTCGGTGGCATCTTCCACGTCAACGCACCGAAACCTATGCTCGCTCCTTTTTTCCTCGCACTTCGCATGCCTGGAATAGGCTTCCTCGGATGTATTTCTCCTGATTTTGACCTCAGCGGTCAAGAGTAGAATCAACAAGTGGATCTCTCCTCTTTCTTTTAGTTTCTTGTGCTTGGGGGTTGCCTTTTTGTTTAGGCAATTATGGGTTCGCCCTTCCTCATGTCACTTTGTTTACAAAAAAAATATATATATATCAGGGATAAAGGTATCAACTATCAATTCACAAAGCATATTTTAGGGTTGCACAGTCTGCACACGGTGTAAGATTTGGATGAAGGAAAGCTGTTTTCTGCAGTGAATCTCCCGTAGTGATAACTTTCGTCCTATGATAGTATTGTGGTACCTATTTCGCGATACTAAAAAGAACTGATTTTGACTTTTCAACTATTGACAAAAGGGTTGGGGGGGTCTACTTGACAAGGAAGTATTGCGTAGATATGTACATCTGTTACTTTAGCCCAAGTTGTATAACTAATAAAGAACGGCTTTGTATATTGCCTTTGGAGATTATGGAGTGTGACCGATTTCGCCTAACTGGTACGCATGGAGATGCTTGCCATGTAATCGTTTTAAGAGAAGTTATTACATTACTAGCGTACACATATGACACCCAATAGTAAGATTGCACCCCGTAGTGCAATTATCATCACATGGTGTGGAATGTTGTTTAATGTTATTGTTAGGATTAGGGTGGGTGAATAGGGTTAGAAGGGTAACTTGAGGGTAAGGGCCGAGTTCATTCCAGCATGAGGGTTTCGATGGTACCAGCAGGGATGTAGCTAGCCAAATTCTAATGCCGGCTGAAATTGATTCAAATTGCAGTATGTTCTAATCAGGTGACAATAATTCCAATTGACTGTTGTTTTAAGAGGTAAAATGATAATTTATTATTTCCAGAGCTGGTTGGAATGACCTGAATTTTCTGTGAGTCCGGTTGCTCAGGCTGAGTGCTGGCGACACCAACCACATAGCTACATCCTGGTACCGATGTCATGGGGGCTATTATATTAATTAAAGGTTATGAGCCTGTGATTTATTTTATGGACTGTTATGAATTCATAGGCAAATGTTCAGCATGTGTAACTTCCCCATAGAAACATTTTTATTAACTTGGTTGTGTTGAATTGTGTGAACCTGGTTTTGTATGGCACAGACTCACCTCCACTCATGGGAGCACATGCCTTGGATGGCACCTAGCCGTATCCACCCACCGCTCCACATCACCCCCCAGCCTCCTCTGGGCAAGTGACCGGCCACACCCATCCCCTACCACCCCTACCATGAGCTAACAGTGGCAACCCGGCGGGCAGCCCAACCCTCAGATCCGTACTGACAGAACACGGGTGGGATACAGATCTTCTGTCCGGGTGGTGTTTCAGGCTTGCCTATTTCTGACGAACAGTCATAAACACAATGTAGTCAGTCTTATCTACTTGTAATTTGGCAACCCATATTCAGTTATAACGGAAACACCATCGTATAGTGCAGAAAGTCAGAAACCATATCATATAATAACAAAAATGTCTTTGAGACTGTGACAATAAAAACACAGGGCTTGGGTCGAGCACCAAGTTTTTTTATATTTGAAATTGCTTAAAAAGTTCCCCTTCAGCCTTCATTTCTGTCTCCTTTCAGCCACGAAATTACCCATAGCTGAGTAGTATCGTTGTATGGCTGATAACAGAAAAACATTGAAAACGAATCTGTTTGAAACGATAGTAGGCCTATATTAGGCCAAAATCCGTAATTCGTTGAATAGTCCCTGTGGCGAAACAAATATTATCAGCTGGCAGGCTTTTTTTTTTAATAATTTGTGGACTGTATCACCATTTCTCCAAGATGGAGATGAATTTGAGTGCTGTAATTGTTGCTGAATATTTTCTTGTAGATAAGGTATCGAACGAGGGCATTCATTTTCATATATCTATATTTATATCATCAATGCTTATTTCTCGATATTGGCGGAGTTGAAATGTAGCTTTGAGCATCACAATGGGGATAATTATTCTACACTCGTTAGAACTCTTCCCTTGGAAAAAGGCTTTGTCGGGTTCCTACTTCATAGTATTGTTGAAGAATAGGGCCGTTCGGTGAAGCTCAGACCGGGCTTGGACCATGGTAGGGCAAGGGTTCAGAACTAGAGGTAGTAAACTGAGAGTTAGCCCAGCATGTCGATTATGTGCATATAACGCTGATATGGCCTGGTATTGATTTCACTTGTTGTCAACGGGTAATTTTCAATCATCTCGCGGTCCGCTGTCACTTGGAAAATGGATCGTCCGCTTCTCCATGTTCCGAGAACGTGGTCGTATCCTGGGGTTCACCGATACACCTTCGGACCGACTGAAATCGAGGACACTGTATCAGGGTAAGATTGGTGTCATCCTGCCTCGATATCATCTGGATCACTCAGTCGAGAAGAGAAGGCGAGTTATCGCCGGTACTTTTCCACGACCAGTACGTCCGATTCCCTGACGAGTCTAACTTCTTGAGTCCTGACTCGTAAAATCAAGAATCATCACTAGTCAAGGAGTAGTATTTGGCATGCCCTTATTTAAATTAGCAGTCCATCAGATTCAATGGCTTCATTAGTTGTTCTTCGCGTAATACCTGACACTAAAGAGCAACATTTCCGTCTAGTTTCAATCCAGCATTCCAGCTTCCCTGCTGAACGGCCAGCTCCTTACAGATCTCCTTATTAACCAAATCTCATGAACGCAATTGGGACGAGGCAACTTCGTCACTCTTCAAAAATTCCACGCAAAGTTAGCATTCTTCGGGGATGTTAAATAAATACGGCATGTTCTAAGCGCCTCGGATTCTCAGATTACTTGTTAGGCTTAGGTTACGACTCAACATCAGAGTTAGTTGGATTCGCTCATTGATGACACTCGCCGCCTGCACTATTGTGGCTTCCTTTCTCGCTCGCAGTAACTATTTTTACCTGATGCTACCCTACAAAACCTAATACGTCTCAGCTCGAGGATTGTTCCACGCTCGATGAGGCCTCCTTCGTATAATTATTGGAATTCTTGATAAATCCAGTCTCTACGTTCGATAGACTCTGTGAGGATGTTTTTCTCATCTGCTGCCATCCACATTTCTGATCATCGTATTCTATCTCTCTTCTTTATCTCTCTCTCCCTCTTGTCTCCTCTCTCTGCCCCTCTTTCCTCACTTTGTTGGGACGTTTCCATGCCGGGCTCCGTGTGGAATCTTCCCCCTGCCCGTCATTTCCCTGAATCATACTATCACACTTGACTCGAGAAACATCGAGAATATACATAATATGTATATTAGACATTCTTATTCTCTTCTAGTGACCGTAGGCTTTAACATCTAAAATTCTGACCACCAACGATAGACCCTGCATGGTTCATGCAAATTAGCCATATCAAGAATATTCAGTGACCTCGACCCTCTGGCAATTTATCGGGCTGAAATGCATCCATCGGGTAAAATAAGAATCTCAACATCTCTATAAAATTGAATAACTATGGCAATGAGATTACTTATAGCATAGAATCTGCTCAAATTCTAACACGTTTGTATACACTTCATGATTGTCATATACAACTTTTTGCCTCACCAATGCAACGACTGATCACGAGATATCTTTTACTTCAAAGCTTCATCCTGGTTAATTCTAAATAATCTGGAATTCATTCAATAGGACATCGTCTGGATGAATATCGAGCTAAAGCGAAACACTTGACCGTGGCCGCTCCCCTCACACGCCCAATGTCTGTAATTGGTTCAGGTTCGGGTGTATCTCGACTGTACAGCACTACCGACGGATGTACGGACACAGACAGACACCACACGCGCGCGCGGAGATGTGACTAACATATCTTTATGTTAATAAATCCATAGTAACATAATACACGATACTCAGTTTAAACCATATATGCATCTGCAGCAACCTCTTTCTGCTAAGAACATGCTTCATCAAATATGGGCATTTTATGCTCCAAACCATTATAATCCCATTTCACTGACTGTGTAATGAAATAGACATGACCGTTGTCGTATGAAGGATGACGTAAGTTCATTTGCTTCCGTTCTTTCCCCGTGAACTATTAGGTTTCAACATTTACTTGACGCAATCTTCCGAGTGGGCATTCATATCTTAATTTCCACTTTCTAAAAAAAGAGCGGAACTACTGAATGTCAGAACCCCAATATTTCAACGTACTTCAACTTGCCATTGATAGATGATTGAACCTTCTATTGTACTTTTTCTAGTTGATGTAATCAATAGAAGAGGGGAAGGGCCTGAAGGAAGCCCTCTCTATACAACATCCATGATCAATACAATAAATAGAGTCAGTGGGAGGAGAGGGGGGCGAACACGTTGGAGGAAATAATGACACCGAATGACGAACATTGAAATACAGAAGAGCTGGGGGATTATAGCGACTCAACTGGTGGGGGTTGTTACTGTCGTTTTACTGTAGTATAGTGTGCTCGGCCGACCAAGGTAGCTAGCTTGACCGAGACGAAACCGGGACGGTCCCTCTTTTTTGTCTTGAATTGAAGAGCACTTACACACACAGCTTCACGATGTCAAGTTGGGGCAAATTCTCGCGCGATTGGGGTAATATTCTATTGTAGAGCAGGCCTAACGATAATGGCATCCGTAAACGCCGCGTATCTCGTAAAAAATTCAACAACATAATGCTCTATATATATCGATTTGGTTCAAACGCCAACTACGGCGGTAGTAGTTATACAGTAGCTAGTGTAACAATGTATATATGCTTCTTTCTTGGTCCTATATATGCATATTCACGTTTTCTGTTTTTAAAAAATGTTCATGAGATTTCAGACTGCTTTCACATTGATGTTTTTTTCTTTCCTTTCGACTTTCCACTAGTGTCCATTGGGTGCCCTCTCACTATTTCTTGCCATCTAGATGTTTTTAGTGTGTTGTCGAGTGAGAATGCAGTTTGTTTACTTAACCGTGTCACAACATACTTGACTCACAATTCAGCTGAATACTTTTCGCATCGCGTCGTTAATCGGCGCGAATTTTTCATCACTAAATTTTCTTCAAAGCGTTTTTCATTGTCATCAGATTTTCTCTGCGGATTGACTACGCGATCTAGATGTGACCTACAATTTGCCAACACAACCTCTATCCAAAACCAACAATCGTCCAGTTTTGAATTCCATTTGTGATTAGTGGCTGGTTGGTTACTTTGACTATAACAATCGGGCCTTCAGAGGGTCATCAATTCAATCAGATCGCCAGAAACCAAGAAAGGAATTTATGATGCGCGATATATTAAAACCCCGCGTGTGCACCTGGAGCAATGTCACACATGAGAGCTCCACATTGGGGCCTCTCCTACCTGCCCATAGCGGGAACTAAAATCGACAAATCACACTCGATTATGCGCCTTCTTCACACCCTTGCTTTTCCGCGTTCGGCCCATGACGCTATTAATATCAAACTAATAATTTTGTGAGGCCAGTGTTTCATCGCTGAGATTGAGACTGTTTAGTTAACCCGAAACGGAATTGGCTTCTCCCAATCGAAACGGAGCATTGCGTAAGCCATTCGCGCCAAAATGTGAGTGGTTTGCATAGGGCACACCACTTTGTCTTTCGGTGAAGACGGCCTATTTTCACAGCCAACTAAACTAAATCTGTTGCCCTGCCGTACTTTGAAACAGCCACCCTGGCAGCTCAAATGTATAGTGCAGAAACAATACATTGAGTCAATAATACAACACATTGCGTCTGACAGAGACATCTTCTTTGCTTTATCAAGCAAAGAAAAAAGGAAACTAACATGAAGCTTCAACTGGAAAGAACTGTCGAACAAAACATAAATGAATTTGAAGCCCGTAGTTTTCAATTGGCAGCCAACATGCATAGGGGATTCAGCTTGTTTGGACAAATTCGTCCTTTTCCCCCTCTTTCCCCCTCCAGCAGCTCCCATAGCACCCCAAGTGCCACCCCACTTCTGTTGCCTGATGCCTGCACCACCTCCAAGCTTCCCCTGCCGCTTCGATTCACACTGCTCTTTCTCTTGTACTGTAGGCTATACGTTTCCGAAATATAGGCCTATTGGCTTCAAAACGTTTATTGCCCACCCAATGATGTTGTAAATCATAAGAATAGAAATTCATGATGGATTACCCGATGTCTGAATGATACATTCTTAGTGATGCCTTGGCAATTTTTGCGCCGTGTTTAGCGAACATATCTTCAGTTCTCCATCCACCTGAAGATTGCGCTCGGGCCGTTTGGCTCCCCACTTTTCTCCTCCCCTTTCGCCCTCCCCTTCCCTACTTCGAAAAGCCTGGCTCCACTACTGACTATGATGTCACATATATGAACTTAGTGCATCGGTGCTACTACACTATCCAGACATTTCCTTACTGGTAGGATCCCCCTTGGCCAGTATATCATAACATAACGCACACAAAAACTATGGGTATACTTTCAGAGGTTCAATCCACAATTATATATAGTATATAAATATTTCCAAGTAATAATGGTAAACTATTCAATAGACCGTGTGCTCTTCCTGCCCCCAATAAAGGGATAAAGGGATCCGTTTGCAGAAATGGCCGTCCCACAGTATATCGGTACGAATTTTGCAATGAATTATTATAGTGACATTATATCGTTTTCCGATACCGAACCAAAATGACTGGGCTTGGAGATCTCGTGAACAGAGTGACGACCCAGATTTGGGTGACTCATTCATTCATATCATATTGCAAGACGAACACCCATCTCTAATTGATTGTCATCACGACGCATCATAAGAAACAATATCGCCTCGCAAACCCCGCATAAAATTGACGATGACGCTGAACAAAATCGTCTCACGATATACTGATTACAAACTTTGCACTGACATATCATTGTGACAAATTACCGTGCGATATCGAATTGCGCTGTGGTGATGATTTTTCATCGTGATATCATGTGAACGCTGCTGTCGCTTCCTTTTCATTGCTACTATGCGATAGCGCCCCTCCAACAAGTTGCCAAAATATTTCTGGTTGAGAATGCCCTATGATTATTCCCTGCGATACGGGGTTTCTGGGGATATTGTCGTTTCTGTGGGTAGCCGCCGCTGACCGCCGTCTCCGCTGGAAACTTTAGTCGATAGCGCAATAGCTCTCCAAAGCTTTATCCGATTAGCCCGGAATTCGAAAGTGGCCACTATATGACTGGCGCCCATTCAAAGGTCACCGGTGGCCTTCAGATTGCGGGTATATAGTGTTCGCGCAGCAACTGTCTAGATATTATCAACGACAATATCAAAACACATTTTGGCTGGTGCATGGGTCAACTATATTTTGCGGTTCTACCTCTTTGTCTGAGTCACGTTTACAGCTTTCATCCTAGCTGCTTACTGACATACCCATGACATTGAGGGGTTTAATATGTACGCAACTTTATTCCGATTTAACGATAATGCCAGTGGGAGTGATTACTATGATCATGACCAAACGTAATCTTGGCGGTGATGACGTCCAAATCCTGAAATATGTTAAGCACCAGTTTAGATATGAGTGGGATGCATTTAGGCATGGTAATATTCATCCTCTATGCAGCCATACGCTGCCGCCAGTTTGATCATCTGATACCCATGATGTCATCTTCCTCCATGCTGGTCTGTCAGTACCTTGGAAAGCAGTTCCGGCATCGCCAAGCCCGTGCAATCTTTGATGTTGTCTGCCCAGCCCAGCGTGGCCGGCCTCGACTGCCGCCGCCCTCGACGGTGCCTTGGAGGATCGTCCTAGAGAGAGGCTGTCGCTTTGCCGTGGTGTCGACCAAACTAAGTTAGTTCACGTCTTCTGATTGTGGTAAGGAGTAGTTCTTGTGGGCAATCACTCCTGATCGGTTCGTTTCGTTTCTATGATCTTATACGACGATATGCCGAACAGTGTCCAAAGGCAATTGGTCTCAAAGAGTGAATTCTCCTTTCATGTCTCACAACCATTGAGCAGAATAGAGACTACGAGTGACTTGAATAAACGGAACTTGGCGGTAAAACTGCAATTCGGATGCGAATTTCCGCTGCACTGGTCCCATTTTTTGTGAGAGTTGCTCCAGGTATTCGAAACTGGAAACTACATCAGAGGCTCGCCTGGCAGTGTGATATCATCTCGGGTGTTAGCTCTGCTATTTACCAAGATCTTGGACTTTTCTGCACTGATCTCCATGCCAAGGTTGTTGCAACCCTAGTCAGTCTCTTAGTCAGTGGTTGATGCTTCCAGCAATCCAATCAGGTCGATGCAGGCGCTTACCGAGAGATTCGTCTTGGGCGAGGGGGGGGGGGGGGGGGGGTCGGAACCTCAAAGGAAGTGCGCCCTCATAATTGTCCTCAGGCCTCACCCTCTTTTTGACAAATAAGTACAATATAAGGCCCCCTGAAACACATGCGCTGCAATATTTTGCTAGAATAACAGCTGCAAAACCTCCACTGAACTGCAAAAAATCAGTTTTTGTGTTCATTGGTCATTTGGGTCATGGGGGTTCTGATCCCCACCCCCCCCCCTCCCCCGTGGGTACGCCACTGGGTCGATGTCATTCGCAAATCTGAGGTTGCAAACTGGTCGACCCCCCTGATCTAATGTTCGTATGGTGTCGTTAAGGTCCTCATTATTCTTTCCAGAAAAAAAGAAGAATGTTGGTGAGAGGATGCAACCCTGTGTAATGTAACACCGACTTATCTAGAAGAATCGCCTGCTTGATATGTTCAAGCGAACTGCGCTACTGGATGCTCATAAGTGGCTTGGATAGCTCTGACAAGCCCCTTTTCGATATTGAAATCTCTGAGGACCTGCCATAGGCCATCACTGGATTGCACTGGTTTGTGTTGAATCAGTGCGTTATAACTGTCCTCTGTTCACCAGTAACTACTGCTCAAGCTCGTATCACTTTCATTAGTAGTTCACTGGCCTTGTGTTAAATCAGTGCGTCATAACCCCTCTGTTCATTGGTATGCTACTCTGGCGCCGTCCCTTAGCAATTTTCGTTAGTGGTGATTGGCTTGTGTTATAACTCAGTTATTCACATCTCGACGGTCATCAGTAACCACTGCTGGGCTCTGTTATTTTCCGTCAGTGGTTCGGCTTGTATTATACATGTTTCACATTCGAACTGTTCATCAGTAACCACTGCTCGGGCTCTGTTAATTTCCCGTCAGTGGTTCTTGGCTTTATTATAACATGGTGTCACACTCGAACTGTTCATCAGTAAACCAGAGCGGCTCGTCTCTGTTTATTTCCGTCAGTTTTACTGGGCTTTATTTATAACAGGCTTTCACACTCGTACTGTTCATCAGTAACCACTGCCTCTGCGCGGGCCTCTGTTAATTTTCGTCAGTGGTTACTGGTGTGTTAGAACATGGTTGTCACAACACTCGAACTGTTCAAAATCAGTAACCACTGTTCGGGGTCTGTTCCTATTCGTCGTGGTTACTGTCTTGTGGTAAACATGGATTTCACACTCGAACTTTCATCATCAGTAACCACTGTTCGGGGCCCTGTCCCCCTCCTCGTGTTATCAAATGCTATTCGAAGTCTAACTGTTCATCCTGCAACTACTCTCGGGCTTTCTTAACTGTTTCTTCGATTTACTGGCATGGTGTCTTACTGGCGTGGTAACCAAACTGGTCATCCATTAACTCCTGTTCGGGAATACTAGTACTTTTATCAGGAGTTAGGGATTGAAGCTGACGCGCAGACCGGGAACATGTTTTGACTGGACGATACCAATTTTCTGATCCGCATGTCCATTGGAATGTATTTCTTAATGACTCCGGATTCCACCGATAAACACGATTAAATACATGACGAATCGAATGCCAAACATAAGATAACAGGTAATGTAATTAGAATTCATTCGGTGTTTGGTGTTTGCCAACTCACAAGATGCAACACTACAGTCATGATTGTTCGATCCTTGGAACTATACTATCAAAAAACTGAAAACAACTGAATCCGGCCATGCTATCGTACGCACTAATGTTAAGACACAAGTAGACACAGAAAGAACAGAAGAAAACCTCCTGAAGTTTACTCATCTAAAACGACGTGGCATTGTCAAATCTGTACGGCGAACTGCACGAGCGATTAGACCCAATTATTCCAATGCCTCTCTTCCGTGACTGGATCGTACTGCTTTACGGCATTATCAGTTGTTCGTCTGTCCGGTTCCCGCGCAGTTATCAAGTATTTTCAGCAGCTGCTGTGTTAGGAATCCCATTTCGATGTATTAATTTGAAAAAAGAAAAGACTATATACGGCAAATTGGGCAATAGATAGAATTTCCCGGCCAAAACGTATCAAAGTTCAACAGAATATACAGTTTGGCTTGCCTGTATCGTATATACCAATGGTAAACTTGGGGACACATCCGTCAGCTGCGTCTGTGGCTTGCCCGAATTATGAGATCGTGTTGTTGAATGAACACATCTGATCGATATTATTAGCTGGTAATCCCACAGCATTCTTGTAATGACAAAATATGCTTACTGCAAACTGGGCAAGTATACATTTCTCACGAATGGAAAAATGTTCATATACGACTTCCACTCGTGAAACCGGAT
Organism: Sclerodactyla briareus; assembly: GCA_026419785.1. Taxonomy (NCBI): domain Eukaryota; kingdom Metazoa; phylum Echinodermata; class Holothuroidea; order Dendrochirotida; family Sclerodactylidae; genus Sclerodactyla; species Sclerodactyla briareus. The sequence goes on along the minus strand of JAODTK010005811.1, from coordinate 311,145 downwards.
GGTCCTATTTTATTCACTTCCTCTTTTTTTGTTTTTTTTTTTTTTGAAAATCGATGTTTTTGTATAGGACATTAGTGAGGAGTAAATATCTCTGATCATCACCAGACAGATAAGCTGAATAGAAAGGACCTTCCTAAAATGACGAAAAGGCCTGACGATTACAAGGAGACGTCTAACTGGCCTGGACACCTTAATATGCAGACCACCACAAGAAACCCCAGCTCATGGGTGTGTATTTGAACCGGAACACAATAAAACCAGTTGGACAACTGAGGCTAACCTGGATATTGTTCACGCCACCCAGGAAAAATTCTCCGGATCACGCGACGCTGCCCCAGGGGTGAATCGAGCGGGTGAGTGGGTGGCACACCCACCAATAATTCGGTCGTCTGGTTGCCAAAGAGGGTGGAGGAGGAAGACTGAAACAGGAGAGAAAGAGGGAAGGAGCGTAGAAAAAGGGGGGAAAGAGTCGAAATGCAAGACAGGAAGCGTAAACCCTTCCAGGATATATCGATTGTTGGCATTTAATTACTTTATCAACTAGTCATAAGTCCCCTTGCCGACGTCTTCATGAATTGGAGGCCCATCGGCGTTTTGAAGCTGATGATAGGACTTTTCAGCTACTGCTCTTTGGATGTCGTTGTTTCCAAGTTCACGAAGCACAGCAAAGCTAGATTCCGCGTGAAGTTGAAAGTCATGGACCATCTTGCTGGAAATAGCAACAGTGGCATCCGGCGATGCGCCAACAGAATACTCGAGAGAAAAAAGGACACCCCCTCTCTCAACCTTTCACCAATATTCTTCACCATTCCAAGAATTTGGCCGGCAAAATAACAGTTCAACACCCCAAATAATAGACCCTCACTAAGCCCCTGCACTGCGCAATGATCAGAACACGCCACCATATTCTACACCATCCCGAGAGCTGTCGGTTGAAAAACAGTGTAAACCCCCCCCCCCCCTCCCCCATGACGCTCCCGCAACACTCTTGTACAATGGAGCGTAGTCCCTCGCCAAAGATCAAAACTGCGTGCACACCATTAGTCGAACGCACAACAGTCACTCCAGCGGTATAACCTTGACGAGACTGTGAACTATCTGTAAAACATTGATTGTACCCTTACTCTTTAATGCCGTGCGGAACTCTGCTGTAGTTTCTTTGCGTGTTCCCTAACAGCATCTAATCATTATTGAAAATTCCAACCACTACCAGCGTTTTTGGAGCGTTCGCACAAATCGACCTAAAATATCCAACCGCCCTGACCCCCCGCCCACCCCCTTCTCCCCCTGCATCTACTGTCAGGAGAGGTTACTGGCTATACCACACCTGGAATATTCTACAATCCGATTAGGGCATATTGCGTTCGAACCGTTTTATTTGAGAATTTATGTCATCGACCTCAACGTGGGCGAAAGACTAGCAGAGTGGTAACACTGACGCTTTGCGAGCAAATCAGTATCAGCGAATTCCAACGTACCTTTCTCTAGGTGGCTGTCCTTTCAGTTGAAAGAGAACTTCACCCATTAATTCCAGTCCGCTGTCACTTGCCCTGATCTTCGCTCCTCCAGTTCCGAGAAAGTGGTCGTATCCTGCAGTTCACTGATAGTCTTTCGGACAGGACGTGAAATCATGGACCCGGTAGCAGGTTTGGATTGGTTACACCATTGCCTCGATATAATCTGATCACTAGTCGAGAAGAGAAGGCGATTTATTGCTGGTACTTATCCGCGATCAGTACGGCCCGGGTTTCCTGATTTGAGTCTTACGTTGTTCCTTGAAGTCCTGAACCCGTAGAAATCGAAATCAAATGAAAAATATATACAGTTTGCAATCACTATCAAGGAGCAGTTCTTGACATGCCCTTATTACTTGCAGTCACAGAGTCAATGCTTCATTGGGTGCTCTCGTGTAGTACCTCTACATGCAGGTTTGTATTTCCTGTGACGTTTCCTCGTAGTTCATACTCTTTTCCTGACGAGTACCTACTTGATGAAGAAAAACGACCGCTACACGTGTCTCGCCTGGTTGTGAGTCTTATGTATATCAGATGAACTTTAGAGCTTTCCTTAAATTATACAGACCTGTATGACCTCCTTTGACCACGGCTTTTCCGTTCAAGAATTCCCACAAACAAACAAAAACCACATCTTTACTTTCATGTAAGCTAGACGGCTTGTCGAAATTAGCATAATTCGCATTATTCATTATGTATCGTCACTCTAATGAATATGCAAATTTGACACAATGAAAACTTCAGTGCACCTTTACTCTTCTGTCAAAATCAACGGGACTGATCATTTCCAGCAGGGGTATCGAGGCACTCAGGGTTTTGTGATCTCTCCTCGTAATTATTTTCTTCACCAATTACCTCCTTTATGTTGTCGTTTGTCCGAGGTTCTCTTTCGCTAAAGAGGCAAACATTTCATTCTGGTTTCAACCAGTATTCCAGCCGTCCTGCTGAACGCCAAGTCCCTGACAATCTCTAACAAATATCTGAACTGTGACGTAGTTGGATCCGAGGCAACTTCGTCCCTTCAAATTCCTCGCAAAGTTAGCAAGTCTCCGATGTTTACTATGGAAGGTTCTAAGATCGGAGTTCTCAGATTACATTGTTCAGTTAATTACGACCAACATAAGAGTTGAGTTGGATGTCGCTTATTGATGACATCGCCCGCCTCACAGAAATTTGGCTTCCTTTCCTTACTCGTAACTATTTTTTACCTGATGCGACCCTACAAAACATAAATACGTCTTCAGCTTGAGGATTGTTCCCACGCTCGATGAGGCCTCCTTCGTATAATTATTGGAATTCTGATAATCCAGTCTACGGTCGATAGACTCTGTGAGGAGTTCTTCCTCACTTCTGCGCTCCAATTTCTTGAGCATCGTAGATTTATTATCTCGCTCTCTCTCTTCTCTCCTCTCTCTCTCTCCCTGCTCCTCTGCCTCACTTTGTTAGGGCGTTTTCAATGCCGGGCTCCGTTATGGAACTTCCTCCTGCCCGTCATTTCCCTGAAAAACATAATATCACGTGAATCGGATAAACATCGAGAATATGCATAATTATGTATATTATACATTCTTATTCTCCTCTAGTGACCGTAGCTTTACATCTAAAATTCTGACCACCAACGATAGACCCTGCATGGTTCATGCAAATTAGCCATATCAAATATATCCAGTGACCTCGACACTCTTGGCAAATTTATCGGGCTGAAGGGCATCCTCTGGTCAATAAAATCCAAATCTCTATAAAAATTGAATATCTATGCAAATTAGATTACTTAAATAGCATATACTATCCTCAAATTCTAACACGTTTGTATACACTTCATGATTGTCATATACAACTTTTGCATCACCAATGCAACGACTGATCACGAGATATCTTGTACGCAAGCTTCCGGGTTAATTCTAAATGAATCTGGAAATTCATTCAATTAGTCATCGTCTGGACTAAATATTCGAGCTAAACGAAACACCTGACCGTGCACTCCCCTCACACGCCCAATGTCTGTATGGGTTCAGGTTCAGGTTCAGGTTCAGGTTGTATCTCCGACTTAACACACTACATACGGATGGTACGGACAGACAGCACCCCCAGTCTCGCGCGCGGGAGAGGTGACTACCATATACCATATCTTTCCTCGATAAAGTTCAGCAAGACAAACAACTCATGGGAATTGCCGGAAGTGTTGTTGTCCCTCCTACCTCACTTTGTTAATAAATCATAAGAAACATAATACAAGTCGAATATTCAGGCATGAAAACTATCCGGAGGTTAACCTTATGAGTGCACTCCTCAGTTAAGCCATATATGCATCTGCAGCAACCTCTTTCTGCTAAGAACTGCTTCATCAAATATGTGCATTTTATGTTCAAAACAATTATATCCAATTTCACTACTGTGTAATGAATACAATGAACGTTGTCGTGGGTATGAAGTATGACGTAAGTTCATTTTCTTCCGTTCGTTCCCCGTGAACTATTAGGTTCACACTGCTTGACGCAATCTTCCGAGTAGGCATTTATATATTATTTCCACTTTCCCCAAAAAGAAGCGGAACTACTGAATGTCAGGATCGCCCAATATTTTCAACAGTACTCTTCAACTTGCCATTAATAGATTGATGAACTTTCTATTGAACTTTTCTATTGATGTGATCAATAGAAAGAAGGGGAAGGACCAGGAGGCATGTCCTCTTATACAACATCCATAGCTCAATACAATAAAAATAGAGGCGAGTAGGAGGAGAGGGGGGCGACACGTTTGGAGGAACTAATGACCACCAAAGATTGACGAACATTGGAAAAATACAGAATATGCATGGGGGATGAGTAGCGACGAAATTGTGGGGGTGTATCGGTTACTTTAGTAGCTTTTATAGGTGGCCCGCGACCAAGGTAGCTAGCTTGACCGAGACGAAACCGGGACGCCTTAATTTTTTGTGTTGAATTGAGGAAGCAACTTAAACAACACACAAGCTTCAACGATGTCAAGCTGGGCAATATTAGCGCGCGATTGGGGTAAATATTCTATTGTAGAGCATGCCTAACGATCAATGGCATCGCATAAACGCCGGCGTATCTCGTTTCACCAGAATTGTTCTATATAATATCGAGTTTTGTCAAACGCCAACTACCGGTAGTAGTTATAACAGTTGCATAAGTATAGCAAATGCATACATGCTTCTTGTCCATATAATATGCATATTCACGTTCTGTTTTAAATGTTCAGAAGAGAGTATACAGAATGCTTCACATTCAGTTTTTCTTTCGACTTTCCACTAGTGTCTATTGTGTCCACTCAATATTTCTGAAGCATTCTAGATGTTTCTCCAATTTTGGGGGTTGTAGAGTGGGAAATCAAGTTTGTTTACTTTACCGTGTCACAAACATCCTTGAGTCAAAATCCAGCTGAATACTTCTTGCATTGTCGTTTTAATTCAGCTGAATTTTCACTAATATTTCTTAAGCGTTTTTTTAGGTGTCATCAGATGTATACGTGCGTATGGACTACGCTATCTAGATGTGACCTCACAATGGTTGCCAACACAACATCTATCCAAAGCAAACAATCGATTCTGTTTGAAAATTCCAGTTTGTTATTATGGCTGGTTGGTTATTATGACTATAACAATCGGACTTCAGAGGGTCATAAATTCTCCCCAAAACGACATATGCAAATCACTAGTGAATCGAAACCGGTCTCGATTGAACTCCTTGGCCAATCAGATCGCAGGAAACAATAAAGGCATGTATGAATGACCGATATATTTAAAAAACACGTGTGTGCACCTGGAGGAATGTTCAAACATGAGAGCTCCACATTGGGGCCTCTCCTATCTTTATCGCGGATAAACCTCGACAACTCCCCCCTCGATTATGCGCCCTCTTCACCCTTGCTTCCGCGTTCGGCCCATGAAGCTATTATATCAAACGAATAAGTTGTGAGCCTGTTTCATGGCTGAATATGGAGACTGTTAGTGAACACGAAACGGAGTGGCTGCTGCCACTGTATCAAAGTACCCCGCCGGAATACACCGTTGAGAGCAGTGTTACTTCCCTCATCGCAACGAGCAATTGCGTAAGCCATTCCGCGCCAAAATGTGACTGGTTTTGCATAGGGCACATCCACTTTGCTTTATGGTGAAGACTGGCTTATTTGTGCACAGCCACTACTACAATTTGTGTTCCCCTGGCCCTGTACTTTGAAACAGCATCATGGTAGCTCAAATGTATAGTGCGAAACAATACAATTAAGTCAATAATACAACCATTGGTCTGACCAGAGGAATCTTCGAGGTTGAAATATGATGACTTTATCAATAGCAAAGAGAAAGCAAATTAACATGAAGCTTCAACTGGAAAGGACTGTCGAACAAAAAATAAATGAATATAAAGGAGATCATCATCACGGGTTCATGCCGTAGTTTTCAATTGGCAGCCAACATGCATAGGGGGTTCAGTACAGCACAGGCCGGGGCTTGGTTGGGACAAATTCGTCTTCCCCCCTCCAGCAGCTCCCATAGCACCCTCAATTGCCACCCCAATTTCGTTTCCAAATACTACTGCCTGCACCACCTCCAAGCTGCCTGCCGCTTCGATTCACACTGCTCTTTCTCTTGTACGTAGGCTATACTTTTTTGAATAATAGGCCGATGGCTTCAAAATCAAAACTTATTGCCCACCCAATGATGTTGTAAATGATAGAATAGAAATTCATGATGGATTACCCGATGTCTGAATGATACATTCTTAGTGATGGGATGCCTTGGCAATTTTTGCGCCGTGTATAGCAAACATATCTTCAGTTCTCCATCCACCTGGTAGATTGCGCTCGGGCCGTTTGGCTCCCAACATTTTTCTCCTCCCACCTTTCGCCCTCCCCTTCCCTACTCGAAGAGCCTGGCTCCACTACTGACTATGATGTCACATATATTAACTTAGTGCATCGGTGCACTACTAGTTAGGTGAAACTCGTATAAGTTATTAGATCATTGACGTAATAAAAAACAATGTTAGCCCTTATTGTATTACAGAATCATTTTGCAGAGACCTTGACCAACACACTTCCACCATTGGATAACAAGGCTTTGATTATATTATGGCGAAAGATGAGGAATCTTCTAACGGTGAGTGTGTCGTATACTGGATGAAGCGAGAATGACAGAGATTTAACAGCATATTACTCATATGAAATGATAATATTAACAAATATAATAAGTGACGTGAACACGGTGGAATAGCTGAGAAGGTATCGTGTGCCTTCCGATGTGATGGCCAACGGTGGATGCATAAGAAGTGCCGAGGCAGGGATAGTCAACACTGCTGACCCGCTAGCTGGAGAGTGTAGCGGTTTTGGTGTTGAAACACTCAGTGATGATCGTAAACCGCTAATTGACTTCATGCCCAAAGGCTTCCTCACGACAGTGAGTTGCTAACCTCGACCAGTCCAAGGTAATAATGACTGTTGAAGGTCGATCCAATATGTTTGTGGAATGTGATTGTAACATTGGAACTGTTACTTGGTTTTCATGGAAGGGCTATGAGTATTGTTAATTTAATCTGATCAGGAAACGGGGATCTCGAATAGGAATTGAACCACTCTGGAGTAGTTGACTCATATCTTGTGGATCAAAATCAGAAGATTAAGATTGGAGAGCAAGGACCATAATTTTATTATTGATTTGTGAGGAAAATCGGCTGCAGTCTCGGGAGACTTGTACAGTTGTAGGGGTTTAGTGGTATATTTCACACATACAGAATGTTGATTTTTCGGATTCAGGTACGTATGAAATGCGTTTAATTATCTTATTATCTTATTTACGTCATTGGCGGTTTTCTCCAAAGGGGGACCCTGCAGAACAACTGGGCTATCAATAACATAATTCCTGGTAATAAATAGTGTTAATGAAAGAACAACTATCGCGCTGTTATATAGGTAGCACAGTGTATAGGTAATACTTCGTTTTGTGGACACTCTAGTTTCGTGACGGCCAATGTTTGCTGTAGTCTGTTATTCAATTTTCATTTTAACACGCAATTCTATTTGGATTATGCATCGCACGCTCTTACGAGCTTCTGCACTCTGGATTCATTGACAATGCGTCCTTGTGGAAGATAGGACTGGGCAGGAGTGGCGCCGGTGCGGTTGTATGTCCAGTCGCGATTAACACTCTGCGCTGCACTGATGAGCTCTGAAAAAGCGAAACAGGACTGTCTGCAGATTGAGTTAATATATATAATATATATAATATAGATCTATAATATACCCTATATATATATATCTATATATATATATATATATATATATATATATATATACATATATAGATATTATATATATATATATCCATCTCTTGCTGTCGTGATACAGACACCGTATGAGCAACACGGTTAGGCCTATGGACGCGTGCTCGGAATTTTCTGCACCTCATCACGTGGCAGATGCGTTTCTCACATAGGCCAGCGCAACTTATCGCATCATATTTAACTGAGGCGGAAATTTCAAACCTTCCATGTTCATAAGTTGTTCGGATTACGTTACCACATGAATCTTCCGTGTTTTTTTTTCATTTCAATCAGTAATGGTATCGAATGCCCAATAAATTACCCTAGAAAAACCATACTGAAATTTTATGTGGAGAAGAATATAAAGTTTCTGCCAGCCTTCATTGGAAGGTCAGTAATATCGACAAGACAATACATGGTTTAAGGGATTTGTAATGTAGTCGCGTCCAAATTAGTGCAGTTTCTCGTTTGCAAATATTCCGTTTTTCCTGGATCAGGTTAGTCACATGTTATCGCAATAGTGTGCAGCACAGACCGGGGATTGGTTGAGACAAATTCGTTTTCCAATTGGCTTATATATATATATATTATATATATATATATATATAATATATATATATATATATATATATATTATATATATATATATATATATATATAATATATTATATATATATATATAGATATATATATATATATATATATTGAGCTATTGCATCCATCTGCTGTCGGAGTACAGACACCGACTGCGTTAAACATCGGCCTATGGTCGCGCTCACGGAATTTTCGACGCCCTCATCACGTAGGCAGATGCGTTTCCATAGGCCTAGCGCAATTTATCGCATCATATTCCCTGACGCAATTGCAGTCCTTTCTCTTCTTGGTTCATAAGTTGCTGGAATTACGTTACAACATATATCCTTCCGTGTTTTTTTTTCATTTCAATCAGTAATGATATCTAATGCCCATTAAATTACCACAGAAAACCGGAAAAACGCAGACACTCTCATTTTATTGGAGGTGGAAAGAAAATAAGATTTGTGCGAGCCTGCACTCTAAAGTCAGTACTATGACAAGATAATACATGGTTTAATGGATATGTATGTAGTCGCTTCCAAATTAATGCGGCGTCTCGTTTGCCAGTTTTTTCTTCGGGATCAGTTTTGTCCCAATATCAGAAAGTGGTGTTCTTTTGTAACACATTCGTTTCATCGAGCGGTTGAATTCAGCAAGTTTATTCCAAACGGGAAGGTCCCCAACAGGGAAGTGGATTGGTTGCTCAGATAGCTATTAACATGAATCAATCTGTGCGGTTCCGATAAAATCCATTTCCGCTGGTGGAAGGTTGCGTGATCAATGGTACGGCATCGATCTATCCTATTATAAAGCCATTTATGATCCCCGACACAATTCGCTTCGCCTCAATTACCTGATATTATCGACTCCATTGTTGCCCGTCTGGAGGGTGGCAGTGAACAGAGAGCGTCATTCCCCCTAGCAACGCCGGATAAATATGCCTACGCACTACTCTGTGAAGTCTTAACTTGGTGCCTGGTGGAAGGCAAAAGTTACATGCCTCCAATCGTATGATTTAGGGGATAATACGAGGGTGCCGATGTCGTTTTGTTGCATTTAGACCGATGATGACGTCAATCGTGGAGGCTAAAAAAACCCCCCGAAGCCGAAGGCGAGGGGTTATGCCTCAGATAACGTCTTCAGATGTCTGAAATGCAACAAAAGCCCGGACACCCTCCTTTTTTATCCCCATTCATAATGCAACTCGAAAAAAAGTATAAAAAGAACTCGAAAAAATGACTTTTAAGTCAATTTTCTGTTGTTCAATAACATTCTCCTAAATCGGGTCATTGACATCATAATGGCGAGTTACATAATCAGAGTAACCTACAACTAATCAGAGACTAGAGTATCTATGCATAGTTACTAAAACAAAGCGTAAATCCAATGGTGGCAGTTTCTCACTTTTGGTATGCTGCGCTTAAACTTAGAACCTGAGACTATGTACTGGACTCTCGGAAAGAACTGAACCGACGTTGCAGGTTATCACAAGTAAGGAAGACACCGATCAAGGTTCACCAAATGGTGTTTAGACAATATCTCGTTGGATATCAAGAAAACAGGTAACCTCTGGCTGGATAACGTGATGTATTTTTCAGCATTTTAAAAGTTACTCACTTCGAAAACCGACGAGCTGGTACTGTTGTAGCCTATTATGGTTGTAGTTGAGAGCAACTTTATAAACTACCGCAGGTCAGTGACCCCCGCAAACATGTACACCGTATTTCGAGGCTACTGATACAATTTGATGTGCATTTGCCGTGCCACAAAACTATTGTTTCTTCGAGTAGCCGGAATAATGATTTTTAACAATCGTACTAGGTTAGTTGGGTAGTATGCGTGTGTTAAGACTAAAATTTCGAGAGATAAGCGTTGCAAAGCCTCGGATTTTTGTGGGAAGGCCAGGCTGGCTGGGCTTGTGGTACGTTTTAGGCCTATGCGGGCACTGTACAATACACAACGCACGTAGTTATGGCGGCTATCATTTGTTACACGTGCTAGAGTGTTAGTGTGAACGCTGCGCTATGTAGACTGTATGATGAATCTTAAAGAATGATGCTGGGACTTCACAATGTATCACCATAGGCCATACCAAAACAAGGCTAATATGTTTTTCTTGTGTGCTGGCTTGCACATGGTACTATGTCTGCCAGCAGCTAAACAATCAGATTCCAGATAAATCATTAATAAAATTATCCCATTTCTCTATGCAAAATAGAGAGGGTTCGAATGGCGATTCGAACATGGTCATGAGGAACTTTTTGGACCAATCAGGAAGCAGGAAACCAATAAAGGTATGCATGAATGGTCAAATAGGCGCACACGAACTGACGGGCGCCGTCATGTTCCCGAGTGAGACGGCACCGTCGCGTTCCGAGACGTACGCAATATACAGATATATAAGATAACGCGACTGTCAAATCCAAGCGTCGCTTGAAAGGTTGGAAACGGGCCATTAAAGAAGGCACAGGGAAAGCCACACGTTGCCGTAATCAAAAACAGTTTGGTGCTGATTTTGGAAACCTGGCACAGTTAACAGACACTCTTAGACAAACTCTTAGTTTTGACAGGGATCTATTGCTAGCATTGCGAGCGTGTGTCACTGATGTACTATTCGTTTGCCCAAAAATACGAAAAAATACGAAAAAATACGAAAAACAATATTCTTATTAACAAATCATGTAAAGTCACAACATTTTCTTCTACATATCAATGAACTGAAGCACATAACTAGTTGGACGTGATGTCTTTAAGGAGATAGAACCTAAAGTTGGATTTCCAAATAAACCGCGGTTGACCCCTGGTAAAGTCCTTCCCGATAAGAGAGCGCCTAGCTAATGACAGTCCTAGGCAATAATGACTATTGAAGGTCAGATTTCATACTGTTTGTGGCATCCTTGATGTAAAATTGGAACTGTTACTTGGTTTTCATGGAAGGCCTATGATTTATTGATAAGTGTATTTTGCTCAGGAACCTGATCTCGAATGGACATTGACTCCATTCTGGATTATTTTGACTCATATCTTGTAGAAAATCAGACCGTTAGGATTGAAAATCAATGACCATATTCTATGATTCGTAGGGAAATCGTAGCCCAGTCTCGTGATACTTGTACAGCTGGAATGGTTCAGTGGTATCTTCAAGACACATATAGAAGGGGCTCGTTAACAGTTTGCCACTATTCGACTTCGAATGTCACCGAGCGGTCAAGCCCAACATTTGTATCATGTCACAAAATGTGGTTGATCTCTGTACAAGGTGAAACTGACACGATTCTTCTGGACCTTCCAAGTACTGCCTCTGCAGCTGATGTTCTCAGTAGAGCAAGTGGGGAAATCACAGTGCCAGGTTCTGATGCAGGAAGTAGCCCCGCTGCTCCTGTCCGCCTGACGGTGATAGGTATGCCTATTTCTCTAAGGGGTGTATACTCATAGTGGCAGTCGCTCTCTCCACTCACCAACTACAAATAATCGAGAGAGACATCAGTCCTCTAGCCATGAATAAACTAATGAGATGTTCCGCTCCAATACATTCGGTGTCTGTGCAAAAACCCTCAAATCTGAACTGAAAAGGCCATAAAATGAGCTAGAAATCTGAGAAATTTAAATTGGCTTTAGGTATCTTGTGTCCTATGTTTCGAGGTTAGTGTACGTATGAAATGGTCTGATCTCTATTCATCTTGTTATGTACTGTCATTGGCTGTCTTCTCCCAAAGACCCTGGAAAGAACACTGGCTATTAATAACAGAATCTCTGGTTATAAACGGTGTTAATGAAAAACATTGAACTGTGACGATGGGGCCCCCCCCCCAAACAACCCGGATCGCATCCTCGCGCTGTCGGAATACGGACTACGTCTGAGCAAGAAAGTGGCATGAACGCTCGGTTTTCGACAGCACCTCATCACGTAAGCAATGCGTTTCCTTAAGCCTAGCGCAATTCATCGCATCATATTTCACTGAGGCGGAAGCGTCCGGCCTTTCATGTTCATAAGTTGAAGTTGCTGAGATTACGTTACTACATAAATCTTCCGGGTTTTTTTTTTTTTATTTCAATCTGTAATGGTATCGAATGCCCAATAAATTACCACAGAAAAACAAGACCTCTAATTTAATTGGAGAAGAATATAAAGTTAGTGCCAGCCTGCACTGTGAGGTCAGTACTACTGACAGGATGATGCATGGTTGTATGTGGTCGCTTCCAAATTAGTGTGGTGTCTCGTTGCCAATTCTCATTCTTTCTCCCGTTTTTTTTCTGGATCAGGTCAGCCACACATTATCACAATAGTGTGTTCGTTTGTAACACATGTATCGAGCGGTTGAATTCAGCCAGTTTATAGTCCCAAACAGAGAATGGGATTGGTTGCTCAGATGGCCATTAACATGAATCAATCTGTACGGTTCCGATGTAACCATTTCCGTTAGCAGGTTAGTGAAAGGTTGCGCTGGTCGATGGTAAGGCATCTGATCTGATCCTGTTATAAAGATGTTGGAGGAGGCGACTATTGTACTGAATAATTACAATACATTTAGTGAGTCCCCGACACAATTCGCTTTGCCTCAATTACCTGATATATCGACTCCATTGTTGCCCGTCTGGAGGGGGCAGTGAACAGAGAGCGTCATTCCCCCTAGCAACGCCGGGTAGTACTCACTACTCAAGTCTTCACCTGGTGCCTGGTGGAAGGCAAAAGTTACATGCCTTCAATCGTATGATTGGTCAAATGAGGCGCACACGAACTGACGGGCGCCCGCATGTTCCCGAGTGAGACGGTGCCGTCGCGTTTCGAGACGTACGCAATAAATAGGATAGCGCGATTGCCAATTTCGGCCGTCGCTTGAAAGGTAGGAAATGGGTCTTTAAAGAAGGCTCAGGGAGTCGCACGTTGCCCGTAACAACAGTGTGTTGCGATTTTGACAACCTAAACAGTTAACAGACAACTCTTAGTTTTGACAGGGATCCATTGCTAGCCTTGCCAGCCTCGACGTTGGGACGTGCGTGTTAGGTTGATTACCGCCGAAGATATTCCGAAGATATACAGCCGAAATCCATGTACACGTTCACCAACATTCTTCTACATCAGTAAGGGAAATAGAACCTTGTTGGAATTCCAAATAAACCGCGGATGACATTCCTGATATTGGTTTGGATGTTTATATAGCTGTAGCAATTCTGACTCTTGAGTATGACATCGATGTATACAGATGAATTGTTGCACTTCATGTCCCTTCTCTTCAGACTGTGCACAACAATGTCAACAAGTCATTAAAGTAACCTACAGTGACATGCACAGACGACTGACTGACTGGCAATACTAAGGGGTGGCAAACGAAGGAAGGAATTAGTTAACAATAGTACGCAATACAGTTTGCAGGTTAGGGCTACCATTGATATTTCTCTCCATATATAGACCACTCTTTCTACTCAGCGTGGAAGTAGTTCAGCTACACATGTATTGGATTGACCTGGACTGTATTTTGACCTTTAACTTTGCACTGAATATTCAGACAGTGTGGAATGTTAATCATATGTCAAAGTGACTTTTATTGCATGTATAAGCTTTATATCGACCAAGTGCGACCCAGAAGCCAACCTTCATCAAGATTTTCTTACAGGAGAGGCAGTATTTGGTTACACAAATAATTCATTCATCATCATTCCATGGCCTTTTGCCAATAATAAGCAGCTATAGAGCCTCTATTTTATTTCCTTAGGGCAAGCTTGGATTGGGCAAACTATGGGTGCTTATTGATATAGAGTAGGGCAACCACAGAGAACTGTCTGATTCATCGAAGTATTTTCATCGAGGTATATGATCTCACTATTTTTTCATTCAGACGGTTCTCTGTGGTTGCCCTACTCTGCCATATCCAGTCCATGTTGTGTAATAAGATGTGTGTATTATTTCCATGAAAGTGCAGACATATCGGAGTTCAGAATTGATCAACCTAATCTAATGTTCCAGAAACCTTAAAATACAGTATACACGCGCCTTGGTCTTTATGCGAGCGCTTGATTAGCATCTCCGACGATGTTTACTATACTGTTCTGTGCTATAGGGCAAGGTATCAAGTTAGGAAAAGGGTTATCGTTGGTAAATCAGGAGAATTCCTACTGTGCATTAGTCACGTGGGAGGGTTGTTGAGTTAGCTTCTGTTCTGTAAACTATGTTGACCCAGGCTGTGTACAAATTACCCATACTCGATGAAAAACAAATTGCCCAGGTGGTATACGCAGCCAATAGTTCTGGAGAGTACAATGATATGCATATGTAGCGCAAAACACCTTATTTAAAAGTCAGCGGAAGTGACATCTCACATTCTTCACATTGCATCGAATTGCTTTGAAAGCTGGTTTAGATCATTTTAAAGAGCGTGTTTGCTAACTCCAAACCACAAATTTGGAGTTCCCAACCCCTCTCCCTTCTTGTGTTATCTACATGATTTGTTTCGGTTTAATGACGCCCTTGAGTTCACAAAGTAATTGCTGATTTTTGCTTCTTCATGAGTATAAAAGGTACAAGTTAATTTTTTTTTGTTCTAAATCATGAATGTTGACATATGTATTCTTAAACATGTGTGCATTCTCGTGTATCGAAGATTTTTCTTTTAAGTAACTTTTGCACTGACTTCACTTTGAACAGGTATTTTTTTTCTTCCTCCGTGATGTCATAAAGACATCGCCTAATAGTGTTTCATTTTCACTGTCTTATCAAAAGAAAGTCAGTTGGGGAATGAATTTTCCCTTCATACTAATCAGAAGGAATCATAATATCTTCAAAGTCATGCTTTGCACTTCAACTAACCTTCAAACAGTCATATACGCGTACACTGCAATGTGAACTGAAAGGGACTAAGAGAACATTAATATGGCACAGGCATCGCCCTGCATAATCAGCGGGATATTACAGCTACTCGATGTTCTGTCGGGGTCCTGCCACACGTGATAAACCCATGAAGTTACCCTTCATACTACGGATTTCCACTAAGGCCATGAAGAATTGGAAATCCGGAATGAGGAAGTTTCCAGAAGTTTTCCAATGTCGCTGGGTTTCTACTAAATCTGATTTCCGGGAAGTCGTTATTACACAATTTAGCAATCAGTAAAACTGATTAAAAATCACCTTACTGTCCAAACGGTTGTTACCGTTACCGGTCGAACATTCACAACCGAATTCCATGAATGTCTTCTCAACCTAACATTTTCTATACAGTGTCTACCACTACCATACTAACACTCAGGTTTGCTGCACTTTCCAGCGACCAAGATCCAGTATCGTATCATGGCTCTCAAATTGACATGGTTGTCCTTGAATCCCTCCAGGGATGCAACTTTAACCCTGACTCACAGGGGGATTCTACGAAATTATTCCTAGTTTTCGAGGGTCGTATTCCTATGGACTTTCTCACGGCGAAGACGCGCCTATAGGGCTAGTACGCACTGTTCTAACCTACTGACAGTATTAGGGAAATGGGATTTTTCGATTCCGGATTCGGAGAACTCTGTTCTTAAAACAGTTCTTGGACATAATTGAGATATTGAAAATAAATTAAGTTTGAATTAAGTTTTTATCTATCAGACCGGCTAGTCGCTAACATGTTCGAGGGGAACCTTTTTTGAGCAATGGCTCGTGTTAACATCCGTTTTAGCTAGTCAGCACAGACCAGTTTTTGTTGTTGTTGTTTTTACAAAATAGTTATTAATTACATACCCTAAATAAAATGTAATAAGTATAGGTGATGATGATTGGTGAATTATTTTCAAGAAGAGGCCGGTCAACATAGATCAGTGAGCGCCTATCATTTTATCATCTCAAATGACTGAGACATTAGGCATTCAGCATAATAATAATGTATAAACATAATATAATTCATCTGGTTGACTGTCATTTATCTCCCGAACTAAACAAGTGAAAAATGGAATGCAAAATAAATATAAAAAACGACCATAATGTGATAATTTGATCAGATTGGCCGTCGGACTAGACGTTTCAGCCCAGACCAGTATATAACAACAGATATAACATGTTTTGTAGATATTATCAGACTGGATGCTCAGAAACAGGAAGTATAGGAGTTAGTTCACTTAGGACTAAAAAAAAACCTAGGTTGCAAGGTACGACTAAATATCAGTAGAAACAATAATCATCTGCATGAGTTGATCGTCAAAATGTGGGTTCATACGCACCCATGAACACTTATTGTATTTTCACTAAAGCTGATAGCTGACCCAAACAGGAAGCACTTCATTGAAGGTTGGATACAATTCTCAATGCACACCAGTTGTTTCAACCACTGAAACAGCTGAAGTTAAACATTATTCAGATGACTAAACACGATAAACGGAGAAATGAATACACAGATGAAGTAGCCTATCAGCATGAAACAACGTCTACAATGATACAAGATTACATGTATGAATGAACATAAGTTAACATACTGTGATCGTTTCAGTTGATTGACGCTTAATCAGTGCAAACCAACAAACACCAACGGTCATACCCCTTAGAACGACTCGGAAAATAAAAAGTGCTACGGCGTTGCGTTAGCGCTTTTAAAATTATTGTTCTCGTTTCATTTCACACTGCTGTTATGGTTACGTTTTCAGAGGAAATAAATCGCGTTGTGTAAATAACCAGGGAATATTAACAATCAATAAACATAGTTATAGGTCAACCGAGCCAATCATGCATACATGACGTTCAAATACTTCCGAAAGTGTTGGACTACTTAGGGTAATTGGGAAGATTTTCACAGAAGCTTTTTCAGCAGTTAGACGTGTGCCTCTAGACCATACATAGTTTATGAGCTAGTACATAGGTACTGCGGCATTATTATTAGCTGTTTGAATTGTTTAAGAATCAAATGTTCTCATTGTAAGAGTTAAGGTAGGGATTAGAAACACGCATTTTCCTGATTACTAACATCAATTAAACTATACTATAACGCATGTTATCGTTGTTTTTTTTTCATCGTTATCTTCCCAAATTTCAGAATGAACAAGGCAGACAGTGCCTGTGTGGTGATAAATATTGTCAAATCTATAGTTTACCATCGCAATACCTCCTCAAAATCGAATGTTTTTTTTAAAAGAAAATACATTTTTAAGTGACGCCCTTCCGATGAACAATACAAATCGTATGATAAATCGTTCAGCCCCACGACAACTAGAACATGTGTGATTATCAAAACGTTAGGGGAGGGCTTTTCTACATCGAGATGGTTTAGTAAACAACGAACCGGGTCTTTCATTATTGTGGCAGAGTGTTAAAGCCGTAATAATGAATGCCCTTGATGAATGATGAATGCCCTCGGCTTGTTCGTCATGCCCTGAAGAAATGAAGGAATCAGATCGTAGCACGACGCGATATCGTTTTACTGTGACTGGCTCTCAACGGCGAATATAACCAAATATAAAATTGGTATTCATATATAATGTGAACACTTGACCGACAGCAATCACGATAGAAGTTGTGAAATCCGCTCATCATTGCTTATGATTACTACCGCATGGAATTGAAGTAGTAGTTATTACAATGAATATAGCTTACTACTATAACGCTATAAAACTATGCATTTTTACCCAAGTAACGAAGAGATATCGCGTTCAAAGATATAGTACAATCAAAATCAAATGAGAATGTTATTCAACTGCTTGTTAAAATGTATAATGTTAACCGTGAACATCACAACATGAAAACAACAAAACACAGTGGAAACCACATCGCTTTTTCTATCGGAGGATTCGTTAGATCAAAAATTACTAAGTAAGCAGCCGCGCATATACCAGGAAATCGCCCATAAGCACAAACAAACATGAAACAAGACACGTTGCTGATAATTACAGCGAAAATGATTGTAGAATCTTATTGTCTCATTTCAGTCAGGCTTAGAGATCAAATAGTATTACCAAAATTTTTACAGCGCATATAACAATTTCAAATCTGAGACAAGCGACTAACTTTAACTACATTTTTCGTTATCTACTTTTCGAATAAAAAATCTAGCTGTTTCGGGAAGAACTTACATTTGTCTAGGGAAATAAATTATTAAGATAATAAATACATTTAACATTCCTATTTATAATGATGGAAACATTTTCAATTGATATAATAAAAAAAATCTAACTAAATAGAAGCGGCATATTACATATCTTGCATTCCAGGTGTTCCATTGGACGAATCCATAGAATATGGACGTCTAAACACAGACACCAAGCATGTCAAGAGAGGGAGAGAGGCATATGTGACCCCTTGAATTCAAACAAAATGTACTCAACATTTTCTGACCATTTGCATGAATTAATATATAAAAAAAAAATTGGCATGGAGGACACAGTACATTTTGGGAGAGTGAGTGGTTTGAAACAGTGATCGCCGGAAATGTTCACGTTTACCTTTTTTCGGACGCTTAGTGTTGTTCTTATTTTACTTTGCATGGGGAGGGGGGAATAGTCTCAAATTCGTACCATTTTCCGAATAAAGTGCAATCCCTGTAAGGATTATTGCTGATGCTGACTTAGGCTGGGATGCCATTGTTGCGTATGCGTATTTGGGACAGATTTGAAAATCAAATATTTACGGAAACGAACGTTTGTTTCAGAAGAGAAAACACTATAAGTGTATACGAAAAGACCATAAAGGCATCCTGAGTCAGCCCAGCGCATATTGTCGTTGCTTGGCTTTTCAAGGAAGATATTCCATAGAATTCATTCGCGGCGATACGCATCCGCATAAGCATTGGTACATGTGCTTATTCCACCTATTCAGCGTCGGTTTGCCTCCATTTATGAATTTTTGACTTCTGTGGAACCAATCTCTATCTTTGCAAACTGAATAGAACATATTCAAACACTAGCCCCCGCTCACTTCACGTAGACTGGCAATTTTTCACATACGCATCTATGGAATCCTAGCCTTAGGCTGGGATGCCATTGTTGCGTATGCGTATTTGGGACAGATTTGAAAATCAAATATTTACGGAAACGAACGTTTGTTTCAGAAGAGTTTCAGAAGTTCATCCGAAAAGACCATAAAAATGCACCAGCCCATGCATGTTGTCGTTTAATGGGTTTTTCAGGACGATACTACATAGAGTAAATGTCCGATGTGAAGCATCCGCATACGAATTGGTACATGTGTTATTGGCTACTAAATAGGCATATTAAGACACTGGCCCCATCTCAGCTCACTGAATTCGCGATTTCTCACAAAGGTACCGGACCCGCTTACCCCGATTATTGAATCCAAGCTTAGGCTAGGATCCATAGATTGGCGTCATGCGTATGTGAACAATCGCAAAATTTACGTGACTGAGATGGGGCTAGCGGTTGAATATGTTCTATTCGTTCGCAAAGAAGATATAGAGTTCACAGAAGTAAAAAATCGTGAATGAAGCCAACCAACGCTCAATTGGCGAAATAGACAATGTACCGATGCGTATGCTGATGAATATCACCGCGAGGAATTCTATGAATATCTTCCTCACGAAGCCATGCAACGACAATATGCATGGGCTGCTGCCTTTTTAGTCAGTATGGTCACGTATGCGTGTTAGGGGTGGATGTGAAAATCAAATAATTACCGGGAACGGAACCTTTGTTTAGGAACGAACAAAACTATAGGTTATGCGGAAAAACATAAAAATGCAGCAGCCGATGTATATTTTCGTTGATTAGCTTTATGAGGAAGATATCCCATATAATTCAGGGCGCGTACCAAAAGATCGTATATGCATTGGACCTATGATTGATTGACATATTCGGTGTCTTCGCAAACTAAAGGGACATATTCAAACACTGGCCCCCTATCAGCCACGTGAATTTGCGATTTTTCACATGCGTAAACCAGGCCGCCTATGAACAAAAATCCTGGACTTATTTTACAATTCGGAGAGAATGGGCGAAATTCATTTTATGGATCATCATGCTAGCAGCATACACATTCTGTGCCCATGGCGAACGCAGGAAAGATTTGAAAAAACTGAACCAAACACTGACTACCAGTAATAGTGGGATGGTCTTGGGTATGCTAGGCATTGAGTTGATGAGGTGTGCAACCGGTCTGTCCCCGTCTGTCGGTCCCCAATCCAGACGAGAGCAGTAAACTGTGACGAGAACTATAGTAAATTGCATGGATGCAATCTGGCTTAGTTAAGCGTTATGAATGAGAAGCGACATATGAGAAGCCCACCACATAATATACTAAAGAATACAACATTATTTGGTATCAAAATTCTCGAGCCCGATGTGATTGCATTCGGCGCAAAATAGGCATGAGCAAAATAACGTTGGAAAAAAAAAAATAGAACAAATACCTTTTGAAAGAATGCACTAGCAGCCGTCATGCTCAATTTGATAGATCGATCTCAGTACGGCAAGATGATTTGGAGATCCGTGAGAGATCGCGAGAGGGCCACAGACTCCGTTCGGGTCCGAGTCTGTATTCATCATGTGACAGAGTAGCAGACTTTTTTCTCGTCCGGTAAAGAGGACACCACGATGTACCTGACTTCTGCCCTTTGTGTTTTGTTGGAGCAGGTGAGATACGATACCCACCGACAGGATCGGTCCGCCTCGCGACATGAAGATTCCCAGATCCGGAGTAACCTGGCGACGCGGCACATCGTTTCAGGTGCAGGACGCTCCCTCGTGGATATGCCGAGCCCCGCGGAAGCTGAAGCTGCACAGACCTTCCGCCACATTGTCCCCGGCGACCGTGGAAGCCTGCGAACTGAACAAGGCGTTCTGGAGGGCCTCGAGCGGCCCTCTGCTCGGCGATCGTGGACGGTCGGACGACGGACCCAGTTAGAGGGTGTTTCCTCGCTCAGGAGTAATCACAGCGAAGTCGTACATCGCGCGAAACCGCTGTCGAAGGGTCTGTCGTTGGCCCCACTTTCGCGGAGGAAGATAATCTCAGCGGCGGGGTAACTATACAATTCGGATTTGGCGACTGTGAGACAGGTCCTAGTGTGTGTATTTCTGGATCCGAGGATCAATCGAGCGTGAGTGAAGTGGATTGAAGGTATCTGCCACGCGGAAGTTTCGACCGTTGATCGTCAGGTCGCTGCCGTTATGGGAAGCAGTGAGCCCCCAGCGCTGTGAGGACGTGTCGCCGTCGTGAGGAGTGTTACCTGTGAACCCGATAGAGAGTCGCACTGTGGAGCTGTAAGGGGTGTTTCGCTTCTCTTCTCTGCTCAACTGGCGGTCCAGGGATTCCACACCTGTTGGTGGGAAACTTTCTCCTCTACGCCCGTCATTGTCTCTAGATGATTCCACACTTCGCGTTCCTCTAAGCCACGTTTTGGATTGCTCACAGCCCAACAGAACACTCCGTGGGCCTTTCAGCTAGTAAAGTTGCCGATGATGAAGCTGATGGAAATTTCGTTCGAGGAGTATTGAATGATCGACAATTTCTATTCCAACTATGAATCAGACTAACCTTCGAGAGTACTACTGAATTTCCATACACTGCGGTTGCTTTACTGCTAATGAGAACACCGTTTCCACTTCAGAAGCAAGAAACAAAACTAAGATAAATGCTATACTGCCATCGCAGATGATTCGTAAACGTCAATCGAACGGTAACAGCGGGCTCCGAAAAATGTAAATTTGTTGTCAGTTCCCCTTGATTCAAAATGCCAACCACGGAGAAACGGAAGGGTTATAGAAGTACGGCGTCACTGTCTAGACTCCCCAAGTATTGAATATCAAAGTCCTTTCCAGTACCACTTAGGATGTGTCGGATAATTTCTGTTCGCTGAGTGAAACACAATAATGCTACGTGATGTTCTAGGGAAGCCATCTAAAACATTATTTCATGGTTTATATCAAGTAGCACAAAATTCGTCTAGATTCTAGAGCGACTGCTTCGCAGAAAATATCAAATATCCAAATCCAAAGAAGAACAGCACATCCACTGACTGCAGTTCGAAGTACAAACAGTGATGGTCGTGACTTTGAAACGTTGATGTTCCAAGTATGGTAGGCTACCAATGCGAAAACTGCTCTAGTCGCCTCTAAGAACGTGAAGGGCTACCACCTGCTACCAGCCAGCTTCTAGTCTGTCTAATCGGTTCTTGGCAAATACTCCAGTTTATGATCCACGACTGGAGTCATGCTATCGCATTCCATACCAATAGCCCAGGTGGGTATGGGGCCATTTAACTATTCAAAGAATGGGTTACAACTGTTTCCGAAAGGATCTCCGCAAATCGCTGCTACTATCGTGTGTTCTGTAAAACTAAGCCAAGCTGCGATCTGTTCCTTTTGGCCGAGTTCTATTTTGGTCGCCACTGACGTCCCACAGCGAGCCTAAGCGGTTCCGGTTGGCCGCGTCCCCGAGTTGGCGAACCCCGGGCGGCTCTCAAACTTCACTGTTGCCAGCGGATTCGGTGCGAGTCACCGGTCCGGGGTTCGCGGGTCTAGGAAAAAGAAACCTATCGTAGTGTGCACCAGCGAGTCTGCAGTATACTCCCCGGTCGGGGTACGAATTTATTTTCAACCAATAGATCCGATTTTGCTGCCCACGGTCCTATCAGTTGGGTTAGGATACCGTTCAATAGTTCCCATATAGCGAGACATTCCCTGGGATTAATCGCACACGCCAAGGTTGAGGGTAATGTTTCGTTTGACATAAAACGACTGTTTACATCCCAAAATAGAACATTTCCTGATTGCATTACGCTGCGGTTCCCCCTTTTTTCAGGCGTCGGGCGGAGAGGAGACATTATGGCGTGAGTGTTAATAAAATTCCATAGCCAGTCCAAGTGAGTTTAAGCATCATAAACGTTGAAGCATTGTGAGATAAACTAGGCCTTCATATATTCTCTCAGCCATTTTGATTCCTAATGGCAAATAAAATGCGTAGCAATGAGAAATTGAATAAGTTCTTGTTTTCGAAATTATCAGTAAAAACGTATAGTTAAAAAAGTCCCCTTTTCGTGCACTTCATTGATGGGATACCTTCACTGAATTTTGAGAATATCTCCATATTGCCGTCCATTCTAATAATTCTTGCGAGAGACTCCACCTCACATTTGAATAAGGATTTAGATATTGAATCATCTTTTCTAAAATGAAATTCGAGTACTTAAAAGAATATTGTTTAGCGCATTCAGTAATATCTTATTCCTTTCGTCCTTTCGCTGGCTGTGTTTATTCCAACTTCTGAGTTGTTCCATCTTTTCCAGAGGAATATCTTCCGAAAAATCACTAGAGTTTATTCGGACATGTTTCTAAGCTGTGCCCTGTGGAGGTGAAATATATGAATTATTTTCTTTAATATACAAGAAGGAGCAACACAGAAATAGAGCATAATTCGTTTTAGGTACTGAATAAAATTCTGCTGATCAAACACAGCGAACCATTGTACGATTTATAATAGGGTAATTGAAAGAGGCAATCCGTTGCCACTTTAATCCTGCTTTTAAAGCACGGTTCAACTCACTTTCCTGCCGACTAATCCAAAATAGCATCAGTAGGCTATTACGAGAAACCAATGGATAACCCAGTCCTTCATTTCCCGCGCTCGCTCCTTTCTTCTATCCGGATACCGTCTTCCCGAGAGTTAGCACAAAAATTATCATGGAGCCTGCGGCGTGAACTCAGTCGCTGGAAATAGATTCAATATTACCCTATATTTACCCTTACTTGCCCTCATTAGGGAGTGTGATCACGCGAACACATTTTAACCCCACCTCGCAACCTCAGACATTATGAAGCGGCGGGCCCACCCAATGTTAGGTATGTTCCTCTCCTGTGCCATAATGAGGAGTGACGTCGTTACATGATTTATTTCAAACAACACCTGTGCGTGTACTTTTTATTCTTGCAGGACAATGACAGAACCAAAGTGAGCCAGGAGACGAAGGTTGGGGAGAGGCCGTAAATCTTCTATTGGTTAATTGTCCGGAATTGATGCATAATTGTTAGGAGCGGGGCAGACTGCTCCGAAGGCCACTTCAATCAGGAAACGGAGAAAATTGGTCAAAATACGGACAGAATTGTGGTGGGAAGGATGCAAAATTGAGGAACTGCCGAAATTTTCTTGTGATGCTCGCTTAATGCGCGGTATCTCTTAATCAGTCTTGAATTTTCGGGCTCTAATCTTTAGGTCTTGAGCTATGCCTCAGTTTTTTTGATTCAGACTAACGATTCCTGCCGCCCTCTAAGAATAGAGAGGCTCGTACAGCAATGGGAACTATGAGCCATGGGAGCGAACAGAGCAAATTTCGAAATTGTATTGACGCTGATACTGTGTAAGTAGACATTTATTACGTCACTGCTGGTGCTTCTATTGGACAGTTGAAGCAGGGCCACTACGACGAGAAGGACCTTTGAGTTCGTGCGAATTATCTACCGATACTACAGCTTTTTGACAGAACCATTTCAAAGAAGACTGTAGCTATCTACAGGCTCTCAACGGTGTACGCTATGACCTCAGACACCAGAAGAACAGCGGTTACTCTGGTAAAGGAGCAGAAAATAACTTACTCCAGTTCCTTCCAAGCGTTTTTACATCCGTGGTCAGGGTCAGTCATTAATGTCTTGGTTTCCATTAACTCTTTCAAGATCACATCAATCATGTTTTAATGTACCCATGTCACCCGCTGAATTCCAGATAGGCATATATATATATATATCATATATATATATATAATATATATATATATATTATATATATATATATATATAATATATATATATATAGATATATATATATATATATAATATATATATATATATAATATATATATATATATATACTGCTAGTGGACACCGTGCAGCCGCTGCTTTCAAATTTGCCGGAGGCTGTTGAAAGATGCAAAGGCCGATTAATACAACAAGGGCGCAAAGTTGTGGGACACCCCACCGGCCACCCCCCCCCCCACCCTTCCAGCCTTCTTCCTCCCAAGTGGGCGCACCTTTGAGTTACAAGTCACTGGGTCAGCATTTCATCATTTCAAGGTTTGTAATTTCTGCACGTTGTTATATCTGTTCGAACGCAGTTAACCTTACCTCAGATATGCCATTCTTTATTGTTGAAGGATCGGCTGTTGCTTGCAAAATGTTCTGTGCTCCACAACAACGAGTATCACGTGACTCAAAGCGTTTGCACTACGTACGGTTTTTAAAAGAAGTTCATGCTTCACGAACGGCAAATGGTACTGACAGATATATCCAGGCAATATGTACATCCCCATAAACACCGTGATAACGCATTTACTGCTGCTTTCTGAGGTGCCCTCGTGCTCTATTGTATGCAAAAGTGGAGTTTATTTAGTATGTTTACCTAAATTCCACTAAGCATGATGATGCAACAACAACAAAAATCACAAGAATAGATACATTATTCAATTACTCATTTATATTTAATATATATATATATTATATATATATATATATATATATATCTATATATATATATATATATCTATATATATATATATATATATATATATATATATTATATATATATATATATCTATATATATATATATATTATATATATATATATATTATATATATATATTCTTTTCCGAGGGAGGCCGTGTGATTGGGTAGGGAGGGGAGAACACGATAGGTGCTTTTTGGACATGTGCCCAATGAGTCAAATTGAAAGGAGTGGATAGAGAAGGTTATGATGTGATGTGAGGACAACCCCACAACACGTCGAGCTCGTAATCCAGGGGTTGAGGGTTCGAGTCCACGTAGTACATTTGGGCAAGGGATTAATCTCAAACTGCTTCTCTCCACCCAGGTGTATAAATGGGAACATGTGAGGATCCTGAGTACACGCAATCTGACGGGATGGACCGGAGTGGGTACCTGGTTCCAACGAGCAGGGGTAATGTTGTAAAGCTCCTTGAGCAGCTGTTAGCGTGTACTATATAAGACATTATCATTATTAAAATCGTATCATATAGCTCTTAGTCGTGTGTCACTCATTTGAGAATTTACTCTATTTACATTTTCCTTCTCCCTTATAGTAATTTTACGAGCCCCCGACTTACTTCACACGGCTGTTGAAGATACGTGTCTTTAACTCGCTGATTGGATAGCCACCATCGTACTCTCTGGAAGTACCTAAGTCAAGATGACTCGTTCGGACCTCTGAATAAGAGTTTTCTATAAATGTTCACCTATATTTACCATCGCGTCCGGTGGGCAATATATCGCCCTAGGCAGTCCCAAAATAAAGGTAATTGTATGTAGTGAGGTTATATGAATGGATGCGGTTCAAACCAACTACACCTAAAAAAAGAAAGAAATGCCTCTGGGTTTTGGGTGCACGATTAGTCACTCTAATAACTGGGATTGACCACATCGTTATGGAGTATGGAGTCATTGGAAGGTCGTATAAATGTATCACTGGCATGTTAGTGATTGTGTTACCAGCGAGGGCGCAGCCACTGTCTGAAAGTTAGGAAGGGATCAAGAGCAATTTTTTTTTTTTTTGGGGGGGGGGGGGGGTCGAAACTTTTGTGTGTGAAAAAATCATTATGTATGAAGGCCTTCCCAAGAGTTGAGGGTCATGACCCCCCCCGGACCCCCCCCCCCCGGACCCCCTAGTGGCTGCTCCCTTGGTTACCAGTAAGTTTGAACAATGCATGTTCGAGAATAAATAGCTGCTATGATTTACAATCTCTGTGTAATACATTTAATTTCAAAATAATCAAAGATTGACTAATTAGCCATGCGTGGCCCAAGCCGTTTCTCATTGCGTTATCAAACGCAAATGTTGCCTGAAGGCTTAGGCCAATTAAGAGCAAGCCTAAATTAACAGTTAGGAAGTAAGATTCTATCGCCTACTATGGGTGGAGGCATTCGCAGGGTACTTTGTTAGGACATATGCCGACTGTTCTTAATTGAACCAGCACTCTGAACGAACAAAGAATATTCCGTGGGAAAATGCATTCAGCGACCTCAATACAGATATTACTCGTGCACAACGATGTTTTGAGTAGTTCATTAACTGGATTCAGGACCACGTTCTCGTACTTTCCGATAGTCACTTCCAAAGACGCAATTATTAGGACAGACGAATGAATATGCAATAAATATATTCAACAATTGATTGATGACGTTTGAATAACAGGAGTAACGGGTTGGCATAATGACACAAGATGGGTTCCGAACAAAGGTGGGAGTCTGAGAGGTGGAAATAAACTCCTCCTAGAACAATATCGCGTGTTCTGATACAGCATGCACAAGTACAGATGACACGGACTGTCGGGTGTTGTTTTGAAGTCTGGGTGTGTTGTCTGGACTTCGAGGTGATTTTGTGGTCTTCATCGATTTTCTGGTAGGTGTTCTTGGGTCACCTAGCCGGGTGACCCGGGGGTCCTGGACCTTGTATACCGTACTACAGTCGATTTTTTCTATCTATGCTAGCCGTCAATTTTGTGACAAATATACTAGCGTTGAGGCTCTCGTGGGAAGATTGCACGACAATCGCAGTTAATGTGCAGGGTTTTCATGGCTAAAAAAGCTGCATTGACCGCAAGACCAACGTTAGGCAAACATACGCCTGACATACGGTCATTGTAGGACTATTCCACGACATGGCTACGGCGCGTCAGAGTCAATGACAATCGTAGAAATTAAAACACGGAGTTAACTTTCTAGGACAACCGTATGGTATTTGAAAATTAGGTAAATGCTGTGGGTAATTCTGCTGTCACCGCAGATTATTCACGACTGCCGCAGTTAAGTTTTATCCCGATTTTAGGGTTCTACAGCCGCCGTAACCTCGCCGTAGAGTAATTGAAACCTAGACATTAATCGACTGTGAAGCTACTGTCAACTGGACACAGAAAAATATTAAGAAACGACTTCTGATGTGACTGATCAAAGCTGCAGTATCCACTTATTGGATAATTGATAATACTGATTCCAGGCCAATGGAATTGGAGTCATAAATTTGTGTCCACCGTCCGGAAGCTCCAGACCTTGCAGCCAGGGTCGGATTTGAGCAAGGGCCAGCGGGGCGCGTGCTCAAGAACCCTCACAAGAGGGAGACCCCAGTGAATTATTCAGGCATGTATTTGGAGAGTACCGGCTCCACAGTATTCTCTTTTTTGGAGAATACTGTGGAGACAGTTTGAATATGAGGCGACCACACAATGGAGCTAAACTGACTCATAAATTGGGCTCTCAGGCTGTTGGGTTTTTCATTTTATTTGCTGAATCAGCATTTCTTCAATAATAAGATGAGGTCCTGGCAATGGCGTAACATTGCGCAAGGCTCAATAGCCGACATTATACATGTGCAGGGCCCAGAAGTCATCAGTGGCCGCCTGGAAAGGTTCAATGGTAGTCATTACCATAATAGCAACAACAACAACAAAAAACACAAAAATAAACAATAAACAATATTGGTGTTTAGCGCGTGAATTTTGCCCTACTATCATTTATTAATTCGAATAAATCCTGAAATGTCATCTCCTTCTACCATAGTATGAGTAGGAACCAGTTAATAGCATTGGACTACGTACAAAATGCACATGGTGCAGCAAGGTATACACGGGAGATATGTTAGTTTTTTTTATTTGTATGTGGGTTTTAGAATATACAACCTCATTTTCATATTCTGTACGGATATACATATTGTTTACATTTACGGTAGCTCAGATACCTATCATGGGGAAGCCTCCTTCTCCACACACACGCACTTCTGGGGGTTTCCTGGAAGGCGAGCCCAATTAACAACAACTGAACAATTCCCGAGATGTTCAAAGTCAACTTCAACTGAACCTAATTTTGTCCAGAGAAACTGTTGCCAATAACAATGGTGACATGGTTGTCTCGGAGCGAGTAAGATTCCATATGCCTGGGCATACTGTGAAATTAATAACGATTCCCATTCATTTATGATCATGGGATACAGCGCACGTGCATGTGCCGACTAACGGCAGCCTGCTGAGCACGCCAGATTCCATTCCGGGGATCTACAGGACTGACCCCCTACCACGTCGGTAGTTAGGATGGCTGAGATTAACTCAAAAAACTGCTTTCCTCACCTTATCCAGATTACTATCATGAATGCAATTATAAATCGGTAATAGGCTCGACTGTGATCTCTCTCGAGGATCAAGCAATAGAACAGTTTGAAGTAGTCAAGTTGTTAGGAGTTTCTATTCAGTGTGACCTTAAGTGGGACACCCATGTCAATGAGATGGTCAGAAAGAGCAACAGTCGCCTTTTTCATTTTGCGGAAGTTGAAGTTCCGTGGTCTTTCGAGGAACGATCTGCTAACAATAAACTTGTCCTCCGTGCGTCCGGTCCTCGAATACGCAGCGCCTGTTTGGGCTGGTGCATTCTCTCTCGACGAATCAATCGAGCGAGTTCAGTTCAGTTTCATCATCGGGCAGTATTACACCAGTTATTCCGAGGCCTTAACCAGCTCAATATACCCTGTCTCAGCGATTGGCTATATGACCTCTGCACGTCATCTGCCAAGACCATGCTGCAACCTTCTTAAAAAATGCACCACCTCTTGCCAAGAAGTACTCATATCACAAGGAACCTAAATATATATGAATAAATATATACCAATTCAATTCATTCGTTGTCCTCCTTGCTAACATTGAAGACCGAATACGGAGTCAAGTTCACACAGAATTTGTTATAATTCAATCGTCTCACATCTCATTATAGGTTAGTTACAACTTTGTTTGAGACTATTGCTATGAATCACTATTGCTGCTCTACTTTAAGTTATGATTGCTCTTCACAGGCATATGTGCGTTGTGAAGGAAGTCTCTTAAGAAGCCTATCTGTGCATAATAGCCTAACAATGCGAACAACTTCCTGTCGCCATGAAGGAAAAATTTGAAGAGTAGAAGAAGAAAATGTTACAAGGTGCAACTTATGCTAATAATAAGTCCTAACTATTTCTCCGATCGGATTATTCCTAAATGATCTCTTGGATGGTTTATTTTGATTTGCTATGTATTTGAATTCCACTTCAGTATTAAATAGTTTGCTTCGACATGCAAGTGCCCTATTATTCAAGTCCTACTCGGTGGGTTCGAACCGCATAACATAGCTTCGACCTCAATCTGTTGTCGAGCCAAATGAGTCAAGTGGACTGGTGAGTATGCTTTCATGGAAATCAAAAGTTGTGGGGATGAATTCCAAGCGAAACGGGCTGGTTTCTTCTCTGGGCAGATAGAAGCAATTCGGATGCCAGGTGGCCCGAGTCATCGGGAAAGTTCGGTTGCGCGCGAACTCTAAACTCAAGTTGCTGGCTGCTGGTGTGTCCCACACTCTTAACAATTATGTGTAGAATTCACACAACATTGTCTAACTAGCACACCTATTCCGGTGTTGAGTTAGAACTTACACAAACTTACTTACACAAAAATAACACAACACCGGGGTAGATGTGCTAGTTACACAACATTTTTAAGTGTGCAGTCCACTCAGCTGGGGTGAGTACCTAGTGTATGGACTGAGGATAAAAACTACCCACCAGGTAGTACTAGCCCCCAGCCGTCGTTAACAGATATGCTAGGACCGGTGTATCGGGATGATGAGCCCTCGCAACTAAAGCGTTGTCCACAACGTGTATCCATACACTGTAAGCGATTCACAATAGAATTGCCGCGGAGTTGCCGGTAATCTACTTTGAATTGAGATGCCAATGATACACTGTAAATTCTACAGCAAACGGTGAAATCACTGCCAACCAGATTTACAGTACACTTTACTGGCAACTCTGTTGCAGCATTTTTTCAGTGTCAATGTCCACCTCGGGATTAGCATCTAGATGTGAACTTGCGCTACCAAGTTTGAGATTGATGCTTATGATCCCTTTTGATGCACCCTTACAAAATTACCAAAGGTATACCCAGTCGGCAATCTTTATAACCATCTAAAATCATCTCTAACCATTTGAATAGAATGGGTCAATATGACGGCGTATAATCGCTGTCAACTACAGTGCACTTATACATTAACAAGATGTAGTATCAGTTTGAACTAATATTCAAGTGTTCTCAAATGTTGGTGAGATACAGATGGTCTCTTTCTCCCAAAATGATGATTCATATTGTTTAACAGCAGCTGCCTCTATGGTTCCCCTGGTTTGAGAGCACTGTGATGTTTTACTGAAAGGGAGTTTTCGTTGTTGTCGCGATGTTACGATACCGTACTCCATCGATATTTGGGCTGGTACGCTCTTCCAACAAGATATTTCTCCATTGACTGTTTCGTATTGTTAACTCTTCAGTTAAGCATTAGGGCTCGTGATAGCCAGTCGAGAATTTTCTATTTAAAAGTGAGCATTGGTCCTTTATTGCGATTAACCCCCTGTAGCATGTATATACGGGTCATCAACTCGTACCTTGTTATCGTGCATGAGTGTATACGACTATAGAACTGTTGATCGTAGACGATTGACAGGCATACGGACACGTATATGTAAATCAGTATAGACAGACAGATACACGAACAAGCGAATAGGCATATAGATAATCGGCTTGAATATACCTGATTTTGACGAAAAATTTAAGAATGCACTATACTCTATGTCTGACCAAGGTACTCAGTGATATGAAACTTTGTCACGTGACATAGGCAGGCTGAAATCACAGTCTCGCCATGCCATACGCCTGAACAGGTTCTCAGTGATATAAACACTTTGTAACGGGGCCCATGTTATATGCCTAACAAGATACCCATTGATAAAAGCCCTCCATCGCTTGATCGAGGCGGACTAAGGTCACATTCTCACCCCCAATTTAAATGATATTAACGTAGACACATTTTCGTCAGAACGACTATGATACGTAGGTTAATATATATGTTCGTACCATTCGAATTGAACTTGCACTTTCTGAACTTTTCTGTGAAAGTTTTGTGTCACCGTTGCGCTATCACGACTGCCTGGAATATTGATAGTAATGGAGTCGGAATTCCATCATCATAGTTTCTGGGTCACTAATATGTGACCGAAATGTATCTGTCAATATCTCTCAGCTTTAGTTCGATCAATGCAATGGTCATATATTTATAATTGTTACATGCCTATTACGGGTTCATGTACTTTCCACTGGACAGCACATGTTCGAGGTCAGCGACCCGGTGTATACCATAGCTGCTGAGTTATGTTAGAGTAATGGACGGATAAACAAGACCCCAGGGGCTCGGTGATTCCTCCGCCGAGCGCCACTGAATGACTGAACCTGATGTTTTGGGGGTTTTTCGGTTTATTCCTTAATGACGGGACTGTGAATTTGCGCAGTCAGGGCATGATGTTTTCTGAGATATTCTTGAGAATCAAGAGATATATTTGTCCTGAGGGAGATTTAGCGAACATTTAGGACGGATGGGACTATCTAGCGCCCAGCCGTTTTGAGTTGTGGGACAGTGGATTTGTTTTCTACTCTTGTGTTGATGCGGAGTACCACACACAAGAGCAGTAGTTCCTAATTCTGGAGTTCTTTAGGTGATTCCACCAATGATGCAACTCCAGCAATTTGATCATTCAGATGCTGCACGCGCGGGAATCACCGCTCGGGATACCTCGACAGGGAAGAGATGTGACTGATGTCTCCCCGAAATTAAACGTACTTTGGAGAAATTGCTGCAAGAAGGTTCGGTGGATAGGTTATTCGTCATAGTAAAATGGTTGGGGTTAACGTACTTCCTTCTAGTCGTTTTCGTTCAGAATGTATAGTGTTTGCAAGGTTTTTAGACTTTGACCTCATTGGAATCAAGGTGACATTAGACCTGATCCCAAAACGATAAGGACCATCGACTCTAAATTAGTATGAGCTCTCTGCATCATTTCAACTACCATGCTAAAAGACTGAAACTTTTCAGACTTCTGTGACTTCAGAACCCACTCAAAATTATTAGGGAATCATCTACACCACATGGCGACCCTTCGTGCCAAGTAGGAGCTCTCTACATAATTTCGTTTCACAGTTCTCAAGCTTAACATGGGTCTTAAACTTTGATCTCTATCAACTTCAGGTAACCTCGAACCTGACCCCGAACCGATTGCAACCCATTGTGCTAAGTATAACATCTCTACGTTATTCCATTGAACAGTTATCGTGCTTACAACTTCTCAGACTTTGACCTCTGTTTACCTCCAGTGACCCTGGACCTCGCTCAAAAGTAATAGGGGTCACCTACAATTCTCCGTGCCGGGTATGACTTCTCTACATCATTTGGTTGCACAGCTGGTTCTCATGCTAACACGGTTTCAGACTTTGTTGATCTAAAGTCTCCTTGAAACTGACCAGGATCAATCCATTGAGGATTGTTTACTCCAAATAGCAACTCCTTGTGCCAAGCATGTACCTTCTCTATTATTTAGTTGCACGGTTATTGAGCTTACAATCTATAACAACGTTGACCTCTGCACTGTGTAGACCTCGGACCCATACCCCCCCCCCCAAACAATAAGGACAATTCAGGAGAAGAATGTGTTCTCTGCATCGTTCCATTGTACAGTTATCGTGCTCACAAACTTTTTCCTACTTTGACCACTGTTCACCTCGGGTGATCTCAGGGCTGACCCCCAAAACGAAAACACCCTTCACATCCCTATATCCTATTGACTGATTAGAAATAACAGTACAGCGCCCCAAAACTGAACAAAGAATATAAGGGGTTGATATGGTTAAACCGAATAAGTTTGGCATCTGGGGCGTAAGCCCATCCGTATCCTTATAACACTCCCAATTACTCATAACTAGTTACTTCGCGCATGTGTAATGTTAAATCAATCGTTTAAACTCCAGAGGGTCCAGACCGCCATATCAGATTTTACAAATTTTACAAGTTCCGTTGGTATCACATTTCTACGATGAAACGATGCTGAGGGAGTTATTTGCCGATTCAAGGTCCTATATTGTGCATGAGTATGTCAACTAAGTAATATGTACAGTGACCAATAGCGCCGTCAGTGCGGGGAAAAGAGTAGCCAGTTCAGATTCTCGATTTCAAGACGTCGAAACGTCAACTTAGTCAGTTTTCAGTAGTATATATCCTAATTTGTGATTATACCCGATGATCATATTTTATCAAGAAATAAAACTAGCATGGCTCAGTTTTAGTTTTGCTCAATTGTTCAAACCAGTTTCGGTGACTTTACCTAATTTCTCTTCTCTGGGATTAATGTATGCCGCCCTTGTCGACCTTCATTCATGATGTATATGAGTGGCGGCGGAATATTCGTAGCCACATTATCGCATATCGCAAAAGGTCTCCAAGCCATCTATTTTATTTTGGGCGTGAACTGCAATCTTATATACTAGGTCACATATCAGTGTTCGTTAATTTCAGTATCACACGCACTGCTTTCATTTAGCCGTCGAGGTAACTCGGCTTCCAGCGGGGCAATTGGGAATTACTAACTGCCCAGATTGGTCGATAACCCGCCGGGCACGGAGTTTAGTTACTATTCATAACAGGCAGTGTTACATCGACGGGAGTTACCGCACAGGGTCAATCTACGCGGAGGAAATGGATTTCATATAGTACTGAGGCTAGGATTCCATAAATGCGGATGCGTATTGCGTACGCAGATACAGTCTACAGATGGAGAACGCGGATGCGGCCTGTTCTGATTCCATTGATCCGAATGCATATACGGATATGCGTACACGACCACAACGCAAATCCCCCTTGACAAAAACACACACAAAATACTGTCACACTCACCATCAATCTCATAGATTTTGCAATGCTTCTCCACGTATTGCTGCTGAGCATGTGTCTCTATATTCGGGCAATTTGGGGTCGTAAAGGTGCTTGTTTCCTCTCACAAGCTCTTTTAATTTTTTATGTTTCTTGCACGAATATATCATGCTTGGGTCGACACGTCTGCATGGCAGGTTGCACTTACTCAAACTGCAGTACATCAGTTCGCACGAAATGTCATCGGAAATTACGTTCTATGACGTCATTTCCTGTGTGCAACTGTGCGAAAGGGCTTTCCGCAGGCCGTACCGATCGCTACATGTAGCGATCAGTCTTGCCGTATCTGCATCAGGACGTCCAGACCGTCAACATCCTCTTCCGTGTCTGTATCTATGGAATCACACCCATACAAAATAGCAGTGAACGATGTTCTCCTCGTACGCCGTACGCGGAGGCGCATCTGCATCTGCATCTATGGAATCCTACCCTAAGGGTAGGATTCCATTGTTGCCTATGCGGGTCCGTTCCGTTGCGCATGTGAAAAATCGTGAATTCACGCACTCTAAAAACACTCTAGTCAAAATTGACCATTACGTAGTCAACTATGTATGCACCCGAAACTATAAGTAGTCAAACTTTCCTACTAAACTTCGGTAAAATTTGATCATCACTCAATAGTCAGATTTGACCAATTAGTAGTGAATATTCAACTACTTTTTGGTTCAGTGCATAGTTGACTACTTTGTTTTCAGAGTGCGTGAGCTGAAATGGGGCCGGTGTCTGAATATAACCTATTTAGTTTGAAAAGATAAATATTGGTTCACAGAGCAAACCAGAGCACGAAAGCAAACCAACAATGAATAAGCAAAATAAGCACATGTATACGGGTATTACCGATGCGTATCACTACGAATGAATCCTATGGAATATCTTCCAATAAAGCTAATCAACGACAATATGACATGGGCTGCAGCATTATATTTTCCCGCCTGAACTTATAGGTGTACTCTTCTGATACAAACGTTCGTTTTCGTAAATATGTGATTCCCAAATCCATCCCGGGCGTGCAACAATGGAATCCCAGCCTTCGTCAGAATTAAGCGAAAACCGCCTGTGACAAGCTGCCAAATTGTTCCATGCACTTGTTGGAAGCAGCATCGAACAACATGCTCTCTGGCGAGCGGGGCGGGCCCGATATTCACAGTTGCAGTCTCGGAGATGATGTAAACGTTCGCATTTTCTCCATGTAGCAAAGAAAGAGCATATCTAATCTGGCATGCCCTCGTTTGCAATGCTATCGTTTTACCTCCCCCCTCTCATTGTACCCCATTG
Source organism: Sclerodactyla briareus (assembly GCA_026419785.1). Lineage (NCBI taxonomy): Eukaryota > Metazoa > Echinodermata > Holothuroidea > Dendrochirotida > Sclerodactylidae > Sclerodactyla > Sclerodactyla briareus. The sequence continues at coordinate 274,784 of JAODTK010005811.1, read as the reverse complement.
ATTTGCATCCAATTAACGGATACCACAATTGGTCGTGAGTCATGGCTGATATAACGAGATAGGCCAGGAGTGGGTGAGTCGCCGGTCGAAATTACAATCGGAAATCTGACGAACAAAAACTAGTGTGTTTGTGTACTACTTATATTTATCCACCCACCTCGGATGAGAATCAAAACTCTTCAGTGGATAATCAAGGGTGGGTCAATGATCTAGGATTATCAAATGGAGTTTTTTTTTTTTTTCATCAAGCATTCAGTATCACCGACATTGTTTCAACAAGCCTGCAATTGTTCATCTATCAGAATGCAAGAATATCATGTTTATTTTCATTGGATTTTTTTCTTCAAGATAATCACATTCAAAAACTTGAACTTTATTGTATCAGTGCTTTTCCATCTTTTTAATTGTGTTGTTAGAAAATTTGGAAATCGCATGACGTCACACTTGGACAACCCGGGAAGTTATGTTATGTGTTCCGTTGTTTCATTTGTTGAATAGGTCAACATTTAGGAGAAGTTCTGATGTCTTTCTCTCACCAAAGTAACCATCAACAGCTACCAACCCACTACAGCGATCCTCTCCCATAGACTAAATGCTTTTCGAAATGAAAATAATGTGTGAATTTCAATAGAAAACAAAGAATGTTTGCAGGATTGTGCAAGTATGACATCATTATTATTTATATCTTGCGCAATACACATGCACAAACTTCAGGACTGTAACTCCGTAACGGAAATCGTATGAACTTCGGGTTTGGACTGACCCTTTCCGTTTTTCTCCAACTAATATACTAGCCTCTTTATAATTCATCCTGAGTTGTCCTTTAAGTTCAGCTCATGGCTCCATTGGGACTCTAACTGCTGGCTGTGTGTGGCCTCCGATCTGCTGATCATGTGCTTTATACCAATTTCATACCCACAGGATGTATAGCCAACCATACTTTCAATTCAAGGAAACGGAGCTTTCGAAAATCCACTCTACCAAAATTTTACAATAATTACAAATGTGTGAATATGCTCATCGACACGCTAGCTACAGTCATGATCATCGGAGAGCTGTGATAACTCCAAACGAATTTGGGTGATACCAATATGGGCTAGTATTGTGGTGTGCTTTATGCACTATTACTCTTCCCTGGAATCATTATTAGTTTATAATCGTAATCCAATTAATAATTAAAATCAGGGGAGGGTATGCGAATAATCCCCTAGATCCCTCGGCAAACATGCTCTATTAAGATATATGAAGTATGGAAAATTGTTTTTAATCTCACTGCATGCATGGGCGTATGTGGTTAATATGTTCCCAAGGAACTCATATTTCATAACGGCGACAGTTTCTTTAAAAAAAAAATTAGCTCACTTTCAATATCGCGAGATGAGTCAGTTATATTTTTTGAAGTGCTTGCTTCCTATCTTCATACTTTTAGCTGACTGGGGATCCATATCCGATAGCAACAATTATATATTGGGCTGATACTGTTTCCAAGTTGGATAACATGTTCGGAAACCGGATTACACGAGTAAGCTGACGTATTCCTGTTCACGAGGCAGCCGTTTTTCCACTTTGATGTGGTCCAGTTGTAGGGTGGTAGATCATTATGCAGTATTCCTTGAAAGTACAATGTGTCAATTATGGCGAACACACGACAAATATGGGTTATATCTACCCAATCATGACCGAATTTTCGTGTTCACACGCCAATTGTCACACACATCAATTAACCTGCTAACTGAACTGGGGTCAAAGTCAAATGTCACACCACAGCCAATGTGACCACTGTATCACCCGTTGTCTGAGAAGCCACAGGCCACATTAGATTGGAGGGATTACGAGATGAACACGTGGACACGTAATCCTAATTACTGACAGTTGGCATTGATTAAGGTTTAGCCCTACGTAGTCGCGAACTCTCTGCTGGCAAATTACGTTTAGCCTAACAGCTATTTGTCACCTCATTTCAATATATAGTGATTTTTCGAGTGTATCAGTCTCGTACCGAAAGAATGAAACTACCACGAATATAAGTCCCTCTGGATCACTGCTCTTTTCTGCGTTATTATTTTGATGATGGCTAATGAAGCTGCCCGGTCCTGGGCCTCCTTGAGTCGAAACGGATCTGAAGCATAGACCGGTAACTTCAACCACTAATTCTCCGGATAATATGTTATAGATACATATTTTGCATCACACTGCGCTAAAGCTCTACGGAGTATGATAACGCTACTCGTAAACCAACTAACTGCACAATAACAATAGAGTCTCACTACATCCCTGTCAAACCGATCATCTCAAAACTGCAACGCGGTGCGGTAACTTTACTCCAAGTTGCACTTGACCGTTAGGAAAGTTACCCCTGTGGTCCTGCCATTGGCCACCATTAGGCTATTTCATAAATCGAATCCAAACTCTCTGGCCACCGCAACGGTTAGAGTAATAAGTTCATGATCGAGTGGGATGGAATGAGCTCGCAAGGGGGTCTCGTAATCTGAGCAAATTGCCGAATTTACACGGTCGTTTAGCTCAGTGGGCGCTACAGGCAGGCGGTGGGTACAGTGGTCGGATTCTATTATACGCCCCGGGTGTCAGACCACGGTGTTGGCCCCTTGATGCTTGCTAATCGAATAGAATAACTTCAAGTGACACGCATACACAAGAGTAGTTTTGTTCGCTCACTTCCGCCGTCTGTCAATCGTCAAATGCTTCGGATGTCTTTGTATAAGTAAACAATGGCGTGCTGGGTTGTCCCCGAGATACCTGTCAGTCTGTTTTTATTACTAGACCCCTAGCTTACTTCCGTAGTGACGTCATTCATTCATAGCTCATACATATATGAATTTTATTTACGCAAATTTACGGGGTCCGATGCCTGCATTGTACCAGATGTATATTGTACTTAATTGTTGGGGGGAAAATTGGGATTAAAGTCATGTTCAAATGACACCGCCAAGCCTGGGTTTGAGTGAATGGTCAAAACTAATCTCTCAGTCATCGTAAGATTTCCAGATTTTTCACACATTGTAAGTAGAAACAATAATCTATTGTGCTGTAGACTCGCGCGCAGATATCCTGAACAGGCGTCAATTTGGTTCTCACAAGTATTCCGAATGTTCGTGTACGAACGCTTTTGGCCATATCAACCGAATGAAAGGGAATATCGCTACACATGAAAGAACCACTGACACCGACACACCAGTACGTGAAATGGCTCTCAATAAATGTACGTACGTTGCTTCAGCAATTTGATGTACGTCACGTGCAGTGCTATTCTCTTCCTAACCTTTAAGTTGGTAAACCCTGGACCTGATCGATTGGTCAAAGCTTCCCTCTTAGTCGTAGCATAATTCCAAGATTCTTGTTCCCTTACCAAACAGGGAACCCACTCACACCAACACCCCCTTATGATAAATGTCCAACGATGGAAACAATGTATTTTATTTAGCAGGGCCAGTGGAGGCCCTATGTCAAGTGGAACTCCATGATGAAGGTCTGTAATGTAACTCCATACAACGAAACGACAAGGTTGAATAACGATTAACGACCCAGTTTGCGACTGACGTAGTGATCTGGTTGGTGGAGCCTATGCTCCACCGTCGGGTGGCCCGGGTTGGAACCCGAGCCTCAGTGGAGAATAGTGAGATTCATATTTCCTCATATCTTTTTATGATATAATTGCCAAGCAGGGGACTCGACAGAGGCTCGCCAAGGGTGCAGACCCTGAAACCTTCCTCTTAACCGTTATCTAATATGGAGGTGGGGGTATCATACGCATACGGCAACTTGCAGATTGTCTAACCCGTCTGTGTCTGCTGCGATCCCTCGTGCTGAGCGCCCATCGGGAAGGCAACAGGTACCATTTTAAAAGTCTTTGGAATGTCCCGAATAGGATTCAAACCCGGATCTCCTGGGTGGCAAGCCGACGCTCTGTCAACTGAGACATATACCATTCGGTACCTAATGTGGCGGTGGACTGCGGTGGAAACTCCGATGAATCATTTACGAAGAACTGCAACCTAATGCCATTTACGTTGTGCTGCACATAGGTAATATGACAGGGTGTACATTGATTTTATCCACCAACAAAAATGAAGAGAAAAACGAAGAACCGACATGAGGGGGACTGGTGTAACATGAAAACACAACATAGCACCAATGCGCTGTTGACCTACCTCCCTACCACCTTACCAAAGTGCACGCCTGTCTCTCTTCATTACCTCATAGAACGTCACCTGGGGAATAGAATCATCCAACTGTCTAATCACAAACAATACTCGACTCTACCTCTTAGTTCAACACGAAGTTATTTAACATTGCCCGAGGCCCTGCGATGCACTACATGTATGATATTCAGTTGACATAGTTACCTAATACTTAATACAAATATCCACTTGTTCTGATACGGAAGCCTAGAATGATATGTACACGTATCTTCGACAGTTATTGTGTATGAGATACCATGTGTTATGAGATGTCGTTGATAGCAATATCACATTGGACCATGGGAAAATTGTATATGTGAAACGAAAACGTGGCTGTTGAATCAATAACTACGAACACGAGATGTAGGTTACAACAGATTGTTACTACATGATTTACATCCGTGATGCGTGTAGCAGCAGCAAATATATAGTTCAATTTTCATTCCAGGTGGAAGTAAATCGGTGGAAAATGTGACGAAATTCTATCGAATTACGTGGGTGTGCTACTGAGAATGAGGTCGGATACGACTGTATATATTTCGAGGAACTAAACTAGAAAACCTTTCGTGTTCCCGATGTTGACATACCAGCGGTCGTTCATCAGGTTCGCATGAAGTTCGAGAGTCGTAATCTACCCTAACCACCTAGTCATGTGACTCACCTGGACCTTCCAGGTGTTACTCTAAGGGTATCAGTGGAGAATTGGAATATTCTACGGTTATAGAACAATATCCAAGGTTATGGAACGAAAATCCCAAGTCTTCTCTCGATGGTCCGAGTTTGCCGACATTCAGCAATCAATAACAACATTTTGATTTTGATAGCGAGAAATAATCACATTTCAGGAACTCACTTGCAACAGTGCTCTTACTCTTTATAGCCAGGACTCTCGAGTTAATCATGGGATTGTTGCCCTTCCTGCCTCATGTCTGTTAATAAATCCATGAGGAACAACATAATACAGCGAATATTCAATCTCGGTGGTCGTTGCAACAACCATAGAACTGGTACAACCCACGTTCGCATGCCTAATTGTCCCACGGTAAAAAGATCATCAGTCAATGCCACCTTCACAGCTTGATCGGCAGATCGGTAGGACGCTTTTACGTAAAACAAGATGACTGCTGACTGCGGTATATTGAGATGGGTCTTCGTTGCTATGAGGGGGGAGCGAAAATCATTTTCATTACGATCTCGGTTGTTGCCTCGTAGGGACACTACTGACACGCTCTCTACATAGCGTGAGCGAAATACTCATAACCTCCACTACGGTCATTATAAACTAATGATGTGGGTTGCCACCGAAATCGCATTGAATTTCACATTTTCGACCTGATGATATTCTTCTCTGAAAATTGTTACCATCCCATAATTGTATCTACCATAATAGTCAGGGAAGTCGACGAAGGCAATTTTGTGAGTTAATCCCATCCACTAAGTTGCCAAGAACCAACTAGTAATGTGGAATCCTTTCCAGGGGGTATTTCCCCCGCGAGGTCCCCTGGCATGGTACCTGCCATGCTCACCTCTTTCTGGTGGGTCGACACACGTGCGCAATGTGCTATGATCGTATACGAATTATAGAGAAATGTTACTAATCTCACAGCATGCTCAAGCAATTGGTCTGACTCGTCTCGTCAAGGAAGCCATGCCAGCTTCGGTAATATCTCGAGTTTCTCTGAAAAGATTAAGGTTCAGTTGGAGTTTACATCGCGGGAATTCGCCACTTATGGTTTCAAATACTTGATAACCCCGCAACTCTTTCCGTCCAACTAGCTCGGCAGGCAGTGGATGGATGGCATATCAGCAGCCACCTTCTATCGTTCGGACTTTGTCATCAGACTACAAAACCAGTCCTAGTTTTTGTGAGGCACTAACACGTTTGCCATTACATTGCCATTTCCTGTGTCAGAAATGTACACTCTCAAAATGCTGACGGATATTGAGAGCGGCACGGGGCTCGAAAACTTAGGTAGGATAAACAAATCGGGAATACTTTTTCCGAATCATAGTCCATCTATTTCAGTTGAAGTTTACATCGCTGGAATTCGCCACTTATGGTTTTGAATACTTGATAACCCCGCAACCCTTTCCGTCCAACTAGCTCGGCTGGCAGTGAATGGATGGCATACCAGCAACTGCCGGACTGATATCGTTCGGACTTATAGACTACAAAGACGCCACCAATAGGCTACATTGCTTCACTCTGAGCTATAGTGATTGAATACATCACAGTGTCCGCCCGGTAATGCTTGCTCGCAAGCCCACTGCGTAATGATGCCAATGACTCACTTAATGCAATCGAATCAATCATAACAAAACTGACACACGGTAACCCCATTCGAAGTTGAACTTGACCGGAGGGAATTCAGGGTGCTAACTGGGAGGCGGATTAGCTCAGTCGGTAGAGCTCCGGACTGCAAAACTATTGATTGCGAGTTCGAATCCCATTAAAAGCCTTCCACGCCGCCCACATGTATAAGTGGGAACCTTGTGAGTGTTGCGTTTTACGGTGGCTGCCCTATTGGGAATTCCACGATGAAGTGAAGTCTGAAATGGTGCGACGGGTGTGAACAAGCCAGAAATACGAGCTGTCTGGTACGGGTGTGACAAGTCAACTATGCTCAGGGGTAATATCTGTGCAGCGAATTTGAGCATGTGGAAAAAGCGCTATATGAGCACTGAATACCATCATTGTTATTACAACATGATCAGGTGCAGCGCTTTAGCTTAGTGGACGCTACAACCGCAGTGTGTGCAGTGGTCAAATATTACCTCACTCATCGTGAGACAGACCACTTATAGTGGCCTCTTGATGCTTGCTAATCAAATATATCACATTTCGTTATCGAGTTCTTGCGAAAAAATCTATTTTTTCTCTCAGTTCCCAACCTTTACTGACATTAGATTGCATTGAGGTTATGTTTACAGTATGCCTTGCCCCAAAACATCATCCCAGTATGCCCTCGTTTTCACTGCTGTTTTACTTTCTTTTCTTTTTTTACAATTTTGTCGCCTCAAATTGACCTTTGGTGACCTTGACAGGCTACAAGAGAAACGGGGTTCATCCACACCCTATGACGCACCTATGACACAGGAGAAATATTATATTGATGACATTTACAGTTCCAGTTGGCTTGATTACAGGCCAGCGAATCAGAACACCCACACCCACGCACACACACACGCACGCACACATGTACACAAGAATAAAAGTCATCTACATATATTCCTTTTGTAAGGTACCAAAAATCGAGATTTCTCAAATTGGCGCTAGAGAAGTTCGATGCTCCTTACAGTTATGGTTATGAGATTTGAGGTCTAGTTCACTGTTCAAAAGTTAGGCAAGATCTCTTGTCGTACTGACAGCCCCCTTGCTTAGTGACTGAGCGAGCACGGCTATTGTTTGATGAAACTTCAACACGGGTTGGAAGTCTATAGGCAGATGTATCTGGGGTTGGATAAACGTGACTAAGAGAACCCCTACATGCTGATAAGCATGCTGAAAGCCGCATTCATTTTCCGCGTGAAAAAGTAAGAAACGATCATGATTTTCAGGGAGTAACGAACCGCTTGCAGAATAGAACAGATCGCTGGGGCGAGCTCATCAGCGTTATATTCACGTCATTAGCGTTTTAGACAGTTAGAGCCGTGAATTTTTCAATGTCATCAACGTGCCTGATCGGCAAGACAGCAGCATCCACGGCCATTATATAGAGGCTATAGAATGCATCGTTTGTCTTATCCGATCGCAGAGAGTGGCCGAGACTAAACTGTATTGATTTTTGTGAAGGCCGACCGGAAACTCACTGGGGAATGTCGGAGCAGTTTCAGGATACCAAGTTTAAATATGCTAAATGCCCTTTAGGAAAACCGTGAATATAATTCTACAACTATTCCTGGCCTTGGCTGAGGTTGATCTGCCATCGATTTAGCAGTAGATTCTGGCTGCTTGTCTCACGCGAGAGTGAGTACAATTTGTAAGAAATACTGCGATTGGAAATTTGGTATTCCATATGGCAAAAATTACGGCTTGTGTGTGATCCCGAGACCCGGAAAAGAGGACAGTGACAAAGAAAATCTATTTGAATAGTTGGCTTTTTCTGACCCAACTTCAATCGCCCTGGTGCGAGAGTGATAAAAAAAAATGAAGTTGACTGATTGAATATAAATGAAAAGATTTCCGGGACAGCTTAATCAGTTGCTTTCAAGCAAAGTAAAACGATTTTGCAATCTCATCTACATTTTGTCTGCCTCTTCAATGGGGGAACCCGTGAGAACTAGGACATCGCGTACTGCATCTATTGTCACAGAATTATCAATCACCCAATCGCGTTGTCGTTGAAACTTCTACAGGTGCCGCTTTAAAAAATATCCTTGATGAACTTGCTATATAGGTCCAACTTAGCGATTGAGCATTTAGGAGAGAAAAATCGCGTGACTACGCTGAATACAGGCGCAGTGGTATGTACTTTAAGAATGACACAATCGTTGTGTATAATCTGCACAATTTGTGTATTTTTTTTACATAACCTCTACATATGTGGTGTTATTCCTTTCACAACACCGGGATAGGTGTGCTAGTTGCACAGCGTGATGTGATTTTCACACAACATTTCCGTGGAGGTGACCTCTTTTCCGGAAACAGATCGGTGGACAGTGTACCTAGAAGCCTCCTGGTCCAATATTTTGCAGTTTTTATACAATCCTGCTAATAGTTAGACCCACCTAACCGTCAATGCATATCGTCTTCCAAAGACTGACGCGCAATCTCGTGAAAATATAACCTACCCTGCCAAACATCTGTTAGTCTGCTAATGATGCTGTTTCACGAGTCAGAATGTTCAAACTGCGAAATCGCATATACCGATCGACTGCAAATCTCCCCATCTGCTTTTTACGCGTATTGAATCAATGGTCGCACAGGCTGTCAAAATAATTCCTAAGTATTTGCACTTTGACAGGCTGATAGATTATCAATAGACAAAAACCTCGGAACACCGACTGATTCGTCGTAGTCGATCACCAATTGCTCTAAGGAACCCAAGCTTCAAAATGATCAGTAGACTCCAGCCTAAATAGGCACTCCCCGAACAGTTAAATCGGTTAGGTTCAAGTGCATGGAAAGGGGGAAGATCATCTACCTCCATGACGGAGAACGGACGGAACCATGAAATCACCCATCGACTTTATCCTCTCATCAGAGAATCATGATCCACTAGGCATAACCTTCCATTGCATAATCATCCCGGTGATAAATTTTAAACAGGCAGTATTATTTGGACTACGGCACGCAGGCCTACTCGTTAATATATTTGATGTTCCCGTATTTATGTTATTATCAAACACTTGTAGTAGACACCCTGCTCACCTGATTTCCCGAAGAGAGATATAGCCTAATGAAATCATGAATAAAATGTGGGCAATTTGCCTATCTTTAAGGTGTATTGTTTATCTACCTGGATATCTGGGAATACAACCATGTATGATCATGTCAATTTAGTTTACTTGATAAATTTATGAGAGAATGCTCATTTACCATCAAAAAATGAAATGATATTATATACTTCTACTAATTTCTCATTGTATTATTTATCGGATTGAAAAAACAAACATACCAGAACAATTTAACAACACCCCGTGCTACATGGTTCCCGGAGGATGGTGAAGCCGAATGGGTATGTCTGGGAGTCATTTCGGGGATTCACAAATAGAAACTTATGATTGTTTTGGCACAAATGTTGTTCCCCATTTCGTGACATCGGGCCTAATATGGAGGGGCGAGCGCCTCCCCATCATTAGGGGATTAGGTATTCTATAGCCACTGCACAAGATATGATAAACATAGTCTATCTCCACGTCATGATGGCTGGTATATTGTTGTCATGCTTCTATTCTCAACGACACATGGGCGAGTACGTATGCAGTATCAACAGCCAGACACCCGTAATCCGATCACATTGTATTGGTAGAGCGCTGTCGAATGGAGTCGGTATTCGGAATTCGTGCTTCAGGAAAGGGTCATAATAACCCATACATGTGCTGCTGCTAGACCATAGTTAGGAGTCAGTGAGCCACGCAATGCAGTTCCCCTAGCAAGCGCTTATCCCCCATGGATACGCCCGTAAAATGCCAAATATTCCCATCGACAGTGAACCGAACTACTGATATATACTCCACCATTCTCATATCAGGCAGGGAAGCGTAGGTTTACTTCAGACTGTGGTATTGATTTTAGGAAAGCTGAAACTCACAGGGGAGAATAGAAGTCGCGTCAGGTTACCAAGGTTAAGCAAGTTAAATCCGTCTTATGAGATTCTTAATCTATTCATATCCTTGGCAAGTATTCATCTGTAATCGATTCAGCTTAGGATGCGGACTGAGAGTCTGATATGACGGATACCCGCGAGGGCAAGATCAGTATTGTGGCGGCTGTGACAGGAAGGTCAAAGATGCGCCACAGAGAACAAACTAAAATGGATAGTGTTCATCAGCTACATGAAAATGAATCCGCGACAGGCGCGTAAACGAATTAACAGAATCCCCGATGAGGTGACATTTCAGGTGTCGTGCAAACCTCACGAGAATCCTGTCTCAAACCAGGAATCGATGACAAACCGCGTTATTATTCATTCCGCAGGTTGATGCGCGATCGGTTTCCGATTCCTTGCGAAGGGAATCTACGTAGGTTGCCTGTGTGTGTGTGTGTGTGTGTGTGTGCGTGTGTGTGTGTGTGTGTGTGCGTGTGTGTGCGTGTGCGTATGTGTGTGTGTGTGTGTGTGTGTGTGTGTGCGTGTGTGTGCGTGTGTGTGTGTGTGGGTTTATGTTTCACACGATGGCTCGTGATCAAGCAACCTCGAAGACCGTAAATGTCATCGATGTCATTTTGCCTGCACGTCTTTTGTTGTGAGTGGAACTCTTTTAATTGGAGCCCGTCAAGGTTACCATAGTCACCTAGAGGCAAAAATTGAATTGAGAAACAGACAGGAACTCCTGAAAACAAGGTAACACAGGCTGATGTGTCTGGACAAGGTGTGCACTGGTTGGGGTTTATTTCAGAAAAATCCCAATGCAATCAAAGGTCAGCAAAGGTCATCCATGGTATAACAAAATGCCAGACTGTTGGGAGATCCGACCCGCTTCTGTGTGACCTTCGATCTCACTTTTACCTCAGATGACAACTGAGCATTTCTCGTGGAGACAGCATCTTGGATCTAGTTTCAACAACACGGGACCAGATCACAGAAGTTCAGACGGTTCCTGGGGTGTCCGACCATGAGGCAGTTTCGATCAATCTTGACATTATCAGAGAATGAACTCGTAAAAGATCGAGATCTGTTCACGCCCACAGGAGAAGTGACATATACGAGGGTTGGGTGGTGTATGAAGGAGTGAGTGTAGCTAAGTTTTTTTTTATATATATATATATTATATATATATATATATATTATATATATATATATATATATATAATATATATATATATATAATATATAATATATATATATATATATATATATATATAATATATATATATATAGAATACTAGGTCGTTTAATCCACTGGAACGGAGAGTGGAGACCAATAGGGGACATTTGTAAGAGACGTTCATGATCATTTGAAATCTGTCATCATGGAAGGATATGCCGTGGATGGACAAATCTACCAAAAAGGGTTCATTAGAGGCGGAGAAGAGCATAGAGGAGCTACGTCTGGACGGTTCTGGAAATGTTATCAGCAGTCAAAAAAAAAAAAAAAAAAAAAAAAAAAAACAAAAAAAAAAAAAAGTAAGATAGTGGGAGTCGTTCCCATTGATGACAATGGGGGACTAGCAGTTCTAATGGTGATGAAGTGGAGGCTCTGACATAAACAGGTTAATCGGTCTCCACTCGAGAAGACACTACCAGATTCACCAAGGGAAGGAGTAAGTGTTTCCTGCGATGTCTGAGATTTCCTTTGACGCTGACGATATTGAGAGTCTCTTATAGAATCCTGATCCAAAGAAGGCATGCGGCCCTGATTTAATTCCTTCCCTTTCTTCCAAAGAAATGGCGAAACCAGATGATTGGCATTCAGCTCACATTGTTCCAATGTACAAGAATGGAAATGTGGATCACTCCACAGTATAACCACAAGCCCGTGACGTGTATTGCTTCAAAATTGATGGATCATATAACCTACCTGCACGCTAATATGGAGTATTTTGACGACCATGACATTCTGGGTAAATATCAGCACGGTTTTCGCAGAGAGTATTCAACGGAAACGCAATCATTGTCCTCTGTGGAGGAAATGGAAAAAAACTGATATCATCTTACTGGACTTTGCAAAAGCGTTTGACTCCGCACCACACAAAACGTTTGATGAGCAAGATCGACTGATAGCTCATGGAGTGATGGAGTGAGTGGCAAAACCACACAGTTTGGATCCAACATTGGCTCACTGACGGAACCCTGGGGGTTATTATTGATGGCGTGTCACCGCGCAGACTATAGTGTATCACAAAGAAAAGTATTAGGTTGTCGACGACGACATAGCTTAACATATTAACTCTACCATCAAATTATTTTCTGATGACTGGCTACTTATACCGGACATCAGAATTGCTCAAGACAGTACAACATTGCTCGATTTAAATCAATTGGAGCATTGGGCAGATATTTGGCAGATGAAGTTCTACTCACGAACCGCTACTCCAATGCGTTTTTGTTGAGCTAGAAATGCAATTCTCATAATCTAGGCATTGAAATCATCACACTGTCGGTAGTCAACGTTATATTGGCTTCGAATTAGATAATCGAATTTTATGGAGAAATCACGTGGATAATATTCCAACCGAAGCTGGTCGGACACTTGGTTTTCTACGTAGAAACTGATCTACACATTCGTCTTTCTGCTATCAGGCAACGTGTATACACTTGTTTGGCACGTCCACAGCTGGAATACGCCTCTGTCGCATGGAGTCCTCATAAACAAATCCGGAAAGATGAGCGAGCGCAGATCCTGTGGGAAACAGTTCGTTCCATTTGTGGGAATTATCAATGAAAAGCAAGTGTGTCAACATTGCGAGGGGAACTGAATCTACAGACGTTGGATGACCAACGCACTACGAGCCGCCTATCAAGGGTTAAAATAAAAAATAGAAAAATGAACAATCAGGTAGCTTTGAATGTATCAATTACAGATGCATCAGCTACACGAGGGTGCAATCCGATGCTGACACGTACATCACAACCTTTCTACCTTCATCCACTGTGCACGATTGGGACACTCTCTCGCAAGACGTAATTGGAACATCAACTGCGGATGAGTTCAGGAGAGGTCTCACCGAATGAATTTTAGTTTGTGTCTGGTGCCTATTTCATTAGGCGCCACACACACACCACATTCCACACCACATTCAGTTGCATCGAAGGGGACGTGAAAGTATTCCAATACGAGCTCATGCCATGCCATGTACGAGTGGACGAGTTGCACACACAGGGGAAATTATGCGACTATCCTGAGGTGTTTTTTATGGACTGAAAATCTCTCCTGAAAACTAATTAACATAAAGACTTCGCGATTATATACTGTTTCGTGCTCGTGTGCATATGAATTGCTCAAATTACTATACCACAGGATGTAAGGTCGTAAACCTTACACCAAAGATTGATGCAGTCTTGAGCATTGTTCGTGACCTGAGCAAATCACGAAAACTTCGGGGCTGTCCAGCCAGTTAGCCCAGTGCGAATGACGAGAAGGCAATGGGCGTACTAGTAAAATTTACCTGGTAACCTGTTCGACTAACCACAGGTCGTTTTCGAACATCGTAGCCAATCTTTCAAAGGGGTTGTCTCGATAGGGGTCGTTGGCGGGTCGGGCCAGTGGATGGTAGCCAGTCTCGGGTCCCATCAAGTACAACACTACCTACCTAGCTACCTACCTGCCTACCTACCTGCCTACCTACCATCTACCTAACCACCAAAGATCAAATTCACGTTCATCGTTTCCCACTGCTGGCCGCTAATTAACACTTATAACTCTGTGGAAGACCGTGGGGATAATAGAATCAGTAACCCACAGCCAGCAGCGTCTTCTAATGAAACATAGGACGACTAATTTGGCGATATGGGTTTTTATAGAGTATCGTTCGTTCGTAACGGAACTCTTACATAATTCATTTCACTTTCCATAGTCCATGTCATACTTTACGTAAGTTAAAGTACAATAGTCACGAAATGAATTTAAAATTCATTACTGTTTCTGTCAGTTACATTAATGCATCCACCAAAATATTTATGGTGTGTATTCCGTTTTACTGGCCAAAGTAGTTTATAAATAATACATTGGCCAGAACACCGCACATGGAATATTCTAGAAAAAGCATAAAGAGGCAGGCGTTTCTTACATTCCACGCGCTAACAAACGTCGCGCCAAACCCTGGCTTCAGAGAAACAGACGCGTGTGTGTGTCGTTCTGTACAAATTCTCCGCAGCTATTAAGACGCGCGCGCACAAAATCGTAACACGGGTAGGCTACTCTCCGCGTCGGTGCTTGATTTCGTGCGTGCTATGTTCAACAATCTTTGGACGCGGCATGTTGGATACAAACAGTTCATGGCCCACTCTAGCAGAAAGGTCCCACGTGACGTGATCGCCCAGTCATCGTTCCCAAACGCATCTACAACGCGGTGGTCATGTAGAGCAGATGCAGTTAAAGCACTCTATTCTGGGTTCTCTCAGTTCAAGCAGGCGTTGCAGGAACTGGCTGAAGATCTGCATTGATTCCGGTTTCCTAGAGCAGTTTGGCTCATTAACAGACGATCAAATCCAGCGATCCGCCACTGCTTTAGTGCACAAGTACAAGAGCTGATTAATGATACGAGTGGATCGAGGCTGTAACAATTCAGGGATTTTTTTCAAAACTCCTTGTTGATACAAATATCACAGAGGATGAGCCACCTGGAACTTCAGTCACGACGCACAAGATCGTTTATATAGCTGATCATCGACAAGGGTGTTAATGCCACGCAGGGGCGTAAATACGGGGGATGTGGGGGTGTGACACCCCCCTGTGAAAATCAGAGAAAAAGTTGGTCACTGGGCGACAAAAAAGTCGGTCTCCGCTCGAGTTAGGTGAAACATTAATTGATTTATAGCCATGACCTAGTATTTTCTAACTAAGAGGTGCCTCTGCCTGATGATGACTGTCCCATAACTTGGCCATCGAGTGAGAGAAGTTTCCGTCTAAGCTTAAACTAGTGAAGACGTTCTTAACGTTCTTCTGGGCCCAATACCGACTACGGGACCTATTGACAATGGCTTGTGAGCGTGATCTCATAAATGGCATTGCTTGGATGCCATTGTTGATCGGTGGGCAGACTTGCCTGAGTTTGGTCGCCTTATCGTGGCTTTATCCGTGGCACCGATATGGAGGTCGGCTTAAATAGGCAGCTTTTTCCCACATTTTGTATGTGGATATATACGTAAGTGTATTGGGTTTTTGTTCCCGCGTAATTTATGCATGTCCAACTGCATGTTTAAGTCGTTAGATTGGTCAAAATCTAAATTGCAGTGTAGTTGCGATGTGCATTCTGGAATTCCTGGTAGTAAAGACGAGAGTTAATTTAAAAAAATGAAACTCGTTTCCCCCTCTCATGGAATCATAATTACGACATATTCGTACCCACCTGTAAACTACATTAGAAATATCGACGTACAATACAGGGCGGCGCCAGCGGGAGCAGTGCCCCCCCCCCGCCCAGTGGGAGAAAGCGGAGAAACGTCGAAGAGAAAAGTAAGAAAAGATAGGTGCGCTGCGCACGTCCGAGGAGTGCAGCAAATTGATTTAACTATGATGGACATGTGTGCCAAGTTTCAGCACCATCGGACAATTATTAAATATCGGTATCAGCTCTGGGCTATGAAAGACCATGATGTGAATGCCAATTTTCCTCAGTCTCCCATGTATCAGTCATCATTATGTGAAATTTAGGTTCAAGGACTTTGAAAAATCACGGTCATCCTCATATCCAGCGTACAGCAATCTAGTAATTTTAATATTATAACCAAATATCAGTGCACAGGTTATTCATGTAGCTAGGTTACAGACCGTTTTGACACACATTATCTTAACACACAGTTACACGTAGTCGGAGAAAAAAAATGTGGCAGAAAAAAAAATTAAATGGGAATTCATGCTAGAATATCGTACTAGGATAGCACCATTTTGCGTCTGAGGGGTTTCAGGTTTGCAAAAATTCCCAGAGGGGAGGGGAAACCCCCTCCCCTTAGACCCCTCCCCAGATCAGTATAACACGAGATCACTAACGAAACGATTGGTCACCCCGTCGGGGACCCAGAGCACCCTCCATGACCGCATGCCGCCGCCTCTGGTAAATACCGATAACAAGAATCGGTCTCACGAAAATCTTGTCGTTCCCAAAATTATCCCAACAGGTCACACCCCGCAACCCCCTGGATTTATGTATATACGCCCCTGATGCCACGTTCCCAAATGTTGAAATCGCACTTCGCATTTTACCTGGTCCAATGGTTTCAAACTGCAGCGGTGAGCGGTCGTTTAGTAAAATGAAATTCATAAAAATGAAAACAGGCTCAGAACGACCATGGGGAGTACCCAGCTCTGCCGCTTAGCCATTATGAGCACCGAGTATGACATCTTACGAGAACGTGACTCAGTGTACGTTGGTGCTGGACTTCTCTAAACTAAGAAAGCACGCAAAGTCATGGTGTAAGGTAGGTTTCCACGGGAAAAGGAAATACAATTTTTTGCAAGGATACATGGTTCGTAGTGGGGTGGGTGGGTAAAGTATTGGGTCGGGCGGGCAAACCCGCCCACAACCTTTGTTATTTCTAAATTGCCTAATGAATCTCGCCGCTCTTAATCAAATATATTCTGTATATTGCTAATGCCCATGTATGTGTGCGAGAGGGGGAGCGGGGAAAAGACCGCGGGGGAGGGGGGTGGAACAACCGGTTAGTCAGTCTTTGGAATTTTTCATAGACTACAGTCAGAGGGGCCCCCACATAAGCCTGTGCCCATGGCCCCCACAGAGGTAAATCCGGCCCTGATTACAATAATCAATTTCATCAGTAAATCATCATTTGTGCCTGTGTATTGGGTCAATGAAGGACCTTCTCTCATTTTACAACGTGGTATCTCTGTTGGTCTTATACATGTAGAAAGTAGAAACAGATCATACCACTGTTGATTCGAGAGAAAAAAAATCCCTCCTGAATTCGACTTCCAACAAACCAAGAATTTATTATTAATAATAAGCTGGTTGGGTTTAGTTCAGTCCCAAACAATCATCAATTTTGCCAGCAACTATTGTAACAAACAGTGAATGTGCGTCCAAGTATCCGTAATGGCATGGACCAGGAAGGAAACTAAGAGAAAACTATCGTCATTACATTTCAAGTGGGTGGAAGTGAAACGCAGCTATTTTCCCACGAAGAAAAAATCAAATTGGTTAACTTTGCTGTGTAAAATGTGAAGTCACACTGTTTCGTCAGACTCACTCACTCCATCTCACTATCGTCTTCCAGCGAAAACATTATTTTGCTTTTCGTCTGCCCTTCGCATACTATCTGAGTATCTGAAGCAAATTCAGATAGTGTGATGAATACCACCATGCATGTGATGAATGATACTTTTGTTGTAGTAGCCATCCTGACTCTTATACTTCAATGAGTACACTGACAAATTTGGTTTGTTCAAATGTTCTGTATTTTGCAAGAAAGTTCGATCATACCCGATCTTCTTTCCGCTTGCTCTGACATAGGCGTACATACAAAGTGGTGCTCCTGTGGACAAGGCTCTGCTTCCACTGAGCACAGCCCCATCGTATAGTCGATGAGGCTGAAATAATCCTATAAGTATGTCAAGCACAAATGGGGAAACACAACAATACAGGTCAGCTCACCAAGCACTGAGGAGCCACAACCACTATTACAATAAAACAGAGAAACTGAATGGGCAGCGGGAGAAACCTGGAGTCATAGTTGGATGGGTCTCTGATTAGTCCCCAGTTGTCCATTCCTCCTTTCTATTGAGCCTGGGTTTAATCATTGAAGGAACAGCTCTGACACCGTGTCGCGCATAGGATCCCCACTGTTTACACTTAATATCCTGACCTTGAACTTAAAATCCCTTCCATTGTGTGTATCCCTTGAATGCTGAAAGAACACTGAATCTTCATTCTTTCTGTTGGCATAATGCTCATCTAAACCTCTCCCCAAGCTCCTAGATGTTTCTCCTATGTATGTGGCACTCTTTCCACAGTCCTCACATTCTATACAATATACCACTTCTCGCTTTTTGCATAGACCTTTGTTGATCCCACATAGTATACACCCTTCATCTAGGCAATCATCCCTGTGAATGGGTTGGACTTAGACGTAATATCTTTCACTTTGATACCTGATTTCTCTACAACCTTCACTCGAGGCCAACTTCACTAATGATCTGACTTATCCTTTTTGGTAGCTCACGGGGGTGTGGGCTTCTACAAATAGAACCGTTTCAAGCCACTTTCACCTGTTGGACCAGTACCTCTATACCAGTATGTCTTTTGTTGAACTTAGAGTGTCACAATTCTTACTTTTCAATGGTTAGGCATAGATGGGTACTATTCCTTGTTTGTCCTCTGCAACCATCTTATTGAACCGCTTCTTAGCCCTAGAGTAGATTTCGAAGCGTTCATGTGTTGAATATACACGTTTTGCATGTATACTGAAGAAACGGTAGGGCTGACTGGCTTCCAATCAGGCAGGGTCAGGGAAACATTCCTCATTACTCTTACCCAAATCATTGGTCGGTATCTGCATTTTGGTTTAGGATTAGGTGACCACATCCCGATGTCAAAATGTTTGTTGCTCATCGGTTGGGAATAGTGGTGTGTTTTATCCAGTGGGGTGACTCCCATTTTCCTCTTTAGGTATACCCAGACCTTCCAATCCAGACGGCATTTCTACCATCTGGTTAGGGAAGACAGTCTATGCTTCATGGATAGGGTTTGCCATTCAGTGAGCGTTCAATGACTTGAAATCAGACCACAGTGGTCTGTTTTCTCGACACCAGGGAGGAATGTCGCACATATCTGGGTTAGTCAGGGACATTTTCATCCCTCGTACATAACTTATCTGTTGTTGCCTTTATCCCACTAAACAGGAACACCGGGGCCAGGTCTACAGCGAGCGTAACCCCTATGCCCCCCCCCCTCCATTCTGCTTGTACAGATTGTGTTGAATGGCAGAATGGTGGTGTCATAAAAATTTTATGGTTGTAATTACGTGCATAATGGACATCCTTCTCCAAAATCAAATAGGGATCGGACTAGGTTGCTCCCTTCGCCCCCTTTGTCAGCATTAGGTTAGATATGTTGAAAGTATGGTGGGTGTTCTAACTCTGTTAGTAGTGCGGTCTGGGCAAAACCCCTCAAATGCACTAGGCAGCTCCTCCCCAGCTCCCTTCAATGGCCCTAAGGAAGAGGCCCCAACTCAGAGGGGGTTTTAATACCATTAAAATGCCACTTCATCCCCTCTAGCAGATCACAAAATACCTCTGCAGCGAAATTGAATCAATTGAGGGATACAGGGGCTTATGTCATGCGCCCACAATTACGTTCTTACCATCTTTTCACATTCCTAATTCTGGACAATAGGTCTTCTTTGCTATCACCACGTCTCTGGAGCCCATAGTATTAGGGGCTGAGACAGTGGGATATAAATAAGATAAGTGTTATTACATGACGTGGGGGCAAACCACACCACTGGTCTCAACGGTGGACCTCCACGGTCCACATCCTCAGGTTTGTGGTCTTCTCAACCCATACAGTGGGGGAACGTGATTGTTCTTAGTTGTAACAACTGTTCTCACCCTGTCCTTTGCTTGCCACACATGCTCCCAATGTTCGACAGAGCGTCATCTTCCTCGATCCTTCTCTATATCGTCGATGTTACTGCTTCCATTTTCACAGGTGCTCTTGCGTTCCCTTTGAGTAATTCTCCTTGCTGTCTACTGACAACTTGCTGACTTGTCGGTGGCGGTAGCATGATTACCCTTCCCTCTTTTGTCCTTCTTCATCAAACTTCTAAGCCGTCTTGGATGTCTTTGCCGATGTTCTCTTGGCCTTTTCCATTGTACCGCATAAGTTCCTCCTTGATTTTCTGTTCAGCATAGGACCATGCGCCGCTTCGGTCAGTGTGTGTGGAGGAGGGCGAAACCACCCATCTTGTTACCTGGGAGGTTGGTTGGTTGGTGCCGTGCAGATCCAGAGTCTTATTAAGAGGGGTTGTAGAAGTGCTCACCATATGTGTCGTCTCCCTGTGTGAAAACAATCATCACCGCTCTGTTCAGCGTTCTCCCCCCTCCCACTCTGTCCATCTGCCGTAGGCGTTCTCTCTCGCCTGTAGTTGTCCCATCGAAGGTTCTCCCATGCTTATCAACTTCTGTTATCTGCTCAGCCCCTTCACCTTCTTATACACAGTGAATTTAGGGTGCATTTGAAGTACTTCGATCACTCACTTAATTGACTCCACCATAGCTTGCCGTTGCTTTACAAAATGTTTTGTCCAGTTCTTGGTCACAGAAGGTAATGCCATCTTCCGTATGTGGTATGCCTGCGACTTCGGGGTTTTTTTCGCCTGATCCATTGTATCGCCGATTGAATTGTATCATAAGGTTCTGCGCCTTGTCTTGGACTTCCGCTTCACTGATCCCGTTGGCATTCCTCCCGGATGTTTGGGTCGATTAGGGTTTGTACCAACCTGGTGTAGGTTGGATCTGAGCTTCGATTTCCCCCTTACGTCTGAACAGGTTTGATCTCTCATTGGTCATGACCATTCGCTTTACCATTTCTTTCTGACCATTCATGTCCTAGCGTTTTCCACCAGTAGTAGGTTTCTTGGAGTGCATCTCTTTTCCTTGATCAGTTGTTTCATGAAGTAAAGCTGAGTGTTCACCTTTGTTTTGTTCAACTGCAATTTAATAGTCTTCTTGAGGTTTGCTCTGGCCTGGCTTTGGCGCGATTATCAAGTCGGAATTCCGCAGAATTCCGTTCAACCTCCATAGAGTCGTTCCAGGTGATTGATACTTTTGTGTAGTAGCCATCCTGACTCTTTATACTTCAAATGGAGTACAGACCAATGTTGGGTCTGTCAACGGTTCTGTAGTTTGAAGAAATTTTCGATCCTACCCGGATTTTCTTCAGCTTGTACTGAATAGGGTACAGGAATAGTAATACAAAGTGGTGTCTGTGGACAAGGCTATGCTTCACCTGAACACAACCCCATTGTATAGTCGATGAGGCTGAAATAATCCTATAAGTATGTCAAGCACAAATGGGGAAAAACACAATACAGGTCAGCTCACCAAGCACTGAGGAGCCACAACCACTATTACAATAAAACAGAGAAACTGAATGGCATGCCTTGAGACATACACTAATGAATTGCCGCAGTTGAGTTCCAGTTCAGCTAGCCTCCTTGCAGGTTCGCCAAAGATCTCGGCGATGCATGAGTCGAGTCCAACCAATTCGAGTCCAAGATCGAGTTATTGCAGTCAGTTGTTGCGTTCCCTCCACAAACAGAAGTCATGTATAACATTCCATAATCACCCCAATGCAAAATGTCAAATTGGCTTCCATGCGTCGTAAACTGTTTGAGAGTTGTTTGAGAGTCATCATCGAGGGAGTTTATAACAATTGTCATGTAAATACAAATTGCAATGCCCCAGCGCAGAGTTAAAACAATAGAATAGAGGCCGTAAACAACCCATATAATCCACCTGATCTCCCCAACTCCCACTTCTATCGACCATAATATTTTTTCGCGGACGATACAGTATTCACTTTGAAGTATTTGTTAATTGCAGATTTCGGAACCTAACTATTCCAACGCGTGACCGTCATGGCCAAAAGATAGGCGAGTCAGGGTAGTAGTCTCATAGGAGTCAACTCTGCTGGACAGCCGTTTCAACGAGCGCAATTAATCGGTTAACGGCACCGTCGGGCTAAACTTCAAAATTTGAAATGATGAAATTTGCGTGACCATGAAAAAATAAGACTACTAAGTAGGTACATCGCGTTATGAATATTTGGGTCAATTCATGAATTTTGGCAATGTCGTCCTCCGCGTTTTGGGATTTTTTCAGCGACTTTTCTTTGTGCGGTTCTTGAACTGGACTCGAGGCCGAAGTACCCGTGTCCGGACAGCCGAGCCCCAGTCCGAGTTATCGAAGCCGAGTCCAAGACTCTGAATGTTCAAAATCGGTTCGGTAATACTGCCAAACATCCCGCGACTCCAGGACGGCAAATCTCGGCGCGTAAGTATCGAGATACGATGAAATCAAAAGACCACGTTCCCTGTGCTCGTAATGCCCCGTTTGAGAGACATTACATAAACTGTTAGTTACTCAGGGTATTTAACGGAAATCCACAACGACGCCTCTTCGTGTGTTTACTTTCGTTGGACACAACAATGCAAAAAGTCCTACAAATAAAGTCTTACTGACTTGATATATTTTCCGCCTTGCAGAGAGTCATGAACTCGGCAATAAGAACTGAGGACTTGTTGCCCTCACTAAAGGATCCGATTCAAGGGAACTTTACGTATCTTTTGGGATGTTGTGGGGCTCAGGTTCTCATATGAAGATTCTGTCTTTCTGTTCCCTTCTACTAAACACTAAACTAAACCTTTCCTTCGTAAACTTCAATGGCTCCCGGATGAAGAGCGCGTACTCCTTTTCATTCTTTGTTAAATACAAAGCAATTGATGGCCTTGCTCGAGCCTATTCAGCCGACAATTGCTAAGACTGGATCTCGCAGTCAAAGACACAACTTTTGGCACAGAGCCTTCGACTATAGCTTGGCATCAAAACAGTCTGAAGACCTTTCTTTCCAAATAGTGTCGAGGCAGTATTAACATATCATAATTCTTAATTTATTATTCACTCGCAATAATAGAGTAGGGTCGTTGAAAATTTGGTGTCACAAACGCACCTTTCTCGTTGCGCTTCGTCTTGAGTTTGTCTATATACAGGGCTTGTGTATTTTTTATTCAATAGTGGTAGTTGCCCCCCCCCCCTCCGGAGTCCCCCCGCCTCGCTGTTTGCTTTCATTGTGTTACTACCCATTCACCGTTCTATGTGCTGGGTTTACATAGGCAGTAAACGGGCATTTGGTTTACTTGGTTACTCTCGCCCATGAGCAGATTCATTGCAGAGGATCCTACTGGTTGTATTCATCCCATGAAGTTCCTGAATTCCGCAGAATTCGTCACCGCCATAGCGTCGTTCCGATGATGATACTTTTGTGTAGTAAGCCATCCTGACCCTTTAACTTCAATGAGTACACTGACAATGTTGGATCTGTTCAAATGTTCTGTATTTTTGCGAGACATTCTCGATTCCCTACCCGGATCTTCTTTCTCAGCTTGCTACTGACTAGGTTACATAATAAGGTTACATAACCAAGTGGTGCTCCTGTGCAAGCTCTGCTTCACTGACACAACCCCATCATTGACGAGAAAGTGAAATAAAGAAAATAGATTGGTTGACGTGAGCAAAAACCATAAATGGAAAAAATAGTTATTGGCAAAACTCACTAGTTCAGATGGTCGACGAAACCAGTTTCAACATCACCACACAGTTGCGTCTGGTGCTGTCAATCGCAAGAGTAGATCTTGCTCTCTTAGCTCAAAAACCGGGTACCACCCATTCCTGCCCACATTGATGCTTCATTATGATCCGTAGATTACTTTTGGGTAAGTCGCTAAGGTCAACTGAATCACTTCCACTTTTCCGTTATTCCAGATCATAGTCACAATACAGTCTCTCAGTTGGAACTCTTCCACCACTACATAATACTTCATTGAGGTGTAATCGGTACTTGTTTTAATTCAAGCAGGATGCTGAATAACTTTCTCGTTCTTCTAGTTTCAGTGTTCCCTGGAGATGGTAGGAGGGCTATTAGTCGTATTTTGGGGATGATGCTCCTGCTAGAATGAAGCTGGAGTACAACTGACTAAAAACAGTATGTCATGTTTTTGTTAACTTGCTCTGTCTACGTGAGAGGACTATACATCCGAATTTTGGCATGTCCCTCCCTGCCTGTAACCTAGAGGAGAAATTGTCTCCCACAACCCGTACTGTAAGGCGATGCACTCTATATTTTTGCCAGTGTTACAAGCAACATACTGGTCCTTTCGCCCATCCCCCAGGTTCTCTAACTATAGATTTGTCTCCGCCGCTTCCCTGTAAGTCTGAATGTATGTAGCTGGAACACTGCTACTCAAACACTGCAATTTGCTCGTCGTTTCAGTTGTACTTACACGTAGACATTTTTCTCTCTCCGAAAGTTACTATGCATTTGCCTGCTATTGCCTCAAGTGATGCCTCTAATAGATAGCTCCATAGCTCCATCTGCTGCGCTGCGAATTTTTTATTTGCATGGGCTATACGTTACATCTAATGTCTTTTCATACAGTATAACCTAAATATCGTCTGACGATACAACACCATGAGTATATTTCCAGGGACTGTTTTTGGGATTAATGTGGGAAAACATGTTAAACCGACTACTGTAGAAGGGTTCTCGATATCTAATGGTTGATACGCATGGGCGTCATGACTCTAGAAAATGTGGGGGGGGGGGTTACGATTTAGTGTCCACACGTTATAAAATTGCCTTCACTTCTACGTTTCATCTGGAATAGCGACCGTAGTTGAATGTGAAAGCGACAGTTCCTCGGAGATAGCGACCTTCGAAATAGACCGGTTCTAATGTTCATGTCGCTAGCTTAGTTGCTACAGAAGGAAATCACACACCCATTAGTCATCCTTGAGTTACAACTAAATCTAACTACACACATTCCCGTCACACTAACGCACTGTAAGTGCAGAATTTCCTCTCCTATCGCCTCACATGGATTGACTCTTTCTGACTTGATCCTCTTTCGATATATCTGTATATAGAATCCAAAAAGTTTAGGTTTCTCTTACATTTGCTCAAATTTCTAGTTGATATGATATGGGAAATAGAACTTTTTTGTCCATTTCCAAAAAAAATAAACCGAATTGATTTCCGCCGACATTACAACATATGGTATACAACATCATTAAAGAAATGTACAATAATCACAGAGCCCCAATGGTGGCTGTAGCTCAACTGCACAAATAACCAAGGACAAATTCAAAATTATGTGTCCTATGTTTGAGATCATGAAGCAAGAATGCAGTGTTTCAAACAATTGCCTTATTGTGCCCTGTACAACTTTTGACCTTGTCTTCCAGCGGTCTTATTAAGTCAATAAACTTGCTACTTAGTTCGGTTTAACATCATCGAAGAATAACCAATGAGAGAGAACAAGGCGTGGTGATCTGACCAAGTGTCTCGCCCCGCTTGTGCAATCAGAGGTTTTCTTCCCATTAGACTGAGCAATTGACCTAGCTCCTATATGTCGAGTTGAAGATTTAGTTTTTAACAACTTTGAAAGAAAATTCCCATCCATTGGAATGTCCAATCGTAAATTTGTTAACTGGTCCACACAACTAATTAGCATATTTTATATGCGGAAACTCAGTCAGAGTTCAATGAACCTGACCTTGCCATCTTGAGTATATGCCAAAGTCAACCACATCATTATGCTCGTATGGTCATGGCGTAATCTTGCTAAGAGCATAAACATACAATCTAGGGCATAGCCAAATACTCATTATTATGGTGATTGGTGCCTAAATTCTGATTAGATTACTTACACCTAACTTTTGTTGTCATTATTGATCAATCAGCTATAGCTGACCCACCAGACGAAAACCAGCACCATTATTTCATTCATGTGTGGCTGCTTTCCTTCCTGGTTCTGCTCACTTGCGCCTGTGCAGTTGTCATGTAAGTATCTGTCTGGAATGGTTCCCCGAAATAAGTTCTTGGCAGTCCTGCTGTAAACAGTCCATGGTGCATGAATCTTTTGCTTCTCCAGTTCGAGAAAGTGGTCGGATCCTGGGATTAACTGATTGTCTGTTGGAAGGGAACGCTACCATGGTTCCGCCCCTTCCTTTATATCATGTGACCACATTCTTGGGAGTAGGTTGAGTTAATCCAAGAATCAAATACCAGATTCCTAGATGAGGTGCTTGAATGGCATCCTGAATGTGTTGACAAAGCTGTAATCAGCAGTAAAAATCAGAAAAGCCTACTAGTACTAGTCCAGAGAATTGAATTATGGGTGAAATGGTTGTCACCTGATTGGCTTTAAACCAGTAGTCTTTTTTGGGTGTATGGTACTGAGATCCATACTGATAATTCGAGGACAGATCAGCTAGTTACATGAGAGGTGTCTGCAGGTTTAGCTTCAAATTTAGCATTGTACTTTCTTCGTCTTATGTTCAATCAGCTATTATTCCCCCTCCTCATAACTATTAGATGTGGCGTTGTGTACAATAGCCCAGAAGTTGTATATTACAGTGGTGGATGCTGCACATTGGCATGGGTGCAGCCAGTATGCAAGAGGTGACCAGAGCCTAGGACCCTGATGCCATGGCATCGGCTTTTGGTCAATGGCCCTCCGAGCCCCAAACGTTGACTTCTTTTCAAGGCCATCTCTGAGTGAGAAACACTAGTTAGTGTTGGCAATTGTACCTATGTATAGGGCATTCTTCCACAAAGCATGGGTCTGTGGCTCCTGTGCATATCAGATTGTATTATAATGCAGGCTACCTCCCTCCATCAGATTGGGAGAAGGGGATTGTTGTCAGTGTATTTTTTTCTTGTTTTTTGTACTTGATCCAACATTAGCAGAGGGATGGTAACTTGTCTCATATCATACAAGCTAAAACACCATACTTCGCATGGGTAGGAGAGTGGCTTGACAATATTTTCCGGGGGAAGGGTCAACTCATCCCCAGCCTAACCATCCTCAGATGGGGAGAGGGCGTTGTTGTCAGGGTATTTTTTAGATTGTACTTGTCCAACATTTTCAAATGGAGGTAACTTGTCTCATATAATACAAGCATTACACACAATACTTCTGGTAGGGGAGTGGGGGTTGGCAAGAATTTTCGGGGGAAGGGTCAACTCTTATCCATATTGAGAGCTTGTTCTACTGACCTAAATGTACACCTGCCTTACACTTGCTAGGGAAGCAGTGGGGATTGTTTGCAGTTGCTGAATTGCCATTGCACTAGTATATTGTTCAAACACACTCATTCTGTTTTCTTAATCTATATATTGTATTACAATTTTCACTTATTCCATTCTGATTTTCAATCCTATTATTTTTTTGCAAGAAGGGGTGGATAAGCAAATGATTTCTAATTAATACTCTATTCTCTCCAATGTTCCCATACTTACTTGCTTTCTTCTAGGGTTATTTTTGTATTATACCCGAGGCCTAATAAGATACATCTGACTGACTTTACTCTAAATTCGAAAATTCTGACGGCTCCCCACACTTGCCTGTCCATGAAGCTCCACACAACATTGCATTACTGCTGCATCTGCATACAACCTTCGCATCCTTGTCTTTAGGGTGGAGGAGGGGTGGCAGGTGATTCGCAAGTTTTTTTTTTTGTTCTTCTTATATTTGCATTTTATATTCAGATAGTTGTAATATTCATATAGCATAATTCCTCTAAATCCTCATATAGTGTCACATTATTGCACATTTTGGGTGGGGCCACTTTGTAACACCATGTCCTAAAAACGTCAATTCTCTCAGGCTGACCACACTATATGCCTGCAAGTTTCAGGAAGGTTGTAACTCGTACCTCGTCACTCAACGACTCTCCCTTCCAGTGGGCTACCACGCAAATCTCAAGGGCTATTTTTTTTATAGCATCGAGGGTGCCTTGTTGTTATTATTCTGGACATGTGTCCTCCAACATCGTAGTTTGAGGTGCAAAACATTACTTTGAAAATTGCAGTGGACTTGGAATGTAGTTGCTAAACTGTAATTCTGGGACATCATCGTAGTTTGGTGGGGGAGAAATTGTGGAAGGGAGGAGGGGGAGAGTTGCAGGCTAACTGGGAAGTACCCAGTATGGGGAAATAAAGAGTACAGTAATCAAGGAAAATTCGATTTATAGGGGGTACTACTTTGGGGAATCATTGATAAATGGGGTGGTGATTGGGAGACTGGCAGGCTGAATGGGGTCACAACCCAGTATGGGGAAATAAAGAGAATAGCGAAATTTGAATTTGAATTCAAATTGGGATTGTGCTCCATGACCGAACATTAGCCCTGACCCGTGCTTCCAAATATTTAAAAAGATTTTGCATGATTTAACAAAAATGATGGGCCTCTATACCAAACTTGGACCTTCATCCAGAAGTTTCCTGAACACCCCGATGGACCACTAACCACGGAGTCATGACATATAAGACCACGGCGACGAGCCCCCTTGTCTCGCCTGTTTCGCGAAATCAATTGTTTTCATCTATAGTGCACCATGGCGAACAATTACAAGGCATTTACTGAGTGCTTTAAAGGTTGTGGTATTAAGCATTTGACGAACGCCCTACTACTCATGACCCACTTTCCAATCCGTAATGACTGATTATTGACAATGTCTACCATATAAGTTTTTGTGGAAATGTGACTAAATGCCTAAATTATGCAAATTAGACAATAAATAAACTTTCTGCTGTTTGACCCTTTTCCTCACTTCACTTATCTCAGGACGCAATTTTGAACCACACTTCTAATTTCCGAACTCAACAACATTCAACAAACATTCGCATGAAACAAGCAATGTAGTACACACTGTATAACCCCTAGTGACCGGAATTCATGTTACATTTGGTGCGAGACTAATGTAGACCACAGCTCATAGTGGAAGCTGTCCTACTAAACTGTATCTTCTCGGTTGTGGGGGGGGGGTCCATCCCATAGATTCCTGTTATCTAGCACTAGCCCTCCACTGGAGTTATTCCCCCCCCCCCACTATCCTCCACACCAAAGCTACGCAAGGTGTAACCTGACCCCCTTCCGTCTGAATCGTTGCCTGGGAGTAAGTAAACAAAAGACTGGTGTATTTTCATTTCACTTTATATGGTCAGTGTAGGGCCCAGAAGAGGTTATGACCGGCAGGAGTGAACCTCAAGGTGACAAGAACAGGTTTTTGACATAGATGAAATCTCTGTCTGTTTCAGATAGGAATACTAGTTAAGATGAGTGGAAATAACATGCCTGAGGGGTTGAATGAGTAAAACTCTGCAACCTTTTGTTATTGATAGCATGCTATACTAATAATGTTTCACATCCATGCGGTAGTCTAGGGTGCCCCCAAACTAACCATTCTTAAAAAGGTATCATACAGTCTCTGGAGGTTGTTGCAAGAAATGTTATTATTTGACAGTTTTTGGTCCCTAAGTGACCTGAATGACCTTGATTGACATAACGATTTTCTTGAAAATTTACCCTTGATCTATGCAGCAGTCCCAAATTTCACACAGTCCATATCACACATAGTCACTGAAATGATTGCCAGAAAATGTTTATTATTTGGCAGTTTTACCTCATATGACCTTTGATATGACCTGACGGTTTTTTTTAATGACAAAATGCTTGCCTCAATGTGAGGCACCAAGCCACAAAAGCATTATTTAATCAGGTACACACGCCCCATGCTACCGCCCAAAAGGTATTAAAATAACCCCCCCTTTGGCCCTCTTGTAACTTGAAGACCAGGGTGTCAAGATCGAGCCTGGGTGGGTTCGTCTATGTAGCATACAGAGAACTATCACATATTATCCAAAAATCGAGACAGGTTTTAATTCTTTGGCCTTTAACTCCTAAAATAAGCACATTTTCTAAAACTTGACCTTTGACCTTTTGACCTTGTCTTTAGGTGTGTTGTGTGATTACTGAACCCAAAACTTACCATGACAAATCTACGAGCACCCCTAACTGCATTCACTCCAATTGTTACTGGCCATTTAACAAATTAGAAAAATTGGCGAATTTATGCAATTATTCACATTAAATGACCTTAATTGACCTTTACACTGTTGTTAAATTATAGCAGGACTCAGAGGTACCACCTCCCCCAAGTTTCATGAGGATTCAACCAACTTTAAATATGCATAAATTATGCAATGGGACTAGGTGAATGAGGATTAGTAACATTAACTGACCTTCCTCGGCCCTCGCCCTACTGTAAAATCATTGGGACGAAAGATCCCATCTCCAACCGAGTTTCGGCGCGTCCGGAATCCAGACTCAAGAATATCGCAGAAATTATGCAAATAAACTCTAATTGGTCAATAATATCGTGGTCCAGTAATCTGATCAATTCGTGTACCCTTCATATTTGTTATATACTCTGCACCGCATCACCATGCATCTACCCCGATCAAGAGATAATCTTGTACACAAGCTCCCCCCGGGCCAATTTTTCGTTAAATATGCAAATTTATAGGCAAATGAGTACGTTCTTTCGGGACGAAAAGTGATGGGCAAATCGGCAAACTCTTCATCGCGCACCTTCACAAGCAGGTCCCAGCATGATGGCCTTTCACAGGTCAGGAGATATCGAACCGCACATAACGGACAGACCGACAGACACCACACAACAAGTGCCCACTATGTCCTCTCCTTTACAAAGTCCAGCCGAGACAAAAATGAATTGGACCTTGGAGTGCATTCAAGTCTAATGTGTTTAATTTAATTCCTTGGATCCAAGTGGGACCATGGATCACAAGTTCCTGCTGACCACCCCCAAGGTTCGACTGTTATGAACATCATCGGTACCGAACGTCAGTATTGTGCACCGAAACTTGTAAGAGAAGAATCATTTTGCGTATTCCACATGATGGGCTCTCAGGCCCACACGGCCCTTGGTCCCAAATCCCTAGGCACAATGAGGTATGGGGCTATATAGTATACGCAATTAGGACCGACATTGGCACTGTGCAACTGATTTGTAGGAAAATACTATATGTCGCAGTATTTCATATGAAGGGTCCCAAGGAGCCCAAACTGGGACTGGGCCCTGAATTCCTGGGACGAGCCAAAAAGGTTCCTCTACTGAATACCATTCTGTAACGTTGAAGAAGACAACTTGAGCTGTGGGAGGAGATGCATTTCAAACCACCATTGTGTTAAAATATCTAAAATGGGCCCTAGGGCCCGAGTCAGACTGCGAACGGAAAAAATCCTCAAAATCCCAAAAGTATGTCTATCCAGACCCATCATTATGATTCCCGAACATCATCACTTGCAAACTGAGTTCGTAGGAGATACAAGATTTTGCAGTATTTCTGGGATGGTGGCCTGGGGCCCAAACTGGGCCCTGGACCCGAAATTCCCGATGGCTGTCTACCAAGGCCCATTACATGTAACTGTAAAGCAAAATCAATTGAGAGTGGGAAGAGAGCATTTCGATTACTATCGTGTAAAACTTCATGAAATGGGCCGACGGCCAAGTGGGACCTTGGACCAAAAAAATGCCTGAGCCACCCCCAAAGGGTACAGCTGTTCAGACCATCATTATGACTGAATGTCAGCCACGGTGCATAAATTTGTAAAAGGAGAAGAATTCGCGAAAGTCCACAGATGGGCCCAGGGCCCACACAACGGGCCTTGGGAACCCTCCTAATTCCTGGGCACTCTAAAGATATGGCTATTAGACCACCATTATGACTGACATCAGCACTGTGACACAAAAATTTGTAAGGAAGATACAAAGAGGTATGGGTTTTTATTTCATATAATGGGCCCTGGGACCAACGTGGGTCTGAGCCAAAATTTCGAACACCCCCAGGAGCCCTCTACCCAAGGGACCCATACATGGAACTAGAAGAACATCAAATGCATCGTGTGGGAGGAGATGCATGCAAGTAATATTGTGTGAAATTTCATAAAAAATGGGCCCATGGGCACGAGTGGGGGCCTTGGATCAAAAATCCTGAACACCCCGAAGGTACGGCTGTTAGACCATCATAATGAACGAACATCAGCCACTGTGCACAAAAATTTGTAGGCGGAGATACATTTGAAATTTTACACATAATGGCCGTATTGACTACTTTAATGGGCTTTGACCTTGACCTTACATGGTCAAACATGTCAAGTTCAATGAACATTGGATCCAAGTTTGGTCGACATCACATCACAGAATGACTGTGTGGGAGCCAAAAAGGCAATTGTTAAACCACACTGGATAGTAGATGATAGATAGATAGATAGATAGATAGAGGAAAGGTTTTGGCGGATTGGATGTATGTGACGGGGGACCTGGGAGGTCGAATGCCTGCACATGTTATAATTTAGAAGGTCATGGAAAGCGTGTGTGGGATAACTCATAATTTTGGTGAGCTTCCTCTGTAGGATGTTGCTCATAACAAATGCATTAAGACGGCGCAAGACGGTAGCCGATACACGTTCAGCTGGGCTTTCTAACACGATCAGATCCAACTTATATTTATGTGACAGGCTGCAAAAAAGCAAATGCGGTTAAAGGTAAGAACACCTTGAATAACGGAGTGGTAAAAAAGCTGCATTATAGATCTGTCCAGTTTATATTCCTTCAATTTCTTAGAAAAGGAGAAAGTACCAGGCGTGGGAGGCTTTCATTTTCACGTCCTAGCAAGGGCATTCCAGGTAATTTTTGTTGTCGATATATGTCCAAGGATACTTGTAATTTTCCACCCTCTCAACAACTCCCCCATGAATAGTGATAGGGGTGTGAGCGTGATTACCTCTGTGGAAGTCAAAAACCATCTCTTTAGTATTGCCAATGTTTAGAGTTAGCCCGTTTGCTTTGCACTAATTAGTAAAACGTTGCACTTCATCATAAAACACGGTACAATCATCACCAATGGAGGAACCCAGTAAGAAACAGTGTCGTCAGACTATTGATCATGTGACATTGATTTTTGACCGGGCTTGCAAATATTCGTGTATAAGCAGAATGGGACTGGAGCTTAACACACATCCTTGAGGGCGCCCCAGACTGATGTACATTCGGCAGATTGCATCACCTATTCCGACAACTGTGGTGGTCGGTCACAAAGGTAGCTGAGGATCCATTGAATTCAATCTGCAGTTCACCTGCAGTCAACAACTTCGTACTAAGATGGTCAGGCCTAATGGTGTTGAACGCGCTAGAGAAATCAACGAAAACGGACCTAACAAAAGTATTAGGTCTGTCAAGAGGTTGCAAAATCTTATGAGGGTAACAAGACAGCATCATCAACACCACGTTTACTCCCATATGTGGGTTTGGGGCTGTGTGATCGAAAAAGGCAAAAGATATGGCCTCTTTAAGCGACGCTCAACCAGATTTTAGTCTGTAGAGAAAACTCATGATTCTTCATTACCTAGTCGCGATACTCAATCGCCACCGTCAGCATTAATCTTATCGAGTCATGGAGAGTGACCGAGACCTGAACGTATTGATTTTGAAAAATGTTAATAAAACTGACGGGAAGAAGGAGAACTCGTATCAGGTAACCAAGGGCAAATATGCCAAAACAATCCAAAGACCGTGGCATGCCATTCTATAGTCTTAACAAATATTTATCTGCTATCGATTTCAGCATTTCACCCAGACAAGTTGTCCGCAACGTCGTCGTCGAGTCATTACAGAACCGCCAGATTTTCCAGAGAGCGATTTTTGGCTGGCAAACAGGTAACTGAAGTATCAGCGGCACAGTAGCATTTTTTTTTTGTTTTTATGAGAACAACAGCTTTGATAATGTGCGAATGTGTAATGTGGACAATTTTCCATTGCAAATCGTTAAATGACCCCACCACTGGCGCAATCGATCTCAATCAAAAAACAACACCTAATGCATTCGATTCCTAAATGATTACTGAGCAATTCGTAATTATACACATCTTTGAACTGCGGTAAACGTGTTAGACATTGATGGAAACTGACATGTATAGATTATTCACTATCCGGCTTCGATTCCTAATCATCTCCCGTGTTGCCATTACTAGTAGTGATAAACTACTGGCCAGCATTCAGCATTCTACGTGGAACGCATTCGATCGATTCGACGCCTAGATTTTATTTTCGCCAAAATAATCCCTAGATGAACAGTTTCCGCAAATCCGAACACACCATCCATGGAATGGTCCCCAATAATACTGACCAACTTTAATACATCACAACCATTTACACCGTGAAGTTTTTTTTTTTTGTGTGGTACAATTGACTCTTAGATGACGCTTCGGACCTCGACTACTACACCTCGTCTGTGGTATTAGTCAATGATGATGATGGCCAACTATCATATCAATCATCCACTTCAGTTATTTGGAAGAAGCGTTCTGTCCATTTAACCCCCGAAATGACAATTCCAGTCTAAATTACTCCTGTGAAACCTTGTACTACAACAATTGAACACGTCTGTGTGCATCACTGGGACCCTTGATATCACTGACCAACTCTTATGAACATCCGATTCACAATAAAATCTAGAAGTATATGCGAAATTTCAGAAAATATTCGCAATTGACATATAGATGGAGAACCTTTCACCTCAAGTTTGAAACAACCCAGATGCCCTCTCACTCAGTGGCCATTGTGATCAAATTTAATTCATACATCAAAGGTTGTAGTATTAGCGATTTGAATTAACTGTGGCCTGATCATAAATTAATGAAGACTGGACATGTTTACGGACGATCAGAATAGCTCACCCAGCCATATGTGCGTGAGGTGGGATGAACATCGTGGACCTGCCTGTGTCAAGTAGGCCTGTACACACGCTCTTATAATTGCGACGATTCCCTATACGTCCTTTCTTTATCCTCTCTATTAATAACAACCTAATCATCTTGGCTCCTCCCATTACATAAATCTAATCGTTCCTCCAAGATCTGGAAGGTTCCAGCTTTCCACTGAATAAACCACCGTAAAATTGGCCCGCGTGGGCCTGTTTAAAAAGTCGACACGCGGGAAATTATGGGAGGCAAGCACGGACAATCTGTACTTCAGAGAGATATGATGAATTACTGCCGGGCTGTTTTTCGCTTCAGTACATAAGGAACTTAATTATGGAAATGAGCGTGTGGCGATGATGCCATAGTTTAGCAAGGGGGGTATGCCAATTGCGAATTTCTGCGCCATTAGTTTTGTCACTCATGCATAAGATCCACAATTGATTTTTTTTTCTTTTGTCAATCCCTTATAATCCACACTCATAACTATTGAATAATTCGGCTATTGAGGTTGAAGGTTACATATGACTATCATGGGTTTCCACATTTTCAAGAAACCATGCATTGACTTGACTGACTTGGCTTCAGCTAACGTTGTTTGTTCCGTCTCAAAACTGCTCTTACCACACACCTACCTTCTTGTGGAATTTCTCAAATCGGGGACACACCGCCAGAGCCGGTAATATCACACTTTCAACAGGATAACATCGTTTCCAATAGGTCATTTGGGCTGGGCGATTGATGTTCCTATTTGTGATAAAATTAGCATTTTGAGGGCCGGCTAATTATTCACTCTAAGACTAAGTACTAATTCATTATCAAGGGGAGAGTTAAGGTGTTCTTTCTTCCAGTTGCTCCTATCTTTTTCCTTTTTTTTTTTTTGGTGGCCATACTTCGTTAATTGTCTTTTTTTTTCTTTCTTTTTCGCTGACATGTCATATTAATGTCTAGTTTGGTTCACTGAAGTGAAAAATCAATTGAATTGGAAAGTAAATGAATGGTATAAAAAAGCAAACATTAAATAAGAAAAAAAAAATAGATAAAATAACATCCCAAAAAAAAAAAATACTATCTAATAGGAATAATAAAACAAAGAAAAACGAACAAAGCAAAAAAACAATAAGGGTGTAGTAGGGACTGTCCCTATTCCTGCCACATCTATTATCACAATGGAACAAGGGGGGGGGGGACAGACATCCGGGTTTTGTCCGAACTCCGACCCCACACACTCTGTAACATTTTGGCACACTTTCTGGGAAATACACCTTCCAAAATGTATACATATTAGTCCATTTTGGCCTCCAATGACCATTTGGACAATATGTGGCAAAATTGGCAAAAAAAAAAATTTTTTTTCCGAGTCCACATTGGCTTATACTTCCATAGATGCATTGTTCCATTTTCACATAATTGTCATTAGGCCTCTTCGATGATGTGTCACTTTAATAATTCCTGATATTTTCCGTACCATTAGTCATAGACCATCTCTGACCAAGAATATGATGATCCAACTAATCTGTATGGAGAGATGCATTTTCTCTCATGATAGCTCATTAGGTCTCTTCAAGAACTTTGATTCCAGAATTTTCCCCGCAGTAGCCATAGAAAAATTTATAACACTGAACAAAATCATCATGGTAATCAGACCTAATTTGTAAAAGCATTTTTCAGTTCTCAACAATAGCCTCTCTAATACTTTGAGGTTAACCTACCAGTGGCCAAAAGATGGGTCCCATAGGTCAAACAATATTTTGTTCCAATTCTGGATTCAAATAATCAAAGAACGCACATTTTTGTCCAATATACCAAAGTTTACAGTCTGGATAGATAGATCGATGACGAAAATTTTGGGTCGATCATTATAGTTCACAACCAGAATAGCGGGTTAGCTACAAACACCCATCTCCCTGACTGATGACCTCGATATGTCACTGTTCATCGCCTCGACATGGAACATTAACGCATGACTTAGTTGATTTGCATGGCTTAGTGTTACTGATGTATCAATAATTACACATTTGTAAAGAGGATCTAAATTATTTTGGATCCCCAGCAACCATCATGTGTCATGAGGCTTCCTGTAACTTTAAAACACTACTAAAGCCGATTAGGTTCTTGTTCCCCTAAAGGCGCAACATGAGGACACAGACAACAACTTCAATCCTTCAACATACATGTCTTAATCCTGATTAACCTCAGAACTTGGACTGACAATGAAGGTCGTGTATTCATTTGGTATAGCTACATATACGCAAAGTATGTTGGTAGGCGCATCTTGAATAGATTAGGGTTATATTTATGCAAAATCAATAGGGTCCCCCCTACTCCTCCATACAAAAGCAGCACACCAAGGACACCATAAGGACAAGGTTCCCAAATATTTTTTGGGGGGGGGGGGGGGGACCTCTGACCTTGAACAATTTACAAATAATATGAAGGAAAATTACTCCGTAGGTACTCACAAGTTGCATTCGACACAGTTATGTTTACCAGATGCAAAAACAACAACCACATACATACACACACTAAACACACACACCTACATGAGATGCATGCACAGCTTTTGCCCCTGTGATTTTCCTTTCTAGGAAAGGGGTTCTTCAGATCAGTGTGGAAAGGGTTACCTCAGGAGTACACGCAGATAGGTAAGGTAAAACCAACCTTGCGGAATTCAAGCAACTCTCTTCCCAAGGGGAATTCCTTAAGGTGACTGCCATTGTGGCTGTACAAGACACCCCCCTAACCCCTAGGTGCAGGGGTTCTTGGTTCCATGAGGTGGGATTGATCACCTAAGGCGTACATGCAAGAAATTTTCTGAGACAGTCCCGCGGTAACTAATTTAGGCCTATTTGGATGTTGTTATTACTTGCAGTGTCAGTCCATAATGAGCAATGGCAGCGAACTTTACTGATGCCAATATGCTCCAGATATGGTCATATCGTCCAATACCCCTAATATAAGTGACCAATCAGCCATACAACACTAAATATATGTGGATTATGAGGTCTGTTCCCTTTGAAGGCAGAAACTTCACAAAATGGTTATGGTTGTATAGAATATATTGCAGAAAACATTAAGTCAATCGTGGCATGAACAACTGTGTTTTCCCCAAAAAAACACTCATCGCCACCCTGCCATCATGTGTCTCCATCCCACAACACATTCACATGCATTAGTCAACATTTGAATGAGGATTTCTTGGCAAATCCTCCAGGGCAAAATTCACAAAACCCAATTGACAACAGTATTATTGTTCCAGTAATCTTCTGTGGAGGATCCAGACAAATATATGTCAGTGGGCATGACAATGGATTCATACAAACCATATTCTTATGTTACTGTGTTCTAGGTTTGAATCAGTGGCAAGTCTCCCTCGTTCATTTATAAGGAAATTGGCCAACACAAGGCAAAAATAAATATTGATTTTTGAAATATACAAGAAGATAAGCTTTAAAAAAACCCATTTACCTCTGTAAAGTAGCTCGAAGGAGCAGGGACTATCTGGGAATTTCTTTTTTCCCAAATTCCATTTTTTTCCACTTCCATTCCTGGTCTAATTTTCCTTGAATGTTACTTCTAAATTTGCCAAACAAAGAAAGAGGGGGGGAAGAAAGAGGAATCTCAAACTATCCCTACCACCCTGCTCAACTTGACCTACCCTGTATCAGCTGAAATAGCACATATACCTGACCATGACAATGTCACGATTAATATAAATATTCAATCATGAAAACCATTCCAATATAAGTCAGTTTTTCGCACAACTAGCATCCTATTTGTAAGACTAGCCTTGATGCATTTTTATTTATGTTGAATACATACTGGGAAATTATCTGACGGTCAATGACAGTGACTCTAACAAAATGTTGACACATCCTGACCCTGACAAAATGTTGACACATCCTGACCCTAACAAAATGTTGACACATCCGACTCTGACAAAATGTTGACACATCCTGACCCTAACAAAATGTTGACACATCCTGACCCTAACAAAATGTTGACACATCAGGGTGACCTCGGTGTATTTCAGCCAATAGGCCAAAATGGCCAGCTGTAATACCTGGAGAAAAGAAGGTGCAACCTTTCTGCACTCAAGGTTCAGACTACCTTCTTGAAAAGTTCAGAACGTTGATGGATTGACTGTGGGATGAAAGAATGCCTCTCTGCAAAGAGAGGACTCAGCTTGGTATTGAACTCAATAGAAAGTGGCCCTATTCTTCAAGTGACAATCTGCTGCCTATCTGATTCCGATTCAGGTTTTCCTTCAACTTAGAAATTATCATTATGGCAAAAGCGCTTGGTTAGTAGTTTTTCCCGCCACATACTGATGTCATGCGAAATGCTACTGTCGTGAAACAGTAGTACCGTAGTCCACAATAAATGACTCAAAATAGGGTACAGTGTAAGTACCAAACCTGATGTCTTCCATGCCCAAAATTCAATCAGATCGAGTACACCCAACACTGAGGGTACATACGATATTTCATCAAGATCGCTCAAGGATTTTGTAGATATCTCATTGAGAAGCGAAGCTGAGCGACACATACACAGAGAAACACACACACACACACAAAACAAAACAAAAGGTGACCACTAGAGGTTAAGGGGAGACAGAAAAACACTTCTAAAATTTCTAAAAGACATGAAAATAATGGGTTTTTTTTACGTGTGAGCATTTTCAGCTTTTAAAATATTCAGTAAAACCATTACCATCTCTGAAATAATGCTACCCTGCCATTTTAATTGTTCTCTCTACTACTTTACTCCCCACCACATGTGGATGAAGACCAGGAAAAAATTGATGCACAAAAATAAACTGACCACATCATTCCGCTGACTGGATTAAAAGATGGAACAGTTTGGCAAGTTGTAGAACAGTCGAGAACATAAGCACCAAGTCTTGAATAAATTTCTAGAGTTGAGTATTAAAGTATCCAAAAAAAAACAAAAAAATATTGCCAATATGGCACCAATTCTTTGCAGATGAATGGCCCTGCCAGCCTGATAACACACAAAAAATATGGTCACATTTTTCCAAGTGCCTCAAAAAGGACCAATTCAGTTTCATTCTATTTTCCCTGATCATAAGTCATTGCTCCCAATAATACCTACTTTCGAGGGAACAACCGACTTACACACTGATTGTTAAGAGGAAACCACACTAGCCCACAATTACAGCAATTGAGTGAACGGTTTTTGGGTAACTTTCAACCTTTTTATGGTATGAATGGACACCCCTCACAATTTTTGTACTCAGGCACTGGTTCCTTTCTACCAATAATTCTACTTTCATTTACTGAAAAATTACAAATTGCAAATCTATATAACAAATCTGTTACTAATTTGACCTTCAAAACGTGAATCAGCTGACAGGGTATATATAAAGCACATGAATGCATATGAATGATAGAGCTCTTTATATATGAAGTGAATAAAAATTGCACTGACCATATTAACTGTTAATCCTAATTTGGCATTTGGTGACCCAAAGCCTCCTCCCATGACCAGTCTTCAAAGACTGATTACCTATATATCACATAAATGTTCTTATTTAAGTTAATATGAAGATTAATATTCCAGTAAATATTTGAACAGTCAAAATGCTAACTGCAAATCATTCATAGATAACACATTTTTTAATTTAGGAGTATCTAGGAATTTCCATCATTTTTTTTTTTTCAAATCTGAATATGACAGACGGGAACACAACTATTTGATGAAAAACAGGGAGAAGAAGGGTTCATGTCCAGTTCCTCAACAACCATGGGACAAAGTTTACAACAGATTTTCTCAGAATTTCAAATAAATAAGGGTCCAAAAGCAATTATCTGAAAAAAAGACACCTTGTACTTAGTAGGTTGGCCAAGAAAGTTGTACACTTCCCAGTAATACCCATTGATACCAAGTAACAGCATTTAAGATACCCCATGGGACAGTAAGGGCCAGCTCCCAAAATTATCTATAAAGTAATTACCTCCCTCTTCACAGAGACAAAGAAAAGGTTCTGGAATGTTCATTTTAGCAATTTCTTGAATATAGTTTCTGTTCTAACGCCTTTCCATCTCTATGAGAGATATTCACAGGGCTACTAGCAAGTTATATATTTAATAATAGAAAAATATGTGCATATAGGTACAGTATGCAGGTGTTGGTCTTCGTTAAACTACATCTTTGAATGCACCTAGTCTAGCAAACATGGTGCCAAAGCGTGAAAAAAAGACATGTAGGCTTGTTCTCGGTAGTTGGAATCTTATCAGCTTCAGTTACTGAAGGATCTCTGACGTAGTGGACCCAACAGTCCTCATAGTCTTTCCTCTAGGGCACTGGAATATCTTTCCTGCTCCAATGTTTATCAAGCACAACTGTGGTAGTCTTTGGCAGAAGCAAACTATTGGTCTGATATTGAATCTCCCAATACGTTTCTGTAATCTTTGGATTAACATTCGTGTACAACATCAAGTCTTCATGAATCAACAACCTGCATTCACCAAATTTCCTAACTGTGACAGCGAAGCTAATCTTTGAATTCACACCTATGCTACACCAGTTGCCATGTATTCACTTTCATTTACTCTGGGGTTCTGAACTTTCTGTAAGGTTCTACCATTCCTAATTGATACCAGGAAAACAGAGCTTTCGATTCACAATGGTACCACTCAGGTCCTCACAAATTGCTCAAACCAGGGGGCTAGACTTTCCCAGAGTTGGCCTTTCTGATCTGAGACAGTAGGGCACTTCTAGTGGAGTCACCCTGGGATGACTGAATCTGTCTTGACATCTGTTGGTAAGGCTGAGGGGGGGGGAGGAGGAGGGGGTGGATTGGAGACTCCACCTCATGGACATGAGAAAGCTTCCTGGGCGTATTTTGGGTGGAGGAACTGTGGGTTGTGGAGTCCGTTCTCAAAAGGATCCATAAGAGCGGACGTCTTTTTTTTTTTCTTCGTGACCGTGAAGATGTTGCATGTCTCCCCTTGGACCTGCAAGGAGATTATATGGACAAATTTAGGTTATTAAGCACCAGAAATGGTGCCTAGTCCAATTCTATGTCAATACTGAGCAATATACAAAAACCCCATAGAGACAACATAAGGGAGAACTGAATAGAAATACTTAAAATCTCACTACAAAAGATTTTATTCTTGTTTCTCATTGAAGAACAATCTTGAATTGCCTTTGTCGAGGTTTCTTGCTGCTAGTTAACATCAATCCTGATTTTCCTTAACTAACTGTCAGGTTGAGTATTACAAGTACATAAAGGGACATTTAGATGATGTCCAGCCATTATAAGCATCAAATTAATCATATAAGTGCATACAAGCCACCAGCG
The DNA here is from genome assembly GCA_026419785.1 of Sclerodactyla briareus. Taxonomy (NCBI): domain Eukaryota; kingdom Metazoa; phylum Echinodermata; class Holothuroidea; order Dendrochirotida; family Sclerodactylidae; genus Sclerodactyla; species Sclerodactyla briareus. The sequence continues at coordinate 232,578 of JAODTK010005811.1, read as the reverse complement.
AAAACGATGACTATAAGTAGGAGGTCAATGATTGTCATAAGGTGCCATCTAGTCTTGATGGTACAAGAAGGAGTACTCGTTCATTTTCACAAGTACAAGCCAAAAGAACTACTTAATGGTTAATGACAAAAAGTAGTGAAAACCACAGGAGCATGTAGTCCACAAAAGTGATGTTGTTACACACTTCAAACAACTGCTCAAATGTCCTCTGCATTTTACAAACACAATACATGCTTTGAAAAACGTTACGTGTTTGCCAATAAAACAGCATCAATTCATGCTTGGCCTATCATGCATGGCCAGTTCATGACTGGGTCAAGGGGACTCTGGATAATTATTGTTACACATTCTGAACGACTGCTTGAATGTACACAGCATTGGTAATAAACACAAGTACATGCTTTGAAGATATTGCTTTGCCATGAATCTAGGGTCAATTCTGCTTGGGTCATTTCATGCATGGTCAGGTATGACTGCGTCAAGAGACTTCTGGATATTGATGTGACACATCCAACAACTGCTCAAATGTAAACAGCATTTTATAAACACAAACCACAGTGCTTTAAAGAATGTTGCTTTTGCCATGAATCGGGTCAATTCAAGCTATGGCCAGTTCAATGACGGGTCGAGAGACTCGGGATAATTGCTGTTGGGACACATTCCTCCAAACAAACCATCCCAAATGCCATAGCATTTAAAACCCAAATACATCCTTGTTGGCTTTTGCCATGATTCAGGATCAATTCACGGAATGGGTCAAGAAAATCTGGAGTTGATGTGCAGGCTTATCCTATTACAGGTTTTCACCCGTATGAGCTGAAAACTGTAGAGAAATCTAAAATAGCATAATCTACCTTGTGCAGTTTGATTCCCATCCCAAGGATTGCATTTAAACTCCTAGTGGCATGGTCTATGAAGCAGATTCCCAGTCCTCCCCTAGATTAATATTTTGAGGAATTTTCTCTCAGATCTTTATGCATGTCAGAGCAAACGGAGGAGAAAGCGCAACAATCTTGACGGACAGAGCCTTGAGGAGACAGAAGGGAAGAAATGCCCGTTATCAAGCGTTATCAAGAGGGAAAAACCATAGGACAAGATAGTGTGAATTGACAAGATTACTGACATGTATGCAAAGGTAGCATGCATGAGCAGAGAATCCAGATCAGGTTTGGCCATCTGGACCAAGTAACTGTCTCTATATGTTTTTGTGATGTGAGGTCATGTTTCGTCATGGGCTTTGCAACCTTAGCAAACATTTCAATGGGAGATGGGAGGGCAAATTTTCCTAGTTTTTTTTGGTAGGGAATGTGAAGTACTGCTTTTTTGTGATAAGTTCTTCATGGTATCACGCACACAACCATAGGCTTGAAGCATTGCAAAGGGAAGGGTCAAGGTTGATGGAGGAGAAGAAAGGGAAAAATACCTTAATGAGGCTGTCAATCTCTTCCTTTCTTCGTGTGATGCATGCTCTCCAGGGGCTGTACAACAACACATAGGCATTTTATAGAAGCATTATTGGGGAGGGGGGTCCGAGGTAGGGGATGCAGATAGCCGGCGCTTTTATGATAATGTTCTCATGGGTTTACTAACAACAAGGGGCACCTCCCGAAGCATTCATTGGGGAGAGTGAGGGTCAAGGTTAGACAGAAATGTACTGGATCAAGGCTATTTTCCGTGATCATTTTCTTTAGGGCTGATACAACCTAGGCAGGGAGGAGCATTCATGAAACAAGGTTACACATTTCTCCTTGCTTTTTTGGTGAAGGATCACAGTTGGAGCCAACTGGCATGCTTCATCAAGATTATTCTAAATGGAAAAAAGTGCAAAGCAAGTATTTGCAACCACTATCTGCAGTCGCTGCTCAACATTCTCTTACTCAACATGTTCCCTTCAGTAAAATTATGTGGGAGTTGGTCTTCCACTTTTTAACTGACAGCTACAGTTGTAACAAGCTCCACTGATCCTATCAAACCTAAAACTCTCGATTCGCATGAAGTACCCAATACTTCCACATGGCCCAGTTCATACGGAAGAAGGGGGGGGGGGGGGGGGGGGGGGGGGGGGGGTGGTTTGGGTGTGGGGGGGTGTTTGTGGGGGGGGGGGGGGGGGGGGGGGCTTTTTTTTTTTTTTCTTTTTTTTTTTTTGGGGGGGGGGGGGTGGGTGTTTTTTTTTTTTTTTGGGGGGGGGGGACACAAAATTGCCTCGAAAAGCATCAGAGCTTGATACAATTTTCACTGTCCTCATGGCAATAGTGTGATGACAATGCTGTCTGCAACTCTGCGTACAGTTTCGGAGGCAAACAATATTCATTGCATTCCCAAGGCCAGCTTTGGACGAGGCCATTTTGAGGATGAATCTTTTTTTTTCAGGGAAATACAAAAACAAACCCATTTTTAATGTGGGCTTTAGGTGTTCCATCCAATAATGATAAAAATTTGATTATAATAAGATCTGTGAAACCTGAATATTCCCTGCCTAAATGTTATACTATCTTCAGCAGTTGTATTAATCATTGTAAAGTTTGTTTATTTTCCTAATGTTGCTATCTGTTCCCTGTTATGTGTGAAAACTGCATTTTCAAATCCAGGCATAGTCTTCGGGCAAGCCATGCCCAAGTCTTTCTCCACCCCAACTCAGCAATACATGCACAATTACACAATGTGGAAAATGAAGAAAATAATATTAACAAGTAGGAAGTTCAGTCAGATTGCCGCTGGCCAGTTGAGGCCACCTGAATCACTGCCATGGGGGGGGGCCCCTTTTCTTTTAATGACACCAGTGACTGCCCGATAGGAAGGGGAGGGTGGGGGTTTGAATAAGGGCACCATCTCATTTCCAGACATGCAGACTTGGAACTACTGTGACAAGAAAAACAACATTTTTCATCATTCAATTTCCACATGTCAGGCAAGTTTATGTTTTTCAAACTTTCGGAAATATCAATTGCAAGAGATCTATGAAAGCAAATAGGATTGAACAGAAGTGGTTTTGTGGACCTGCCCAATAATTCAGCAAATAGATGAACAGAAGTTGGTTACAATAATTCAGCAAAAAGAGTAGATGAACAGTAAGTTGGTTTTGTGGACCTGCATACTTTTCTACTATTCTTCCAGGAGTAACAGGCTATTCCTTGACAACAGGTCCATTCACTCCTGATGTCGGTTCTTTGCTAATGTCAAAATCAACGGAAACATGGATAATTTCCCTGCAGAATTTCAATTTGACAAGAGGAGGCCACAGCGCCCAGGGGAGAAGGGGGGTGGGAGGAGGGAATGACTGCAGTGGTGCTGCCCTCACCCACCTCCACCCAAGCTTGAGAGGAGAAACCCATCAATACAGCCAGTGCTTCCCTGATAGGAAAATATGAAGAACCGAAAAAAAAAACCAGTGGCACTTTCAGATTGCGCATCCGTCGTATTTTGCTACACACGGTTTCCTACTTACGGAAGAGCGGGTGAAGCCAAGAAAGCTATCCACTTTAACTGGAGAGGGTATTATTACCCATTGTAAATTAGAAACGGGAAAGTGGCAGTGGCGCTATATGTGACACCCCCCCCCTCCCCCCCCCCCCCCCCCCCCCCCCCTCCCTCTACCACAGAAAGGCACGTCAGCATTGTGTTGTGTACTCCAAGTAGCAAGTACAGGTGTTTTGGGTGAACCAGTGAACTGCATGGCAAGGACCCACATAGCATGGATCATTTGTGCTAACATCTAGAACACAGCTGCAGTCAGTGCTACCCTAACTGGGAATTGACAATGTATTATCTTTATTTGGTGCTGCCTGGGACATAGCAAATGACTCCACATGATTCTTACGTACTGCCACAGGTGCTGCAGTTTACACATACCTGGGGCATGGGCCATACCTCAATATTGGTCAACCAGCACAGTAGGCAAATTCGTTTGCGGTGGTAAGTTTATAGTACAGCAGACTAGATCAACAGTGGTACTGAAGAATAGAAGAGGCTGAGTCAATATGATTGATTTGATGTGATCTGTTACAGGTCAAGGAAGCCAGTAAGGGCTTCATCAAGGAGGGCCCGGGCCATATGGACTGTGGATGAGCCACCAGCGATAAATGGCTTCTTTTCTGACTATGCTAAGATGTTATCGAAGCACAAGTGTAAACATTCCCGACCTGCTCCCAGGACCCGCCATTTCAAACTACCCTCCACGGACGATCGTGAACCAAAGAATCTGACACTTTCCTCAGAACGGAGGAGCGGAAGAGTCATGTCAATGACTGCTCCATGTGACAGACGGAACCTATTGCAAATATCCGGGGACATAAAACCCAGAAAACCATGCACATATCCACTGCAGTACCGTGGAACCATGAATGAAGGACCAAGACCTAGCCCATCGCAACTTCAAGAAGAGAGCAGCCACCTGTGTAGAAACATCCGGTGTCGATGGAATTCAAACCTGAAATATGTGTGTGCGAAGCGACAGTGCTGACACTGCGATGATTCCAACCTAGATAGACCTACAAATAATTGCACGACCACCTCCCACAGCATCACGACACCAACTCTATTACACGATATTGAGGAGATGTTATCGCACAATACAGGTGTCCTCAAGCATTCCAGTGGGTAGAGGAGGGGCACACAGTACTATGCTTCCCCAATTCAACAATTGTCAAATTGTACAGGGCTGCTCATCAGCATCTATCACTTTGATATCTTTTTAACATCACGAGGCAAATCACCGCTGCTTCAAGGTCAGTGGAAGGAGACGGCACATCTTAGATTGCCTTCAGATTGCATTGAACTGGCAGACGAAAAGAGCATGTCTGATAAACCCCAAGCTCAAATTTTGAGTTCCCCTCTTCTCTCATTTCGTGTCATTGTATCTACACTAATCATTCGATACAGTGGAGGGAGAAACCGAACAATGCGCCTTACCGTTTTCACAGTAATTTGCCTGATTTTATACTTTCTTTTTCTTTCTTTTTTCCAAATCACTGAAAAATATATATTCTTGAAAATTGTGTGATCCACCATCATATCAGGTTCACCATTGCTCGTGTAACAGAGATTGTTAAAAAGGAAGAAAAATGCAATCACTTGGCATTGAGCAGGTGTTTTTCTACCCCCTGTGATTTCATAAAGACATTACATAATAGTGGGTTTGTCTCATTCCACTGTCTCATTGACTGGAGTCAGTTTTTGAAGAATTGATTTTCTTCCTGAAACTACTCGGAGGAAATCCGCCCAAAATCTTCAAGGCATGTTTTTCGTACTCCACTGGCCTTTGTGGATGACTACCCTGATTTTATCATGACAAATATGTTCGTGCAGAGTCAAGTATTGTGGAAATCCATGCAAGCCACAGAGTCCACTCTTGAACTTCCCTCACCTACTTCAAAGCATGTCTACAACCAGCACGTATCAACAGTTTGATTACTTGGTGTGAGGGCCTGAGTGTGATCCAAGGTTACCACTCAGACTGCATGATTATCGTGATCTGAAACACTGATTGCATATTTATTCTATTCCCATGGAATTTGACGTTCATCGGCCCCCTTTTTGTTCCTCGTTCAAGAGGCATTCCAGATGCAGTCAAGAGATGGATTTCTAATCATGGCGGAGGCTTGTCAAAGGGCAGGACGAAGAGTGGTGTATTGACAGCTAAAGGCTGTGAATATCCTATTGGGAGAAAAACTGGCCTGCTGCCTGCTGATCAATCAGTAAAAATTCTGTCACATGGGATGATTGGAGTATCTACACACTGCTGCTCCAAAACCTCACAAACAAATACTGTATCATTATAAAGATGGATACGGCTATGAAGAAAAAGGCATAGCAGGAAAGCAATAGACCAGCTTAGCGAGGCTTAGAGCTTCTACTGAACGGCTGGGTCACGGCTCAAAGATGTGCTAACTAGCTATCAATGGGGCATAAGGTTGGTCATTCTCTGACACTGGCCCAAAACTGTCACCAAATACACCTACAGGGTAGGCGGATATGTTGATGGAGCAACGGCTGTCAGTAACCAGAGGCAGCAGGAAGCAATCTGTCAAATGATCTATGCTGTCTCTGTGATCACACCTGCCGCCCCACTTTTCAGAGTTATTGCTATTATTTGCATTAATTTTACCACTTTCGCTCCAAGGCATGGAATATGACATTTACCCAAATGCGTTTTATCGTTAGAACTAGGGTATAACAGGGATAATGATATCCACCATACAGCCACTATATGCCTGTGATGCTCATACTATAGAAATCAGACTGACTACGAGACTGTTCTTGACAGACCACATATCAAGGTAATCCCTAGCTATCACATTGACCTTGGACTGGTGAACTTTGAAAAATCTTGAAGGCATAATTCATCATATTATTGTGGATACTTTATAAAGCTTACATGTTTTGATTCAGTACTATATATGATACATTTCTTCTTTATGAGAGTTTGTCACTCAGTTTGATTACAATCAGTATGGTTTGGGCCGCACTCCCCACCTACACCACACCCCCCCCCCCTCTCCTGTCTAAGTTATTCACATTGAGCAAGAGCCAACGTATTTGAAAATGTTTTATTAAAGCCTGTACTGCATGCAGAGAACCGACGCGGAGGGCTTCCAAAAACTGGCTGTCTTTCAGATTATACTTGATGTGCTACTGCTCTATTTTTAAAATAGGCTTTTCAATCGCAGATTTACTCAAAAGAATGCTAAAATAATGTCTCTTGTGTTTCATGTACCAAGCCCAAAAAAAATCCGAAAATGCCGCAAATGTGTCTAACTAACATCCCCCTATCTAACAAAAGTGGCGTTTCTAAAAACTGATCTTTACATTTTGAATCATTAATATAATTTCCTACGAGTAGATTTCTGTCCCAAGTTTTCATGACCCCTCAACTTCAACATGCCTCTAGGTTTGACCACTCGGCCTCCATGCCATTATTAATTGCCTCAAATAATTAATACTCGGTTCTCAGAGCCGTGGGTGTGTGGCCATAAGGGTAATTTGTATATATAATGGTAACCACCCCAAGGCTATGACCACATCCCATTAAAATAAAATGCAATTATAAAGAGGGAGTTAAATTTAATAATTTGCCCAATAGATTTCTGCCTAACTGGAGGCTACTTGTCCCTGGAGGCCCGAGCCACAGCATGACCTGGATGCATATTGAAAATCTTAATGGGCGACTTGATATTTGAACGTCCCTGTTGTCAGGGTAATAGACTGCCTTAATATGACATGTCAATCATCAATGACCCCCCTCTGATATACATAATGATTTTAATAATGATTTTGTAATTTCAGTTTACGATTGAAAAGTGTTAATCGATCCACCCTCATCAACACATATTACACATATATGCCATTGCCTAATTTACTCATTGACGAACCCCGCACTTTTGCACTGATTGTATGATTGATCGACTGATCAAACTGTTCTTGTTTTTTTTTTCATTTGAACGAATCAACCTAAAAGTTTATGTTATGCCCAATCATGTGATAAGATTGATTTGATTGTTAAGAATTTCAGTAGTTAGACTGGGCCGGAGGCACGTAGCTCCCATGTGCAATTTCTCACTAAATGATCGTAGTAATAGTGACTAGTAATGACATTTAATCATTGTATTGAAGTATAGGCAGAGACAAATTTTCCACTTTTCTACACAATTGTATCCAGCCCCTTGAACAACCTTTCACCTAAAATTCCTGAATATCCAATATGTATGTACATGGGTCAATGATATAATGCTGATCAAGGGTGATTACCATCAAAGTGAATTTGTGAGAGAAAATCAATTTTGTCCACTAGTTACTAGAAGTGCACTCTACTGCATGCTCCTTAAAAGACCTTCTACTTCTAATTTCCAAACAACTATACACTAATGAAAACTGACCAAGTTACATTGTATATCAATGAAGAATTGAATTTTTCCACAAGACAGCACAGACTTTTCCCTCAGTGACCATGGACCTAAAATACACAAGCACCCCGATGGCCCTCTATACCCAAGGACCACTACACACTTGTGTATTAAACTTTATGGAAATCAATGGAAGCTTGTGGGAGGGGTTGTATTTCAATACAATTGTGTGAAACTTCTTTAATCTTCAAGGGCCCAAGTGGGACCTTCCTGAACACCCCAAAGGAACCACTACTGGTGCATTATCATTATCAAACAACGCACTGTGAACCATAATTTGTAGGAAAAGAAGCATTTTGCATGATTCATAATTGGGCCTAAAATTCCAGAACACCCTCAATGCCCTCCACCCACTGATCATTACGTGTAACTTTGAAAAAAAAAATTGTGAGTTCAAATACTATTGTGTGAAGCTTCCATCAATTGCTCCCAGGGCCCGACTGTCCTGAACACCCCAAAGGTATCACTACAGGAGCATTATCATTATCGAACAACAGCACTGTGAATTATAATTTGTAGTAGGAGAAGCATTCCACATGATCGTCATTGGGCCTAAAATTTCAGAACACCCCCAATGGCCCCTCTACCTGAGAAGAAAATCAATGAAGCTTGTGGGAAGAAATGCAGTTCAAGTACACCATTGTGTGAAACCCATAAACTATGCCCCAGGGCCCAAGTGGGACTTTTGAAACCCAAATATTCCTGAACATCACAAAGGTATAGCTATTGAACATCAACATGACTGGACATAAGGACTATGGATGCAAATGTCACCAACATTTGTGGGGAAGTATTTCGCATCATTCACATGATGGGCCAATGCGGCCCACACCTGGCCTTGGACACCAAAATTCCTGGACACCCCAGATGCCCCTTTACCAGATGATCACTGTGACCAGCCTCCACCATGATTCTCAAACACTGTACGAGAGTTCAATTTGAATGAACAAAGAGGGATCTATTGATCAAATTGATGATCGCTAGATCCTTGATCAGTGATGTGATCTGGGTAAGCAAACGTCATTCCTAACTTTGCTGATGAACTGAAATATTGTCAAGAATATTCAATACCAATAACAATTTCCCGCCCATTCGTGCTAACACCAAATTTCCCTTCAAATACTTCCCCCTCTCGCCAGATATGCCCCAAACTTGTCCTCAAGGTATCTCCTAATGAATTATTATCCAACAGGCAGCAGGACATGGTACGAATTCCTTTCCAAGAACAAAAGACATCATTTTTTGTTATAATACAAGAACCACTTTAACTCGCCCCACTGTATTACGGTGATTATGGCACTCTGTCTTCAGTACCTCCCCGATTATTCTTCAACTAACCGCCCAAGACTCGAGGTAGCAATTTCAAAGTACGTGAGGCGATCCGGCTGCACTTTAACCAAGAGAGCTATATCTGCCTCTGATCGGAGCTCCCGTATTGTCAGTGTTAACTTGCCATAATCTTGTGGATTCGGCCCCAATTTCATCCCAGATTGGGGGCATCATCGCTCATAATCAACTCAATCGACAACTCTTTCATGTAGGAGGCATTGTGGGATACGGTAGGACAGCTGTCGACTTGAGGGATTGATTGAAATGACTCCATTGCAAATCCTTCCCTCCCCTGATTCTGTTTTTGGAGATGCCAGGGCAGATTGATTCTTGCACAAAAAAAATTGACAGGGAGGTTTTTTTTTTGCGGCAGAGAATGAGAGATCTTGAAGAATGAGAACTCGATTATAATTTTGAGTTGTAGAGCGTGGAGGAGGGTGGGGGGAAGCTTAATATTAAAATCATGTCACACTCACAAAAATTTATGGCAACTTGTACCAAGTCAACAGTCACAGCTGTTGTTTCTGTTCAGTCAATAATTCTCAACCCTAGTGGCAGGTCGTATGAGGTGGGTGGGGGGAGGGTGGGATACTGGGATGTGACGGTTCCTCCTCAACAGTTTTGACAATGAAAGATGAGCTCAACTCCCAGGAAATGAAAAAACTGTGAGGCAAAAAATAGGTCAAAACTAAGCAAATTGACAGAGAATCTAATACCTACCGAGTCCCAAAGTTGTCAATAAAATGTGCAAAACAGGTGCAAATGCTTTCACATGCCTGGCATGGGCAGTGAAATATATTCTTCCTCTTATTGCACGTAAACTGCACATGAATTCAGCTGATTTGTTAAGTAGTATGACCGGGCTTATGGCGATGCCCTGCAACATTTGGCAGCTACAACAACACGAACACAACATGGCATTGTACTACCCCGTATTTGGTTCATCAACTGATGTCAGGATATTGATATCACTGAAGCATTTGCCTCTGAATCTGGCCTTCCCAGGTGAAAGAGAATGACATGTGGAAACATCACACCTATCATCCTTTGCAGTCAAATTTGTTTGTTGTCTGATTGTTGATTTTTTTCTCTACTCACAATCATTACCTGATTGATGACTTCACCGGGTGACAAGCGAGGGCCACTTATGAACTATTAAAGCAGAAAAGCGAGGGCCACTTATGAACTATTAAAGCTCCAAGCAGGGGCACCTTATGAAACTATTACAGCATACAAGCAGAGGGGGGCCCACTTATGAACTATTAAGGCATACAAGCAGAGGGCCACTTATGACTATTAAGCATACAAGCATAGGGCCACTTATGACTATTAAAGCATACAAGCAGAGGGCACTTATGAAAGTAAAGCATACAGGCAGAGGGCCACTTATGAACTATTAAAGCATACAACCAGAGGGCCATATATGAACTCTTAAGCATACAAACCAAGGGCCACTTATGAACTATTAAAGCATACAAGCAGAGGGCCACTTATAAACTATTAAAGCATACAAGCAGAGAGCCACTTCCGAACTATTAAGGCATACAAGCAGAGGGCCACTTATGACTATTAAAGCATACAAGCAGAGGGCCACTTATGAACTATTAAGGCATACAAGCAGAGGGCCAATTATGAACTATTAAAGCATACACAGCAGAGGGCCACTTATGAACTATTAAGGCATACAAGCAGAGGGCCACTTATAAACTATTAAAGCATACAAGCAGAGGCCGCTATTTTCGACTTTGGACTGCTAGCGAGAGACAAAGTGATAAATGAAAATTTCTACCTAGTGGACAGTTTTCTCACTACGAATAAATGCCAAGGGTGGGGGGGTGGTATTGGTCATGGCAAATATGCCTCTCTCACAAGCTTTTGTTGGATGGAAAATTGTTGGAGGTTCGGGTGCCCAAAAATACAGGGCTGGGGTGATTTTAGCTGGGAGCTAAGCTTTGTGTGGCGATCTTGATCAAGTGTTAGCGCCTACCGATTGTGAGCTTACATACATACTGCGAAAATTGTACACAAAATTCTCAGGGTCCCACAAAAAGAGCTGTCCCAACTCCAATAGAATCAACCTCTGGCTCAATTATTAAATAGAGAGCCCCAAATACCATTGCCACTTTAATTGTATATTAGCTCCTTATGATTGAACCCTGAAAACAAGACAGTAACACATACACGATCAGTACAAAACCAGACCCATTACCCCAGAAAAATGTTCACCCTCTGGGAAATTGGCTTCTATGTTGTCAATAGAACATACTGATATCACAGTCTAAGTAAAGACACACTCATTCCGATCGCAAAGGCCAGAAAAATTTATATCACAGTTAAAAGCATGTTTTCCCTTCTTTCTCGACAATACGGAGTCAGCTACCAGGGTCTTGCTTGCTTTTCTAGTAATTATCATCCCATAACACTTCGAGTGATACATGGCCTAATTACATCACTGGGACGCAGTGGGAGCGGGGGGGGGGGGGGGGGGTTAATAAGCCAGTGGGGGGGGGGGTTAATATGGCTTGGGCGCCATAGACGGGCCTCCCCAGCCACAGGCATGATTCATTTGGCGCAATGACCATCTCAATACATTTCCTCTGATTTGACCCAAAACTTATGGGTGCGTTTTTGCCGGGGACTGTTGTATAGGTAATTTGCTGGACGACTCGAACGCAAAAAGGTCACAAGATCAAAGCAATCAGCGTGTTGTCAAGGGGAATGTAATTTTGTATACAAAATCTAGTGCTAGCAGTGGGCATGGCCTAACTATCAATCTCTTGGGACTTGTCTAGCCGGTTAGATGATGTAATGGCGTTAGTGACTCGTCAGCACAATCAGGTCCCTTTAAATTGATGGCCAATGACGTCTAGAGCTAACAATAACAGTCGACTAAAACACAGACCTATATATATTGTCAACATATAGAGAGAACTCTCGAATGGATTTGAAAATTGGAGTCGCAACATGACTAGAGGTGTATGTATTTGTCAAATTTCAATGACCTGAAACTTGGGGAGTCACTGAGAGTGGAGGTTGTGTTACATTCTCAGATGTTGAAATTTGCATAATCATGCAAATTTCGGGAGTTTATCTGATTCATGCATGACTAAGGCTGCACTGGTTGTTCCCTGAGCAAAACCGGTAGGTTTCCGATTTGCTATCCGAGTCAAACCGTTTTTTTTTTTTTTCGGTGTTGACGATGCCGTTCAACAAGAGGTATTTGCTCCAAGGGGGAGCTATCTCTGCTCCGTGAACCCCAAAACACGGCCCCCTAGACGCCACGGGGGGTGAAGTTTAAGTTTGTGGTGTTTGTTTCTTGTCAACTTCAGTGACCGCAATAGAAACGATGTCTCAAGTTAAATATAGGTATATCCGTAGCTTATTGTGTTAGTACTGAATGGAATTCTAATTAGAAACAATCATAGAAAACAGTCAGCGTGATCTTGATATTATGGGTTTCCGGGACTTCATCTAGTTAATGCCATTAGTGATAAAAATCCCGCATTGTTTATCCCCTCCATTATTCATATGTTAGACAATATATCAAGCTGTGTAAATAAGGCCAATCTTTTGAATCAATCGACTGCTTTCCATTATAATATGGGGGAATGAAAAAAAAATTGCAAATAAACCTTGCACGGAGCATCATACCACGTGTCTCTCTCTTTTAAAACATGCAAACATGCAGAAAAAAAAATACTACAATCTCCAACGTACTAGTATGTATGCACATGCACAGTACAAAACAGATCGCTGTGCAATTACGGAGCCGAAGCCCAGCGTAAAAACTTTGAGGATTTTAGCAAGGAAACTGAAGCACGGCACCGTCTAAAATCAGCCCTAAAAACCACTCGATCCTTACGCTAAACCTGTATGTATGAAGATTTTTTTCCCAATGCCCAATTATCACAACTATTCATTCAAAGAATTGTATGCCCACACGAAAATACATTGCAGTATTGGGATCGAAGTGGATCGCGATCGCTAAAAATTCCCGTCTTAATCACAGAGTCCAGTTAGAAAATCCATAGATGTAAATTGTGTGCGGATAAAAAGGTTTGCTGTCGGCGGCCTGTACCAAATAAATAGGAGTGGCCGACTTGGTAGTTGGGTAACGCACTGACATATCAGTGGAAGGCATTGTCAGAATGCTAGTGAACAGTAGTAAGTGATGACCACGTGTTCCAAAAGGCTATGTCTGAAACTGTGCACAGCATGGGCGGTACGCAAGCAACATTAAGCTTTGCAGCAGTTGTTTTATCCGTTACCATAGAGCTGCGATGTCCGTGGCGGCAGGTATATTTGGCAAATAATGAACATACACAGATCGCAACAACGTGGCAGTTTTAAATTTTCAACAGGTTGCGCATTGAGAGCGATGTACGCGGCGGCGGATTGGATCGGCGAAAAATTTGGGTAAACCTAAAAAAATTTGATTTTAGTACCGGTGTTTGGTAGCAAGGGTAATTATTCCGAAACAACTGCATGTGACACAATGAGAAGCTGTCAACGTTAGTACAAGTGTAAAAACCAACGTAACACACTCTTGTGGTTTGTCACCTTGTCATAAATGACAGTTCCAACTGAATGGGGCGTGCCTAACATGCAACACAAGAAATGAATTATATTCACTTACCTGTCCGGAAAGGTGAAAGAGTCAAAGTTAGTAACAATAATTGGGGATATATGATGTACTGATAGACGATGCGTAATGTTATAAAAGAAAGGACACAGAGACAAACGCATAATGAAATTGATAGGTTATATTAGATCACTATGGATTTTATTGCTGCAAGGAAAGTACACATACTCCAGTCCAGTGAGTATTTCATTGAGTTACTATGCGGCGTCAACGGCGTGGGCATAATATACTTGAATGTTTCAAAGACCCACAGGGCTCTGCCGCTCTAACCGAGTGTGAATTGCATTCAGATTTTGCAATTACTCGGTTTTAGAGGCGTTTGGCCCGTCGGGCGAGCTCATTTTTTTCGGATTTACGTCTCTTCGGTTTTTCCTGCTAATTTCAAAACCGAGTTCAAACCAAAACCGAGTCCAGTCCGTAATTTGTCTCGGTGTATGTTCCGATCAAACCTATAATGGCAGGAACTCTATTGCCACATTTCCAAAGTGAGGGCGATGTTTCAGAAGACGAAACTCCAGACAACTTCTAGACACACTCTGGGGGAATCCCAAAATTTTCCACAACCGGAATTGCACAATCAAGTAAAACTCAGTTTCACTCATATCTGAGGCTCCGTGTGTAAGAAGTTTCTCCCTGCATGATTTTAAAACCAAAACACCAGTTCATGCCAAGGCAGAGTAGTTGTAAGAAAGATTTTTTATTATCGTTACTATATTATGGATAAATATTTGTTAAGTACTGAATGAATTGAATAACCCATACCAGTTTCGATGGGGAATGCTGTTCGATTGATATGTTTCTAAAATATAGCTGCTCAAAAGTGGCAGTTTGAATAGTAGAGCAGCAACACAACTCACGGCCAAATTTCTGTGAGACGGCCTTGAGACGGCCACCCAATTTTTTTTTTTTGGGGGGGGGGTCGACGATGTCCTCAGTCAGCATTGACATAGTGCATTTTGACGTGCAGTGGGCATAATATGGCATGCCAGAGTTGCTTCTTGAACTCCACCAAAACGGCGTCTTTCGGTTCAGATGCCGCGCTCCGCACTGGTGCCCGCCATTTGTGCTATAGTGATATTCATTGTTCACAAGTGAGAAACCTATTCGAATTCCTGGCTAAGGCCCTGTTCTCGGACCAGCCTTGAATCTATCAACGTCGGTTTAAATGTGTAGAGAAGAGGCCTGGCAGCCCATTCAAGAATGCAGGAGATGCGGTAGCAAAATGTCTAATACCATTGTAGGTAGTTTGGACCCGTTCAATAGGAATAGTGGCCAACTTTTGATAACCTACATGAATGAGGTCTGCTGGGAGTGCACCAAGTTATCACAGGTCTTCAAGATGGACCGGCCTAATGCCATGGAGTATTTCGAAGACAAGTAACAGTACCTTGCATCATGGACACACATCTCGCGGGGGATGGGGAGGATATAAACCCCCCCCCCCACACTTTTTAACAGCGTTCCCATTGACTCCAACATTTTCACACAGTATTTTCTGGTTAAAAGGGCCCATCATTTCCCCCTCCCCTCTCCACTATTTCACATGGATGTACTCCACTGCCTTGCATTCAATTCTTTCCTCAATGGGTAACCAATGAAGGAGCTTGGACAAAACTGATGTAATGCTAGTATAGCGACGACTAATATTTTTAGTGCCAGTTTTTTCTGCAAGGTTATTTTATTCATTTAAAGCTTGTGCATATGATGAAATATTTAAGTTACAGGGAACTATGAAGAACTGCGCCACATCACTCCCTCATTAACAACAAAAACAAATTCACATGTTTCTAATTAGTTTCTGTATAAACTGCATGCCAATTCAGGCAGAAAACAAGAGAAATTCCAAGTAATCGACAAGTTTATTCACTGGTGGTGGCTGTGGTGTCGTTTCAATCCTGCTCATCATTGAACCTGGAAAGGGCCATTTTTTGGTTGTCCGACTTTAGAATACAATAGCCCTCCTAATTTTTGTGGCATGGGTATATTTTAGTGAGGTGGACAGCATTGATCTCTCAGGTACATGTGTCAAAGATTACTGTTTATTGGGAGGCTCTGATGGTTTTCTGAGGGCTCAGCCTCAGTAGTCGACATAGTGATCAACTGAACAATTCTCCATACTCATTTGTCAAATTCAGCTGGTTTTGTAAGAGTTGCTGCAACATTCCCAACATCAATGAGCCAAGATAGGGAGTCCTACAGTGCAGCCTAAACGCAGACTGAGAGTCATGCACACTTGGTCACATTGCACGATACTCATGCTCTCGCTCATTGAATGAACAAAATGAAAGGACCTACTATACCAGTATAGGCATCCGTACACAGTTATGGGGGCCACAGTTGCCAAGTAAGGACAAAGAGTTAAAATTTGAGTTCATTTCTAAACTAGACATGTGTAGGCGGGTAGACCGCCCACGGTTATATCCCCGCTTTTGAGCCATCCTTGAGAAAAAGTATCTAATACCCCATGAAGACCCTAAAATTTTGGTCAGGAGAACCAAAGAGAGCTTCATCCACGAGTAACAAAAAAAGTCACATGAATCATGCAAATTTGACCAATGATGGCCTTGCAATGACCTTTAACTTTGTCAGGAACAAATGTAGCCCCCATCCACCAGTTTGTTCAAATCTGACAAAGTTTGAAAATCGCATTAATTTCTGCAAATTTGACCTCCGATGACCTTGAAATGACCTCCACATTTTTCAGGATCAACTACAGTCCCTAACCACCGAGTTTCGTTCAAATCCGACCAACTTGTAAAAATTTCGTGCAATTTGACCTCCGATGACCTTGAAATGACCTCCACATTTTTCTGATCCCTACCCACCAAGTTTTGTTCAAATCCGACTACTTGAAAATTTCGCGTGGATTATGCAAATTAGCGGCCCCCAGCAGTGATGCCCACTTCGAACTCATCCGAGATTTCACTAGGGCGCACATGTGTCCCAAGTTTCAGATTAATCGGATAATAGCGTTAAAGAGTTATTGCGCTAACGCCTAAAGTTTCCGGCGGCGGGCGGCGGAGCCTGAAGGCGGCGGCTACACACCCAAAACCATAATATCCCGGACCACTTCCAGTTGTATGGGGGATATAATGATACTTCCTAAAAAGTCACAGGAGGATCAGCAGGTTATTTCTGCCGGTCCTGCCGGCTGCCCACACAAAAAAATTTTTTTGATTAAAACCCGGAAAAAGACGCAGCCTGAAACTTGTGGTAGATGTGATGGAATCATTGCTGAAGCTGTTAATTCATACTTTTTGTTTCGACTGTACATTCATTCATAGAATTTTTAATGTACATCTGGGCAAATCACAGCATCACTCACCGTAATCGCCGATCGCTAGAACAATTCAGCGTCATTCACGGTGTCAATGCAAATATGCCAATGAAATTGAGTTTGTGTAGAGAGAATGTGTTGCAGTCGTACAAATGTCCCTATCAATAAGTCTGGCAGCCAGGATGAACTGTGGCAGCTAGGCTGACTGCGTCATTGTATGTATTTGTGTAATACTCCAAATAGCGCCTCAATTGAAGAGGAAAACTGCAAGTGCCCCAGGCGGGATTAAGAAGGAATGCTGTATGTGGAGTACCACATACAATAGCTCCTATTTTCAATCCCTGATATGACCCACGAGGCCATGAATCCTAGCTACAACACAAGTACTCCAAGCAAGGAATAGACGACCTTCCAAGGGCCAGATGCGGCATGAAACCTCCTAGTGAGCCAAGAGGATGTAGCATGAATATTCATAAAGCAGTAGGTTGGGTCATTCAACAACACTCTGCCGGCCAGGTAATATTGCTTGCATGCATTCTTGCTGTAATGCCCTGTGAGGGTATACTGTGTTTGTACTCATGAGAAAAATAGTTGTGACTAAAATCATCTAGTATTCAAAATATTCAACAGAAATAGCATCACTTACTTTGATTTTCTGCCTCTTTTCACACTTTTAAATATTGTCTTCATTGCTGGTGTAGCTTGGATCTGCAGGGAGCAATTTAGGAAAAGAGAATCAATTATCATTATTACTGTATTTTGTTGTTCCCATACTAATCTGCATCACTGTATTCACAGATCTATAATACCCACTGATCTACATCCTTGCATAGATCTTGTCTCACCTAATCTTCATCTCTGTATACTGCACAGATCTATAGTACCCCCTGATCTACATCCTTGCATAATCTTGTCTTACCTAATCTTCATTTCTGTATACTGCACAGATCTATAGTACCCCCCCTGATCTACATCCTTGCATAATCTTGTCTTACCTAATCTTCATTTCTGTATACTGCACAGATGTATAGTACCCCCTGATCTACATCCTTGCATAGATCTTGTCTACCTAATCTTCATTTCTGTATACTGCACAGATCTATAGTACCCCCCCTGATCTACATCCTTGCATAGATCTTGTCTTACCTATCTTCATTTCTGTATACTGCACAGATCTATATTACCCCCTGATCTACATCCTTGCATAGATCTTGTCTTACCTAATCTTCATTTCTGTATACTGCACAGATGTATAGTACCCCCTGATCTACATCCTTGCATAGATCTTGTCTTACCTAATCTTCATTTCTGTATACTGCACAGATCTATAGTACCCCCCCTGATCTACATCCTTGCATAGATCTTGTCTCACCTAATCTTCATCTCTGTATACTGCACAGATCTATAGTACCCCCTGATCTACATCCTTGCATAGATCCTGTCTCACCTAATCTTCATTCTGTATACTGCACAGATCTATAGTACCCTGATCTACATCCTGCATAGCTGTTCGTCATAATCTTAATCTCTGTATACTGCACAGACTATAGTACCCCCTGATCAAATACTGCATAGCCAGGCATGCAACAGCTTCCATGGAAAAAAGTAGTAGAAAAAAGTAGGTAGAAATTTGCCAAAAGTAGGAGGAAAGTAGGATTTTAATCAGAAAAGTAGGAGAAAGTAGGAGATTCTCACAAGTAGTTTTCTGTCAATACTCACTAGCGGGGATTTCTATGATTTTCTACATGGTCATTTCATTAAACCTATGCCATATGGACCCTGGAGTAGTAGCGAAGTCAATAGCAAGAGCTGTTTGAAAGTAGTTCATTGACTTTCCTGAATTTGTTCTCCCAATTCGTTCTTATCTCTCTGACAAGTCGCAAGGTTTTGGACAAGACAGTGGTTTCTTCCTCGATCCATGCAGTAGTGTTTTTCTGCTCAAATCAGCTGTGACTATGAGCTAATTGTGATCTGCATGTCATTCTACCGTCTATCTAGTATCCAACTTGTTAGCAATTGCCCTTCTGGCCCCCAAATGGTCAATCCTTGATGGACGGTGGACCAAACTTGGAATCAATGTTCATTGACCCCTGAGATATTTCGTGCTTTGGGAAGTTAAATGTCAAAGTAACTGAAGGGCACAATAGGCTACTTAGATTTCAGTCATTGTCAAGTATGATTAGATTTTTCTGAAACCTTGTCATGAGGTTCCTGGTGGCGCTCCTTTCAGCTCGTTTACAAGATTCAGGATTGTGATGTCATATAAATATCATTAAACAGTAACATCGCGTAAAAAAGAGTATTATGGCCATCCCCTAAACAGTCACCCTTGGATGGAAGTTGACAAAACTGGGACACAATGTCGGTCATGACCCATGGGAACATCTTTGACCACATAAAGGTCAAGTCAAAGGGCAACAAAGGGCACAATCAGCCATTGTGTGCAAGAGAGAGTAGTTAGGGACAACTTGTTGACATTAACATTGCAAGCCTGAAGGTTGGAAGAAGAAGGAAAAAAACAGGAAGGAAGGCAGAGCATTCCAAAGGTAAGAAATTAGTAAAGTGAAAGAGGTGGGACACAGCACACAGTGTGAAGCTGCCTGGATACGGACAATATAGTCAAAGATGCCCCAGGGTCCATGAACACTGTGACTGGTTGGAGGCCCATTTTTTCCACCAGATGTTCGGTTTAACTCTAATGGGTATTATTACAAAACAGCATCAAAAACTGTGAACCGGCTGAAAAAAAAACACCATGCAAGGATGACATTGAGTGAAACAGCCTTTGTGGCCACCAATGGGTTTTCTTCGAATAGATTTGCATTGTGTGAAGTGTTGCAAACAAGAGCAACAATGTTGCGAAGCCACAACCAATACAAAAGGAATGCAAATATTCATTGCAAAGAGATCAATGTGCAGATATGTGTTGAATGGTCAAGAAAATCCAATAATTTTCACAAGATTCAACACAATGCCTGATTTAATTCAATGTTTTCATTTATTTCTAATCAAAAAGAGAGCACCAATGGTTTTTGACTGCTGCTTGCAGCAGCTCAAAACCACCCAATTGTACCAAATATTCAATTGCACAAGAGATCAGTGTGTTACAGGGAGATGCATTTTTGCAATGGTTCACACAACAGGCTAATTTGACTGTACTATTCAAATGGATTCTTTATAAAAAAAACATGTAAAGGCAAAAACTCTTAGAACATGTACACTTCAAGGAACTTGATTCTTTGCAGAGATGCATTTTGCCATTTCAACAAAGGGGTTGGTGTCCATTCAATGACCAGCAGTCAATGAACACTGGGGTCATCCAAAGAATGTGACATCTGGTGGCCAAAATTTAATTCCACATAATGCCTAATGGTATCGCCTTAACATTTACATGGCCAATATTTACCCCAGGCAATCAATAACTTGTGTCCCGCAACATTTTGATTAACATCCATACGAGAATAAAAAAAAAAAAGGAAATAAATAATTGGTGGTCAAGAAGGCAAATTCACCTAATGGCCCATTGTCCCCAATTGACCCTGGGAAGTGACCAGGACAAGGTCAAAGATGCCCCAGCATTCAATATCGTACCTATATTTGATCAACACACACCACAGAATGACTATAATTGGGGGCCATAACGGCAATTCAAAACAATGGCCTATGTGCCCCTTTATGACCTTAAGCTTGATCTTTCACATGGTCACATCAAAGATTCATTCCAATTCAAAGATATGAAGAATCTGGCCGGAAAAGGCTAATTTCAAACAACGACCCCTGGTGTTCCTTCAATGACTTTGACCTTCCATGGGGTAAAGATGCCACAGAGAAAGGCATTTCGGACACAATGGTCTATGGGGGGGGGCACCTTCCATGGACCTTAAAACATTCACATAGACAACTATGGCCTCAGAGGTCTCAATGACACTGTTGTGACTATTAGAGGCCCCATACAAGCTTCTTTTCACCAGATATACTGTTGTGACTCCAATGACTTCACAACGCAACATCAACACTATGTGACCAAGATGAAAACTCACCACGCGAGGAACATCATGACATTCTAATGCAACTTTAGGCGATGATACATTTTGGGATGGGAGGATGGATAGACTGGATGGAATGGACAGATGGATGGGAATGGACAGAGGATGGAGATGGATGAATAGAGGCGGATGATAGAGTGAAAAGGATGGGCTGCATGGATCGATGAATGGGATGGGGTGGAAGTCGTATCGATAGAGGAGATGGTTGGGATGAATGGGTTGGATGATGGCTGGACGGGATGGATAGGTTGGATAGAAGAAATGGATGGGATGAATGGGGTGCGATGCTGGATGAGATGGATAGAATAGATGGCTGGATGGGATTGAATAGATGGATGGATAGATGGATGAGATGGGAGATGGATAGAGGATGGGTTGGATAGAAGAAATGGAGGCGTTTGAAGGGGTGGATAGATGCTGGAGTGGGATGGATTAGGATTTTTTTGATGGAGGAATGAATAGATGGATGAGATGGATAGATGGATGGTTCGGATAGAAAGAAATAGATGGGTTGATAGGGTGGATAGAGGCTGGATGGGATGATAGATGGCTGGAGGGCTGGATAGATGGATGGATGGATGGATGGAGATGGATGGATGGGTTGGATGGGTTGGATAGATCTTATGGATAGAGGAAATTGATGGGATGAATGGGGTGGATGGGATGGATAGATGGATGGGATGGATATATCATGGGATGGATAGATGGATGGATGGGAGTGAATAGATGGATGAAGATGGATAGATGGAGGGTTAAAGAAGAACTAGATGGGTTGCCATGGGGTGGATAGCTGCGGATGGGATGGATAGATTGACTGGATGGGTGGATAGAGGGCTGGATGGATAAGAGGGCTGGGAGGATGGATGGGTTGTATAGATCGTAGGATAGAGGAAAGGGATGCGGATGAATGCGCGTGGATAGATGCTGGATTGGAATGAATGGGGTGGCTAGATGGTGGAGCTGGAGGATGGATAGAGGATGGGATGGATCTGGATATACATGGGATCGGATAGATGGATGGATGGGATGGATGAGATGGACAGCTGGGATGGATAGATGAGATGGAGAGATAGAAAGAATGACACGTGGATCACAATGGTTCACCCAGAATAACTGGTTGAACTAAAAGCATTGATTCCTAGATGGATGGATATAGATGAATGGGCATGCGATAACCGGCATAGGCTAGTGCGTTTGAGCTAAATGTATCTCTCCCTACAAACAGCAATGGGTGTGCGTATAGAACATTGTTAATACTAAATACTCCACATTTGGATCTTTGCAATTGACCATTTTGGTACTATCTGTACGGTTTGAGATTACAGGTTCCCCATTAGCCGTTCCAGAATGCATCTTGACTGTACAGCTAAATTCAGGAAAGAACTTCCATTTCCATTGTAGGTATGTGTCTGGCAATCCTCACGATCCTTCAATTTTGTGTGATTTTTTTTTTGAGCGAACATTGAAAAAAAAGTAGAGAAAGTGGAGAAAGTAGGATTTTCGAGAAGGAAAAAATGTAGGAGAAGTAGGCGGCAAGGTCAAAAAGTAGGAGGGAGTTTGAAAAAGTAAGTAGGGCCCTGTTGCATCCCTGTCGATCTTGTCTCACTAAGCTTCATCTCTGTATACTGCACAGGATCTATAGTACCCTGATCTACTCCTTGCCTAGATCTGTCTCACATAATCTTCCATCTCTGTATACTGCGCAGATCTATAGTTACCCCCTGATCTACCACCTTGCTAGATCTTGTCCACATAATCTCATCTCTGTATACTGCACAGATGTATAGTACCCCCTGATCTACATCTAAGCACTGTAGGTCTATACTCACCTAATCTGGGTAATCTGCATCCCTGTATACTGCACAGAACAATATAACCCCCTGATCTGCATCCATGCATAGATCTACACTCACCTGATTTGCATCATTGCATACTGCAAGATCAACAATACCCCCGATTTACATCCACGCATAATTTATCTCACTGATCTGCATCTGGGGATGCAGCGAATATTCATAATGGTATTAATGAAAGTGATGTGATTGGGTGATACATAACATAAGGCAGACACAGTGGAGAACATCAGAAACAAATTGAAAAAAGTGTCAAGACCTAATTTATGGGTATCCTATGTGACCTATGAAGGAGTTGCTCATTGCAAAAAATGAGTTAGATGCTGATTTCCTCTTATTAAAAGTATTAGAAATATTAGGACCGACTAATTTCTGGAGAAAATGTGACCTGAATTTTCTGCATACAAGGTTATATATCAAACTGAAAAACTGAGAGAACAGGCTTTTATGAGTGTAGATAACTCATTGTGGCGAATCAACTTCTGACGCTATGAACAAGTGGGTGTACCATTAAAGTTTATGTACAATGGTTCATCTACGTTTATCTACGCATACTGTACCAGATGAGGGCGATTACCTCTCATACCCACGGTTAACACAGTGAGTCTCACAACGAGTGTAAGTCTTGTTATAAGAATCACCCTCACACAAGCATCATCGCCTACCACCTGTGGAGAGTTTGTACCTAAAGGACAACTGCATGATGATTACAAGAGGCTAATATGATAGCTGGATAAAAACTGATGCGTCAGTCCAAACCGGAAGTTCATACGACTTTCCGTTACGGACTCACAGTCCTTTTGAAGTTTGTGTATTGTGAAGCATGTGTATTGAGCAAAATCGAAAGGCATCCCATCATGCAATAATGATTGATGTCATACTTGCACAACCCTGCAAACATTCTTTGTTTTTCTATTGAAATTCGAACATTAATCTCACTTTAAAAAGCATTCAGTCTGGGAGAGGATTGCTGTAGTGGGTTGGTAGGTGTTTATGGTTACTTTGGTGAGAGGAAGACAACAGAACTTCTGCTAAATATTGACTTATTCAACAAAATGAAACAATGAAATACATAACATAATTTCCCGTATTGGGTCATGTGTGACGTCATGCGTTATTGTGCAATTGGGATTCTTCCCCGTTTCTTCTGCTTTAAACGGCCCAAACTTTGAAGGCCAATAACTCCACATAGGACAATCGTATTGAAATGGGGTTTTGACCTATTGATGGAGTTTTCCATTCTCCACGATATAACCTCTGTTGTATCTAAGCCTGCAGTTGTCCTCCAATGGCAACAGTCACTTGATGGATTTGTCACCAACAACCGAGGTTTACTACATTGACAAGATAAGTTTCCTTTGATTTCTGTATTTATAAAATCAGAAAGCCATTCTATGCTCATCTAAGGACTATGATCAGCACTTTCCTGCACACAAGGGCACAGGGCCGTAATGGTTTCCCTCAAAACACAGCATGAACCCTTAACAATCTTGCAAACGGTTCGAATTGGGTTCACTTGGTAATTCGACTGGCCAATTACATAGAAAAAACGAGCCTGATAACACAAGAATACAAAACAAATCCAACCTGCTTTGGATGAGTCTGCTAAGGTTTTTTTAACCTCACGCCGACAAAGAATTCATGCTCTGAGATATGGCAAAAAATTGTGGATTAATGATCTTAGTGTGGATAATTATGTACTTTGTAATTTATAGGGTAGACAGTCAACACGTTGCTAAATTGCTATCTTCCATCCCTTGTCATCATGCTCATATCTCTGGAAACATATACTAGCCTCTATTAGACTACCCCCAAAAAAGGAATCTGCTTGTGGGCTTACTGATGGTAATGCTTGTTGATCCTGGCTACATCTAATTAAGTCACCACAATCTGATCTGTTACCATGGATGCACTCCCCCCTCACAAGATAACCCCCACCCCCTCCAAATATTTTTTTAACTTTCCAGCTTGCAATAGTTTAGCCAGCAGGAGGCAGGTAAGCAAATGAAAACATAGTGGACTAAAAAAAAAAAAATACCACATAGCGTTCATTTCATTTTTATTTCGGAGAGAACAAGTCCTCCAAATTGTGCACCTTCCCTTCCTATTCTATTCAGCATGCAGTTAAATATGCTGTTAACACAATTCATAAAGATCTGTCATTATGAACCTTGCAATTATTTGAATGAAAAGGTGCACCGAAGATGTTTCTACTGCAACAATATCCCTCATTGAAAAACAAGCGAAAGGGGCTAGCTATGTGGCCTAAAATAGCATCTTACATCAGTGTTGGCCCTAGGATTTATATTTGGGGGGGGGGGCGGGGAGGGAAGTGGGGGGGGGGATCTGACAAAGGTGGGGGGATTTCTAGAATTTGTTGATTGGCTGTCAGCTACCCATAATGCAGTGCCATCGCATGCGATTGATATTTTTCAGCAGGGTATCAGCCAACCTAAGCCCAGTTTTGCAATGACAACTGTATGCATGTTTTTGTTTTTTCTCAGAATATTAAACAAAAGCACTACAGCAAAAATGCATTGTATGTTTTGGATAAAAAAAAGGCTATGACCTTCCTATGACCTGAGCCTATGGCCTTCAATCCTACCTGGGGGGGGGGCGCCCTTTTCAAAAAAAAATCAGCCGCTCTATATGCACCCCCACCCCGTCCCACTCTATGCACCCTCTGTGAGACTGTGATGGCGATCATTTGCAACTGACCCAAACAGATTTAAGCCTATGATCAGTGCTGGATCATACTTCTGCCCCTCAGCTCCAAATTAGGTCACATGTTGCCCATAGCTTATTCATCAATCATATCGAGCGATGAGCCAATCTCCCAAATCCTGCCAAACCTGTCCCCACCTGTCCCTGTCCCCCTGGATCTGTTATCTTCTCCCCAAGCAAGTCTAGCATGAATCCCATCACATGTTAAATTAGTTTGAATACTCTCAGATTTAGCTGGGCCACATTGAATTGGTTATCTTCTCCCCAAGCAAGTCTAGCATGAATCCCATCACATGTAAAATTAGTTTGAATACTTTTAGATTGCGGGGCCTGGGCAAATCCGTAACAATCCACCACAGCCAAACCCACACATGTGGCCTAGCCTTGGCTAGCCTGTAGTGTACTCAACACAATATAGAATAACCTATGCACATATGATTGTATTGGAAGGCTGAGATCCTGAATGACAAACATTGGGTAAATACTCTGGAAATCTTACACCTAGCTTGAATTAGAGCTAGTAAAAATAAGGAATATTTGACAGTATTTCTATTTGACCTCGATCAATTATGTCTGCGATTACGCAGAACTTTGCTGGAAGTAGTAATCGTTAGATAATTCTTATATCAGTTATATTATTAGGGCCTAATTTAACCTCAGCTCTGACCAAACAGTATGCAGTGAGTGATGGGGTTGTAGATATGACAAGGTCATGTGATGTGCTACCTGTACATATCTTGCCCATAGAAATCATACACTTAGAACTAGAAGCAGCGATTGAGTTGTTTACTTGCAGCAAATTGGGGTGCAGGGGGGGCTGGGTTTACGAGGATTGGGCATAGCTGTTGGGTAGTGCTCCAAGGAACTGAGTCATTTATCATGTCTACGAAGGTCTTCTTACGTTTGCAAATATGTCTTCCGTGTTTCTTGCTCGTGGTATTTTCATCACAATATTATGATGAATGGAATATTTTTTTAATGTGCCATAAATAAGTACTGGGCTTCATTGTGTGTTCGGTGTATGTGCCAATCTCCATCGCAAAAAAAAAGTGTGGGAATTTCCCGCATATGACCAGTTTTTCTAGCGGGAATATGGAGAGGACCACAGTTGGTGTTATTCAATAGTATAACAAAATTTACAGAGTATGAAAAATATTCAATGTTACTCACATCTCTGAGAGAGGGATAGTCACCATTGACATCAAATATATACTCTAAAAGCTATGGAGATAAAGAAAAAAAATTATTATATATGAAGTTTTTGGCAAAATGTGTCTCAGGATAAAAACAGCCAAATTCACCTCATTGTACATTTTCCTGAGAACTGAAGTGTCTGCGAAAATTCCAAGCAATAACTACTAGCACATTTTTTTTTCCAATTCTATGTAACTATGGATGTGGATAACATTGGGTCATGACAGAAGTGGGAGTTCATTTAGGCACCAGAGGGGGGGGGTCCTTCGTGTGAGCTTGAAATGGGTCAGATAATTGATATTATACAGCCGAAAAAAAAACATTTCCCACCACTTAGCCCGGTGACAGCCCTGACGGGGAATATAGTTGTTTTTGTTTTTTTTCAAGGGTCACGATCATTATTTATATAACGGGGCTACAACCATAGACAACATCGCGAATACATAGAGGGTGGGCTTCACACATGAGGTTAGATTTTCCCGGGAACTCAGGCAAGTTACACTGAATTATTCAAGCTATTAGGCCAACAAAATAGGGTAAGTTTTTTCAGAGCAATCATTGTCTGATTATGTATTTTTGAAGGCTCAGAATTGAAACAACAAAAATAGCGCTTGGTCAGTTGAGAGAGACAAAAAATGTTAGAGTTAAGTTAAATGAATTAGTTAACATTCTAAACCAAACACAGGCAGAAATATTTATTTATTCAGGACACATCCATCCCACAATGAACTACCTCAAGACACTTGTCAGATGACAGAGCTAAAATGCAATAACTTATTTAGTGTGCATAGTTACTATTAATACGGAATACCTAATCAAGTATGGAACATTCATTTCTTTTTAAAATTCATATCCTGAATTATGTTTCATCCTCTAGCATACAGGCTGGTACATATAATCGTACAAAACATGCAATATCAATTCATTGTGTGAGCATTAACTCCAATAGGATTTTCAACTTGCTGCAAAACAAAAGTTGAAATTTGTGAAGAGCGCCCTCATATATTCACATGAGTCCATGACTAACCTCTTTAACCCCGGGCGCTGTACATTTATTCAGTTGTATTCTGTCTGGTATTGCTTGAGTCAGAACCACACCAGCACTCATCTCATACATTAGATGACCTATCAAAAGAAGATGTAAACATCAGAAATATGAAAGAAAATTTGACAATAACATAGTACACAATTACTAATCCCAAGAAGTTTCTTCCACTCTGATAGCTTTGTTATTGTAGGCTCTATGGATCAAATGATAATTAGTTAATCTACCTGTGGTGGCAAAGTACTCCCAAGGGGCTCTGTTTAATACACACCCAAAACTGACAATAAGTTCAGATACAAAAGGAATCTTTGTGCCTCGACATTTTGATGGTTTAGGGCTACTGGAAGACTTTGAAGGGGCAATTGAAATATCTGGTTTTTCTGGGTTTTTTTTCTCTATACCAGGGGGATTTCAAGCATCGGTCCACCCTTCTCCTGTGCCACCAATCACTTCCCGAACTGACAGACTGAATGATTAGAGCTCCAGAATGACCAAAGCTTTCCCTGTGGAAACCTCTCTGCTCAACCAGTTCGGACGAAAATTGCTCGAGGAGTACTCCCCCGTTTCTGCCAAAAGTTATGAGACCACATCAATGCATCCCTTCTATCAGGTCAGTTTCCAAACATGATGAAGGTTACTTCATTGCTGAAAAGGTACACTACAGGAGTGTCTCGAGAATACCAGACTTGTTTCATATTTTCCGTACTCCTCGATACTGAGTCGTGCTGTCGCTGCCAGACTTCACAGTCACACCGCCAGACACAGCCTCTATAACCCGAATCAGTCGGGTTATCGCCCTGGCCAGTGTTGAAACTGTTCTTCTATCGTTCACTGAGGGTGTCTTGAGTTCTTTGAGTCCCTTTGGCCAATTAGACACTAATCAACCATACCATTTCATCGCATGCCTAAATTATACCATGGCTATTATTGATCTTGCCCTATCTGGTTTGAATCTTATATTCCTGGTTGTCGTTAGGAGCTGAAAAGCTCCCCACCTCTCTGATACTCAGAGCCAGATAGCGTTCCTGGATCGATCTTGATTTTGTGCTATGTGTATCCTTCGGCACAAATCATTGGAAAACATCAAATCACTGGTCATTTCTCTAACGCTGACAATACTCAGTTATGGGTTCCAGTCAGGCTCAATGGAAATTTGTAAACCATGCTTCTCAGATGCATGGAATCATGTATCAGAGAGTTACGGCCTGGTTAATGCGTAACAATCACGTTTAATGAGACAAGACAGAATTCCTTACACTGAAAATGCCTCAGTGTCAGCAACTTTCGTTATCTGTCGATGGGCTTCAGTATACCCCGCATCTCTGAAGATAAAAATCCAGGTGTAATATTTTACTAGACGGCCTTACCTTTCATGACCGCATAATGAGAAGTTTCTTACCTGGCTTTTAACTGCTCTTTTGCACTGATTAGAACATTTCTGCCTACACTTGAAAACATTGGCAGCCTGGTTCTATATTTTTGCTTTCATCACTATATAAATTCATTTTCCATGGCCCTCCATCTCCACAGATCATGACACTATAGAGGCTGCAAAGTCAGGCCGAATAAGATGCTGGCATTGGCATAAAGACCATCTGCAGATCATCTCATCTCATTTGGCCCTTCCTAGCTGTCCTCGTGTGTTTGTCCTATGCATTCCTCCAGTGGCAGAATGCCAAGAGGGGGACCTATGGTGGCAGGCTTCAGTGTCGCTGCTCCCAGGCTCTGGGAAACCCTCCTGGTTGCTGTATGTGTCTCTCAAAACATTCCCAGCACACTAATAACGAGGGAGCCTTCAGCGTTCGTGTCTTTTGTCTCTGTTTGCTTGTGAAGCACCACTGACGAACTTACGTTAAAAGTGCTCTCTATAAGTGTTGGTCATTATTATTATCTCAATACTACCTACCATTCATTAGAGATGGCGCTCTCCCACTTCTCAACCTCCTCACAGTAGAATCGACAGCTCTATCAGGCATGTAGGTCTAGTGGTTACAAATCAATAACCAGAGGGCAATCCCACGGATTTACATGTTTCTTTGCAGCTCTATGACAATTTTACTGAGCTTGTGTCAGCACACAAACATTTAGAATTTGGACAAAAATGACATAGTGCTCCCAGGAGGGCATTTATTTTTATCACAATGAATATGGTATATACATTTCGGACACAGTCCACTAGATTGCTTACCAAATGAGAAAGACTATGTCCGAGGAGTGCATATTTCCTTGGAATACTTCTCCAGAACAGGGTGAAGCTGGGAGTTATATCCAAGAAATGCATTCTCATACCCAGCTAGTCTGAAAAAAACAAGGACAAATTGCAAAGAAAATTGGTGAATTGTATTTTCCTCATATTGTCCAGCAGTGGGCACTCTTAGTAGCATGCTGCCCCATTCCGAAAGGCGTGCCCCGGTTGGATGGCTGCACGCGGAACGGAAAAACAGTCACATTTAGAATCGAACAAGTTTGAAATCAAATGGGTGGCAGAACACTGAAGGCAGACATCCACTGTTGCACTAGCTACAGTAGCCACAGTATGTCATAACAAGACAGCCTCACAGCTGCATCCTCCCTAGTACAGAGATGGTGCATTGGAATATCACGTATTAATTAAGATAGGCTACTACCATACAATTGTCGAAAAGCATTGTGTTGGAAAGTTAACTTCAAAAGTAGACTCTGAAGAGGCATCTTCTTCATCCCCCTGATTAGTAGGTCTTTTCTTGGATGTTTTTATTTAATATTTTGCTAATACGATTCAGAGCAGTCATGACTGATTAGGCGCTATATAATATTGTATCTATATAGGAGCACATGGTAAATTCCACACACATACAGTGTACTGAACAGTGAACATGTTTCATGTAACTGATGTGACGTGGTGGAATGCATTTTTGTAAAAGTTGCTGTGCTGCGACCGTATGGACTGCGTGTAATGTTAGTGGACTGGTTGAATCGTTTTGCAGATATGCGGGCGGGCGGAGTTCGGAGGAACTACAGGGATGTGAGCCCTCCCCCCCCCACCCCACAAACAAATGCATTTATAAATGTGCAAACATGCCGAAAAGGAGACAGGTGAGAGAGTGATTCAATGCTCTTCTGCAGCTGGCAAAAGACACTTCAGTCATCTGATGAGAGGCTTTTCCGCCAACTACATAGACCGGGCCTGTAAATTAACAACTGGTCGAAATACATCAAGAAGTGATCAAAATTTGCTTATATAGCACCTTTTCCCAAAGTGACCTGAGCGCTCTGCAGATATTACCATGATTACAGAAATCTGTATGCACTCTCAATACAGTGGCAATTGGACTCAAATTCATCCAGGTCCCACAGTTAACACCTGGGTGACAAGTGGCATGGAGCCAAAGTACCTGCCTTACCATCCGACACCACAGAGGAGCTAATTGGTTACTCTATGGATTCAAAGCTGTCACAATTTCTTCAATCAACAGTCCGGAGCAACTCCCACTGGGGCCTATCAATTATCTCCAATGAATGCAAGGGCTAGAGCAGTGGTTCCCCACTCCTTTTCACATCCTCATTTCCCACCAGTTTGTCGACTCTTGCATTAACACTTTTCCCCCTCACTGTGTGTCGTATAACTGATACCATCAACAGAAAATTCCAATACGGAGGGTCAACCAGTCCACTGTATGCAAAAAAATTGACAGTACAATCTGCACTCCAACAACCCCCCCCCCCCCCATTGGATTCATAAACAGGAAGAGGCATATCTTGAAAAGTCCTTGAAAAACTTTTTAACCGGAAAGGATACAATTCCACCCTGAAATTTATCCCTGGTTGGTAACCACTAGGCTAGAGGAACAGGCCATGGTCTGTCCCAGAAGCTGCTTATTACCTGCATGTTCTATTCTGAAGTATAACATTCCCAGAGTGGATGTTCCCGTGGAATGGGAAGCCCTGTTCCTCTAGATACCCTGCAGCCTGTAGGATCTGCAGCCCATACAGCTTGAGTTCTTTGGCTGGTAATGGTTCTCCCCGACTGCCTCCATACTTGTCCTCCACGTATCTGTTTGGGTTCACCTGAGAGATCGGAATCTGAGTCCATTCACATTGTTTCGATGAGTGAAAGCTTTGTCGCCCAAAGCATATAAGTTGAGTACGCCAACTAAGACAGTTTGCCCGTAAGTGGTGCTTCTACTCCTACTTGACCAATCCCTAACAGGGCTCTTGTGAATACTCTTCTGTGCAATATAACTTAAGCTTGGATGAACTCAAATGAAGAATTTTGACCTTGGATGAAAAATCTTGACCTTCCATAAGCGCTCTCCATCGATGCTCTATTCATTGACTTTTTTCATATGGCCCCCAAGGGGCTCCTATAATCCACTTAACCAAACAGTTCCACAAGTTTTTCAATGTTGGTGGGCCTTTATGGTTCTGGATTAGACAGTTTCTTACAGAGCCTAATCAGCGTGTTCAGCACCAGGGATTGAATTCCCCCTGGGTCAAGGTCCAGTCGAGGGTCCCCAAGGTAGTGTCCTCGAACTAGTGTTTTTTCACTCTCTATGTGAATTATCTCCCTCACAAGATCAGTGATAAATCCTCCATTTCTCTCTTTCCTGAAGACCTGTTGCTGTATCATACTATACACAGTCAAGTTGATTGAGCTCTATTTGCTGTTTGATATAGATTGCATCAGTTTATGATGTGCTAACAATCTGATGGTAATCAATCCTATGAAGAGCAAAATCATGCGTATTACTAGACATAGAAATGGGACTCCATCTAACTATAAAATTGATAAAAAACAACTTGGAGCATGGGCGAAGGCACACATTTTAGGAATATTTTTTTCTAGTAATCTGCCATAGAACGATCACATGGCCTTCCTCTGCTCTCATGTTCATGAACGAATATTTGCGTTCTATTTTTGGCTGGTCTTGGCCATGGGGTTCGCTTCAATTTTCGCGAGTTGCTTATAGCATAACCTATTGCTCGGTATGGTGTTCCAGCTAGGGGCACACAGAACAACAGCCAGTCAAATAGGCTGGAAAGTGTTCAGAAGCAACCCTCATGCCTCATTCTGGGGGTGACGTGCCATGTTGAGATGAGTTACCCCGAGACTTTTCACTCTTGAACCAGTATGCTACTGCAAGTCATTTGACATAACTTGCTAGCCTTTTTTATTGCCAAGTGCTGGTCATGGAAAATTCTCCCACACACAATACTCTCGTGTTTGAACACATTTTTGGATGCACTGATTTTTTCAGAACTCACGCTATTACTTCTTCCCCCAGGCTTTGGTCAGACGTGCCTGATGATTATGGAGACAGGCTTCTTTGTGACTCCTCGCAGTCATTCCTACTGCTATAAAAGAATCATTACCGTATTTCATCCCAGACTGAGTGTGCAATAGTTGGTACTTGTCCTCTGGTATTTTTTGTGTTTTAAAGTTTGATTGTATTGTATTGTTCCAGGCAAGCAGGCCTTTGGGTCATAGGAATTAAGTTTTTCTTTAGCTTGTCCAGATCCTCTGTCTCGTCTTTTATATTCATATATAAATTGGATCGAATTAATAATGAAATGAAACAGTACTTACGCCATAAATGTGTCCTTCAGAGAGCCTCTCTTGGCATACGGTTGGACGGAGACAACCAGACTCTTTCCTCCCTAATCAATGTTGACACTGGCCAGATGAATGGAGCTGCGAAGGGGGACCAAAACCATACTTGTCAAATGAAAGCCGTTGTGAACGTTGACTTCGCCATCACCTTGTTAACTGGAGTCCATTCCATATGATTTTCCTCCGCATGAAGGGTTTCAATTCTGTGTGTTCTTTATTTTGTTCCTCAAATTTGCCCACAGTATTCATTCTATTAAAAGGGCACTGCGTGAATACTAACCATGTAACACATGTTCATAATGACCAACAAAAATTGATCAATACAAAAATGTATCGATGCAAAAATTTATGGCCACATAAAATATACTTTTCACCTCCCAACCCTCCAAAAAAATGAAAGGTAGAGAATGTCTTTCAGACCCTGTAAAACCTCACAAATCCAAACACTTCCACAAATGAGCATATGGTCCAGTGATTATGATGAGTCTGTCAACCATGAGGATATGGGTTTGAGAACTATCTCATCCAGTTACTCGGTTGCAGGACTTGTATCTCGTTTGCAAGAGAGTGGCATTGCCACCGTTGATTCTCCACCCATCATTGGTCAGAGGGTGCCCTCAAAAAACACTCACAGATATTGCACGGAAGAGCTCCTTGATGGTCTTCTGGCTGTTGGCATCAAAGGGTATCGGGCAGCTAGACTGCCCTTCCAGATGTTCATGATGAGGTCCTCGGACTGCCTCAGTCCCCTCACCAGGAACCAATGCTTCTCAAGTCTTGTACCTGGGAAAATGGGAAGGTGTTGTATGTGAAGCATCGGTGTATCATTATAAACTGACTAATGCACACACATTCCTCAATGTGGCCTGAGTTAGGCAAAAAATAAGTATTATATAGTAGTATAGAACAGAGGAGAGTTTGCCAGCTCAGGAATAGGCATTTTTTGGTACATTTCTCAAATATATATATATAGTGAAGGAAGCATTCATATAGCAATAAATACAACTCGCAATGAAGGAGCAACGATCTGAAACACTGAACAATACAATTAGAGTGAAGAACTACAGATCCTCAGGAAAATCCCTAGAAAAGAGATGTGACATGAGCTCTGATTTGAAGCTAGAGATAGATTCTGAGATTCTTATAGACAACGTTGTGTGTTCCATTGATACGACGCGAATGTTTGGGAAGATCGATCCCCGTAAGATTTTGTATGGCCAAGTGGAACCAACAAGGAGATTTTTGTCAGAAATACAAAGACATCTGGAGGGTCGATTGGGAAGCAGGTAATCACTGATGTAGATGGGGAGCCAGTGGTAGAAGCACGGAAAGAAATAAGGAGAACTTCAACAAGATCCTATGCTCAACAGGAAGCCAGTGAAGAATGGGCCTAATACTGGAGCATTTGGGGGTGCGCCTAATTACCCTTGCAGCCGCGTTCTATTAAAATACTGTTAAGTTTGGATAGCTGGATAGACCGAAGTCCAGGCAGCAACATGGTACCAAGCAGCCTCACTCTTCTGGTTAATTAAATCATTTATCAAGAGAGTACTATCAAGAATGATGCTAAGATTTTTGGCAGAGACAAAGTAAGGGAATATGAGTATCATCCAGTTTGTTTTTTGGGGACTTTTGGATTTAGTTTGTTGTGCCTCAAATTTTGTTAACAAGCACCCACTCTCTGATGTCACAAAGGGCATTGTAAATATATACTTGTCATTGAGGAACATATTCTTCTAGTATTTAGGATTGCAACCCACAACAATATGTACAAGCCACAGTGGATTATAGTACATACCCGAACTAGAGCACCAATGGTGCTGTAGCTAAGGACTGCCACAAATGCATTATTTCATTGCAGATAAAATAACCTTTTTGCCACTTAGGTGACCATCAGACTTCTCGATATAAATTGAACACCCACCCCCCTGAAAAGTACAGTGTTCCATGATGGCCCCCCCAATCACAGTTATGATCATCCAAGTTATTCTGCAGAAGCACTTGACTCGCCAAATATATTTCGGGTAAGAATAGACGACTGCATACCACAGACTCCTAGATCATCGCGGAAAGCAATTCCCTGAACACACCTTATGCACCATGTGTCAGGGCTAAGCATTGGCCAACCTTCACACCCATAGTTTTTTAATTTTAGGAAAATGTAATTCTCTTTAGACTAGAGAAAATGCATTTTGCACCGATCTCCACAATACATATCTGCACGCACACAATAGCTTAATCAATCCTGTCGATAAACCTGGAGCCCAAGTTTAGTCACCGTTAAGAAGGATTGAGCGTACCACAAGTCCACGATAACACTGACCAAGTCTCGTAGTAATTCCAACCCAACTTGTAGGAGGAAAAGAAATTCCCAGAATTTTTTACAAAATAGCTAATTATGCCACTTTAATTTCCTTTTACCCTATATCCCTGAATGCTCCATAGTACCACTAGTCCATGATAGCAATGACAGCGTATGATGGTTCCTACAACCAAACCTATAAAACATTTTGCAGAATTTTGCAATTTTTTTACATAATAAGTAAACACGCCCCTCCTCATGACTTTCTTCATAATCCCTCTAAACACCTTGTAGGTAGCACTGTTCCAATGTAACACTAAAACGAGTATGAAGTACCCACCTATCTATAGGTATAGTTTAAAATGCCTCCTCAATGGCTTTGACCTGAAATCCCCTGAACACCCTACAGGTAGCACTAGTCCATGATAACAATGACAGAGTATGATGGAAATTCAACTCAATATGTAGCAGGAGAAACGTTTTGCAGCTTTTTGCAGTTTTTTACATGATAGTTCATTATGCCCCTGTATTGACCTTTGACCAGAAATCCCTGACCCCTATGACAAGTCCTTAATAACTCTGACTAACTAGGATGGTATTTCAACCTTGTCTGTGGGAGAAGAGGCAATTCGCAGTTTCCACATTACCTATTAAATGGCCCATTATGCCTCTTCAATTATTTTGCTTTTGACCTTGAAGAATCAAAGATGTACCATCGGCCAACAAACACGAATAAACAACATGATTGACATTCATCAAGAAACAAACATTTGAGAGTCGCACAAAAAAGCAAAAGTGACAGACAGACAACAAACAGGCTGTCAGTGGCAGATCACAACATACCTGGATTGAGCTAATGAAGTGGAGGGTTGCCATATTTTTTTCAAACCTGTCCATTCCTGCCAAACGAAAGGGTTGAATTGGGTGCTTCAACTTCACACAGGGTTCGGGGGAACCAGTAGGCAGGTCCCAAATGGGAAATTCCCCAACACCATATGTCAATGCTAATTTGTGGCTGTTTAGTTTGTGGATTAAAATTTTGAATTATTCAACAAAATGTTGGAAATACTGTGGTAGTTTTCACTTATTATGGATGCTTTTGATGGAATCACAAAGAGGAAATATTGCACATCAAAGTGTGCAGGTGCTAGCTGTTTTTTCATTGCTCTATCCTACAGATGAATGGGGGAATCCCCAAATCTCACCTGGTTTTCAAGTCCACAAAAGACAAACTACAAAACATGCTAACACCTCACCCCGGAACTCCAGACGGGAACTGACTAGATGA
The DNA here is from genome assembly GCA_026419785.1 of Sclerodactyla briareus. NCBI lineage: Eukaryota > Metazoa > Echinodermata > Holothuroidea > Dendrochirotida > Sclerodactylidae > Sclerodactyla > Sclerodactyla briareus. The sequence continues at coordinate 195,390 of JAODTK010005811.1, read as the reverse complement.
ATCATTGTGTACCAGTGCAGGAGGTGTGAAAGGGCATGTGAAGTTACGTTTTGTTCCTCCAGCATGAGCTACTTACCAATACAGGATATCCTCATTTGATATCCCCATTCTAAACAGTTCACAAAGAAGCATTTACACTCAATTCATGTAATTCTGGTTCAACTAGCAATTCTTGCAGCAACTTTCCCAGTTGTGGGAACTGGACTGCTTGTTCCGTTTTCTTCCTGCCCTTGTGCTTATGCAAGCAGAGCACAAACACACAATGCTGGTAGGTTTCATTTTCTCAAAAGTCTTGTTATCAGGCACGACACATGAAGTCTTTGGCTACAGCTGCCGCAGCAAAAGTGCGAGCCCGGCATTCAACTGAAAAAATAGTAGAACATTATGTTATTATGCTGTGAGCAAGCTGCTGCCTGCAGCAATATTAATTTCTACAGAAAGCCAAAAGGCTCAGTGATTCCTGACTCCTTTCTGACCAACCTATCTCAGACACAAGGAAAAATGGGAGGGATTGCACCAGCTTCACTATGGTCAACGTAACATCTGACAAATTTCCATTATCCAAACAAACCAATAGGGTCCGATACTTTGATAAGAAAAGCTACACATTGAATTTCAGGATTTTCAGACCTATGGGAACTCAAATGACTTCTCTGACCTGACCCCAAAACAAGAGGGTTCATGTACTATTCATCGGGAACACACATACCAAGTATGGGCCACATTCATCCAAGTAAAGATGAGTTATCATGTTTACAAGCCAAATCGGGCAAAATGTCAATTGACCAAAAATTCACCCCAACCAAACCAACAAAAAACAATAGGGTTCCTGTACTCCCTCCCCATAGGAAAGATACACACCATATTTCAACCTGATCAGACCGAACAACCATTCTGGACTTATCGTGTTAACAAGATTTTTCAGACTTCATCAGACCTCTCTTCACCTCAGACAACCTCTGACCCGACTCCAAACAATAGGGATCATGTACTCATCATGGGGAACACACATACCAATTATGAACTTGATCCATCCAAGTGGGGTCGAGTATCATGTAACAAGCTAAAATTTGCCAAATTATTCAATTTTCCACACCTGTCGCCTTTTCCCCCAAATCTGACTCCGATTACCCAAAAACAGTTGGGTTCCTGTACTCCTCATTAGAAAAGTGCACCGAATTTCACCTGATCGGACCAGGCATTCTGGACTTATCGTGTTAACAAGATTTTCAAACTTTGACTTCTCTTGACCTCAGATGAACCTTTGACTGCACCCCAAAACAATGGGGATCAATGGGGGGTACTCATTATGGGGAACCATATACGAAGTATCCACCCAAGCGGGGTTGAGTTATCGTGTTACAAGGCTAGGCGTCTCACACACACACACACACTGTCATGACTCATAATTCCTCTGACTTCGTCGGGATAAATAAACCAGCATTGTTAATAATAATGGGTGATAAGCCACGCTTGCCAACTGGCTGCGTAATCCTAAGGAGGCTTAAGGAATTCAATCAAACTGCAATTTCCAACAGGTGAAGTGAGCTGCAGCCTGCTAATAGGCTATCTGCATCTCCTTCAGGCTGAAGGTAATTGAATAGAACAGCTACTGTTGACAAACTGCGGGAGCTGCAGCTTGGTAACTGGCTGCAGTCCCATTAGGGGATTGAACTGAACAACAGAGAAAGCATTTAATAATAGGCTGAGCTGCAGCCTGCTAATAGGCTATCTGCATCTCTCAGGCTGAAGGTAATTGAATAGAACAGCTACTGTTGACAAACTGCGGGAGCTGCAGCTTGGTAATTGGCTGCAGTCCTCACAGGGGATTCAAACTGAACTACAGACGCAATTCTAATAGGCCTGTTGTGGATTAAACTTTGTGTGAGTCACAGCTGGGTAATTGGCTGCAGTCCCATTAGGGGATTGAACTGAACAACAGAGAAAGCATTTAATAATAGGCTGAGCTGCAGCCTGCTAATAGGCTATCTGCATCTCCTTCAGGCTGAAGGTAATTGAATAGAACAGCTACTGTTGACAAACTGCGGGAGCTGCAGCTTGGTAATTGGCTGCAGTCCTCACAGGGGATTCAACTGAATCTACAGAACAGCAATTCTAAATAGGCTGTGGTGGATAAACTGTGTGAGTCACAGCTGGGCAATTGGCTGCAGTCCCATTAAGGGATTGTCGAACTGAACAATGAAGAAAGGAATTAATAATAGGCTGAGCTGTAGCCTGCTTCACAGGCTGCAGCCCAACAGAGAATTCAAGTGAACAAAACTTAATAATAGGCTGAGTGAGCTGCAGCCTGCTAACAGGCTAGCTGCAGCCACTTGAGCCTGAGGGAATATCATTGGACAATAGAACAGCTGTTGTTATTAGGCTGGCTGAGCTACAGTGAGCAAGCTGCAGCCCCCTCCGCTGGAGAACATTAGTGACTGCAGCTCGCCTGAGTGAGCTGCAGCTTGTAGCTTTGTTTGCCATGGTGCCTAACCCAACGCAGAACTGAAAACCAGAACTCCCAATTGTAGGTTGAATGCACACTATAACATTATGTACGAAGACCAGACATGTAGCTCAGACCACGGAGCTGTTGACCAGGGGAGGATGGCATGTTCCACAAGGGTGATATATGTGCAAATCCTTTATTGTCCTGCCACATCCATAGAATAAAACACAGACTTTGAGGGTCAATACAATAACAGGCATCTGATATCGTTAGTCACTCATCTGGTATATATGTCGATGTGCAAACCCCGATCTTATAGGTAGGTTGGGTGATAATATAGTACAAATGAATGAATGTATTTTAAGGTGACTTCTAAGTTGACTTTTGAAGGTGGCTCTTCGAGATCACTTTGAGGTCATTGCATGAGGACTTTAACAAAATTTTATTGAAGGTTGTTTTGATCCATGATACTCTTTTGATATCAAATAGGGGGACATTTGATAGCTGAATCTTTGGATGAATGTTGGCCAATCGTTACACTGGATCAAGACCAATAACAATGATGATCAAATTGGAGTAGCCACACTATAGCAATAGAAGCCCATGATAACAGCGACTGGGAGCTGTATATGATGTGATGTCAAACATGAAATTGACTGTTTTGTCAACTATTTTCTCACTCAAGCTTTTCAGATAAATTATCGCTCACAGTGCGATAAGCGCTATTGTATTTGTGTGTGTTGAATAAACTTTTATCATTATGATAACAGTGTGACCAGACCAATTACCAATTATACATTGTTCACCCCCATTATGAACCACTTGAATGTTACTGTAGAATGCCAACTGCAATAAGAATAATTGCTGCCTCTGACTGCATCATTGCTGAAAAGTTCTGTGCTACCTCCCACCTGCAAATTGTTGAGCTACTTTCCCCCAAAATGTGAAATGATGTTCTCTTCTTACCCATGTTTGGGAGACTTCCAACGTATGAATACTTTCCACTGTGAGACCGGAGATAAAACTGGCAATTGATCAAGGCCTCTTCTGAAGGTGGGAGAAAGAATTAAAATGCTGGTGTTGAAGTGAATCAGCATGGAATCATAACCTCTATATCTATAAATAGACACAATGAACCGCTCAGAATTTTTAGATTGAAAGTGGCATTGACTGAAAGCTACAATTGCTACTTTACCATTCCAAACGATTCAGCCTGAAATTATAACAAATCAATGGGGGGGGGGGGGTCGTGCCTGTCTCTCAACTCACTCTGGAGGTTCTCCATACGAAACGTCTTCACAAAAAGGCACAAATGGCCCATTTCTCCTTTGGAACCCCTCCCAACAGGGGTGATTCCAGTGAGAATGGAACCAGGCTCCACTTTGTGAGAACATGAAAATTTTAGTGTACATGTACAATTTCCAACATGTATGAAAGTTTTTCACAGCTCATGGGCGCCAACAGCTGCTAACGACGCCAAACGGAGCCTGGCACCCAGCTGAATTCACCCTCCCTTCCCATCCTTCTCCAACTTGGTTTAGACCCCAACTTTCCGCAAGTGGTTGCATCCTCAGCCTGTATGGCATCCTATTGAAACAAATATGGTGAAACTCGTAACCTTCCCCATGAAGCTACATGAAGGGGAACAGCCCCACCCCATCCATTCTCTCCCAATCACCGGCATACTCCAAGAAATATGGACATTGGAAAATGACAAGCGGCAGAAAGTAGCAATTGCCCTGTACGGATCATCATTCAGTGCAGGAATGAACACTTGGCCGACAACACACTTCCTCGGCTTTCGATCAGCTGAATTTTGTTTTAGAAAGGGTTCCGCGTATGTTATCTTCAAAGGATCACCCTTGGTTACACATGAGGAACCAAGTATCGAATGATGAATGTCGCAATTAAGTTCATCTCCTATAGTACCATGTCATTCTGTTCATGTGGTGTTTAATATTTTTATAACTGACTACCAATGTTTTCATGATGGAAACAATGTACAAGTATAATGTTTAGGCATAGACCAACTAATTTTGCATTGCCAAAGTATGGGTAAGAATTTGCTAAATGTTGGAAACTAGCAGATTGTCGTCTGTTGTATGCATTGTCAATGGTTACAAGCGAGATCCCATCAATTTAATACAAGGGTATTTAACCACTAGTTGAAAGTTGGGGAGTTCCCAAATCACTGAAGAGAAATGTCTGTCTGGGTAAGCAACATTATGTGTGGTGACTCCATAAAAGTGAAGGAGCCACCCAATCCCATGATGGCCCCCCCCCCCTCCCACAACTGGTGTTTGTGCCTTCGTCCTAAAACAAAAAAACAGCAAAAACACACATGGCCAGGAGCACAGAGGTACTGTGGAATAATGTCTGCCGTTAGGCTGGAAACCGAGCACTTTTTATGTGGACCCAGTGGACTCGCACTTCTCGCTAAAGCAGAGTCGATGAGTAAACATTCCCAGCTTCCCCATGAAGGAAATAGTCAAAAAGAAGCCTGGCTATGAACCAGCTTAGAGAGGTCAAAAGTGGAACCTGTATGAAGAATACGTACAGAGACTCCTCTGCCATAGTACAATGGCCATGCAACAGATGGACACTGGTGAAAGCGAAAAGGAAATCAAATTCTCTCTCATGTTATGTGAACACTTTCACAGCTTTAACATGTAATGGTTTGGTGACATTTCAAAGGGCGGGAAAGGGGAAGGTTTTACATCGACTTTATACTACAGTTGAAATCACCCCCCCCCCCTCCCAACTCTATCCAGGACAATTACACATTACATTTGAACAAACATAAGAGTCAACCACTGGATGTCAGAGCCCCAAACTTAATGAAGGCCCAATACATTCTATGTGATGCTGCTGGAACCCACCCCCCCCCCCCCCCCCCCGAAAAATGCCCCCCCCGAAAAAAAAAAAATCTCTCGAGACTATATGGTTTTGCATCTGGAATGTGCATGAAATCTTTAACCATTTATTGAGTCACTCATCCTCAGGAATGTGTCACAAATTTTGCAACAGCAGATGAAAAGAAATTTCACGCCAAGGGAGGAAAAAATAAATTTAAATTAGTGGACATTCTCTAACAGAATTTCTCTTGGATACCTTCCCGCCTCAGCCTTTGAGGAGATCCGAGCTTCCAGAAGTGGTGGTGTATATAGCGTTTGTTGCGCTAGGAATGAAAGGAGAGAAATATATATATTCTCTGAGCAAGCAATTCACGGTATCATTTTGGGCCTACGTGAAAAAATTATTACCGGACAAAGAGGTTATGGCAGTATTCCAAACACAATTACATGACACTTCTCTTTAAGGTCCTCAATGAATACCTGAGGGTGTGGAAGAGGCAAAGATGAACAAACCCAAGAGGGGATGCTTATAATGTCCCTTGGGTGGCTTGGACTATTTTAAATGCTTCAGAATGGGCAAACCTTCGGGAGAACCCTGTGAGTAGGATGCTATATTTATTTCCCTTGAGATTGCTCAGAATATTGTAAAGGCTCCAGAATTGGCAAACCATTCTGAGACAGGAGTCACTGAAGTTATATTCCTGTTTTCTTTTCCATACTCGTTTGCCACTCTGGCCCACAATAAGGAATAAATGAATAGGGCCTTTTTGACGTACAAAACGGGGGCCACAGCCCCCCCCCCGTTCCCCACCAGGCAACCCCCACTCCATTCTTTGGCCCCCTCAGTAAGGTCCCTTTTCTTGCCATATGTCAAAATTTTGCCAAATACTGTAAAAAGGACATCATAAAACATATTGTTAAAGCTTCAGCTGAATGGATTTCCACATTCTATACCATTCGTTTTAAAAAACCCATATTATTATTGAATTGCGGTGCCGGCCAGGCATGTTACCGGCCAACAAGCAATGGCCAATGGTCACATATTTGGATGGTCCCTTTTACGGAATGCCCCCCCCCCCCACAATCCTTGCTTAAAAAAAGGCCATGACAATTAATAATACAGTCAAAGACACTATGCTATAATTAATTCCTAATGTAGGCAGAGGATCGAATATATACGGGTCTGGCTAGATGGCTGACCTATCCTCTATCTTGAAGTGAGCTAACAAGGGGATGAAGTGCCTTGCTAACTGTGAGAGAGCACAATGTTGACTTGCACCAACAAACACTGAAATATGCGCTTGACACCTTTATAAATTATTCTTAAACAATTAGGACACTGAAAGTGTCTGATATTTTGTAGGATAACAATGCAGTAACCTAAGAACCTATTTATTTTAGTGCTATGAGTGTTTCACTTTATACTATCTGAGAACTGGCAATGATACAGTTTGAGCAGTGTTTGACACTCTGATAGCAGTTCAGTGGTCCCTCATTGCACGGTACAACCACCTATCAACTTGTTTACTCAGTAGTCGAATGTGATGTGGAAGTTAATTTCAATAAATGATAGCGTCTCATTCAAGGCTCTATGACCTTTGAGTACATATTGAAGTATTGCACTGTCAAAGTCCTGTATGAGTCATGCAAATGTAGCTATGTAACTGTATAGCGGGCTTTATTTAGCTCTTCATACCATGCTATAACGTTGTCCCCAAAGATAAAACAATGTTGGAAAGTGGATCACTATCGTTCATAAGACAAATGAAGTGTGAGACAAAAGTCCAAACCAAACAGCATGAGGATTTGAGTTCAGCAAAGGATTGCCCCCTATTCCCCAGGAGCTTTTTGCATATTGTCACAGAACGGCTGACATGACATTGACCCTAGATGACCTTGCCCCTGAAATTCCAGAACACCTCATATTTCACATTGGTCATGATTATTCTGCCAAATTCAAGATCCTTCAATCTTATTATTAGGACTAGGAGGTAAGCCGAGCACAGTAGTGCAAAAAGATCACAAGAATTAAGGAGCAGAACTATTTTCAGCTAAAGTTTTGACTTTCGAAGATTGTTAAAGATAGTTGGAACCTTGAATGACAGACTGAATGGCTTCAATTTTTGTGACAAGGCAAGTCACAAAACAAAGATTTTACTTGGATTCCATTACCCTCAAAAAAAAATTATGGATTGGGGTGGGGGGGGGACTTTTTCTGATTTCTGATAATTTCTTCCTAATTACAAATATTCAGAGATTGGAATGACCGAATAGTTTCAAAATTTAAACAAAGTCAAAAGTAAAAAAATCTGGATTTCAGTTGTATACGAAAATTGCAAATTAGTGTGTATATCAATTAAGCAATATTTGATTTGGTTACTCTTGAGGCTTCTTGAAGTCTTTTGTTACTCTGAGATTACAGGCAAGGAGAATCAAGAATCCCACAAGAACTCCTTAGCCAAGTACAAGCATCACTTCACCATCACAAAATTTAGAATAGCGTAGTCTCAGTCTGCAACCACAAACTGATGAAGGGTAGAGCCGACTGCGAAAGGCATGCAACATCCATTACTTTGACAAGTTAGTTCCGATTTGATTCTACGGTCAGAAACGCAATTAAGGCTCACTCAAGGAACCCTGGTCGTATTGATCGTAGCATCGCACTGGCGATAACTCGCCTCTCTTTCTCGCTAGTGCTCAGATGATATTGAGGCAGGGTGTAACCAACCCCACCTGCCTCGCACAGCCCTCTGAAAGGTTGATCAGAGCACCCACCGGATCCGACCATGTCCTCGAACCTGGAGGATTGGAAGTTCAAGTTCAACACTACTGCTCAAAGCCGACATACAGACTTAGTTTATTTCCAATATCCCATAACAAGCCCCATAACTCCATAAGTGGACCACTGCATTACACGGAACCATAAATGAAGACTAAGCCCATCGCTATACGCACGCTTCTGCCCAAAGTCTACAAGAGTCTAGTTAGGAGTTGATCATAGAAGGCTGCATGATTTGACATAAACGATTTGTGATATGTTATACTACTTACTGCACATCCCATCTATCTGTAATATCCCAGGTAGGTGACACTACCGGTATCATTTTTTGATAGGGGCGTTAACCACGCTTGTCTGATTCACCTAGCAATTTGGATGTACACTAGCTAACGGGAAGTGAGGTTCTAACTACCTACGGTATATTTTAATCATGCAGCCTACTAACCAATGTGGGAATGAGCATCTGGCAATTATGATAAACACCATGACTGAATGGAAACTTGTATTACAACAGATATCCCCCCCCCCCTCATACCAGTGTGGTCTTGAGCACCTGACAAATACACAAGTTTTAGTTGGTCACCCCCCCCCTATAAATGGCCAAGAATTGAATTGTCTGTAAATTGAGTATACCACCATAAACCAGATAGTGTTCTGGAGCATGGGTGGAAAAATTGGGAAATCGGGAAGCTCCTTCCAGGAAATCTTGCCATCTGGAGGGAATCTTTCAATATGGAGGGAAAGTTTTCAATTATTGGGGGTTATCGTTGTCATATTACTTGGAAATACATTCTCCTTTCCCGGAAAATTCCAGTTTTTTTTTCCAGCAGTCTGAGTTGTCGGTAACAGTTCTCTATGTTTATTAGCATATCAGGTTTAGATGGGTTATTAGGTTGCATAAGTTGAATGGATTGTATGAATACTTACTTGCAACAGCATATTAACTAGATAATCATCGCTACAGGACCAGTGCCCCACCGACCATCAGGCCAATCTGTAGGGAGAGAAATAAAAGCTGAATATACCTCTCATCTCTAGCTGATTCGCAATTTGTTTTTTTTAATTTAGTATCAATCAGAAGAAGATACCTGCCTTTATACATAGTTTAATCCCTGCGACACGGGGAGGCCGGGGATAATTATTGTTTGGATGTAGTAGCCGCCGCCATTGCCACGTCTTGGTCTGCCGTCCATCACACCGCCACCCCCACACCGAAGCCACCGTCCAGGCATCTGCAGGGCCTCCGGCCGGACACTTTTAGTCAATTATCGCAATAACCTTCAAAACAAACGCTTTATACCGAAGTATCTGACACATGTAATTCCCTAGTGAAATCTCGGATGAGTTAGAAAGTGTGCAGCACGGCAATGCTGGTGCCGCTAATTTGCATAATTTAATTTTACGCAAAATTTTCAAGTAGTCGGATTTGAACGAAACTTAGTGGGTAGGGACTATAGTTGATCCCTAAAATGTGGGTTCATTTCAAGGTCATCGTAGTTCAACTTTGCATAATTTAGGCGATTTTGTTCCCAAACTTGTCAGATTTGAATGAAACTTTGTGATGGGGCTACATTGTTCTACAAATGAAGGTCTTTCAAGGTCATCGTGGGTCAAATGTGCTTAATTATATAATGTGACTTTTTAAAGTGAATTCCATAGATTACATGAACTTGGTGGATAGGCTATCTTTATTTGCTGAGCAAAATGGAGGTCTTATGGGGTGTTAGATACTCTTTCCAATGATTGCTCAAAGCGGTGGATATACACAGGGGCGGTTTACACCGGCCTACACATGTCTCATTTGGAAATTCATAATGAACACAGGCTAATAATAAAGTGTGCACAGAATACCTAGGAGGGCAGGCATCCCCAACCAAAAACCACAGGCCAATTCGACACACAGCAACTCTCTCAAGCCAGCGTAGTGACCATAAACCCAAGAACCAGGCCCTTGAGCAGCTGCCTCAGTCGACAATCTGGACTGGACAGCATTCCCTATTTCATGCAGTAGACCGATGCTTGTTGAAAGCTACCTTGCCTGTACCGTCCATGAGCATGAATTGGAAATATTCTGAATATTCACGATTTATGTAGATTTGCAAATAAACCCATGTTTCATCAATATTCAATCTACTGTCATCTTTGCCCCACAAGAAGGGTTGAGGTGGATCTCCCCCCGGAATGAAACTGGATGACAGTCTGGTCAAAATCCAATTCCATCAAGGATTGTTTAAAGGTTTAGAAAACAAACATGGATAGGCGCGGTGGCACAAATGATTATATGCCTTCCTAATAAGTTGCCTGATGACTGCCAGCTTCCATGTAAACAAAATATTAATTGTTACTTGTACGTAGTCAACTATGCAATCCATTGATAAGAGTTAGGTAAGTGCTGGATTACCATGAGAGCATCCATTTTTCTGAGTTCTGACCAAACTTCAGTAAGGTACACCTGAAACATTAACAACGGATAGTGCCATTTTCGCATTGAAAACAAAAGAGCTGAATCATTATAACATCCTTGTTGTTATAAGGAGTGCAGGTTGATAGAGTGTGTGTTTGAAGCCACACCTTTTGAGAGGCTAATATATTTATAGCAGTGGAAATCAAATGACTGTTGAGTGAGTACAACTTGACGTTATATGATTTCACATACAGATCTATAGGCCTTTGAAGTGCATGTTTGTATTGAACAATATCGCAAAAGTATCCCCTACATCCTACTGAATCATACTAAATCGCACAACCTGCAAACACATTATTTATTCTCTATCATGTTTAGTTTACACAAGCGATTCCACATGACAAATTAATAGTAGTATGTGAAAGGGAATTGCTGTAGTGGGATTGGTAAAATGTTGATGTTTTATTTGTTTTATGGATACCTTTGTAAAGGAGGAAGAAGAAGTAAAGAATGTTGAGTAACACAATGAAATACATAATTACTCTCTAGTATGCTAACATTATATATATCTCACTTATTATATCCCCACTTCGGGGAGATTAGGTTTTGGCTTCGCCGTCTCCGCGCATCGCCGAAGCCGCCGCATCCGCGTCCGCGTACGCCGCCGCATTTCTAGTTAGCGCAATAACTCTCCAACACTTTGTCCGTTTGCGCCGAAACTTGGCACACAATGTCACCCTTAGTGAATCTCGGAGAGTTCGAAAGTGGCGCGCCACATGAACGGGGTCCGCTAATTTTGGCATTAATTTCCACGATTGTAAGATTTCCCGTTAGCGCAATAACTCTTTAACGCTTTAATCGATTGATCCCTGAAACTGGGTACACTTGTCCCGCCTATGAAATCTCGGATGATTCGGACAGTTGGCATCGCTGTCAATTCTGGGGGCCGCTAATTTGCATAATTTTCCGCGAATTTCAGGTATCGATTTGAACGAAACTTGTGGGTAAAGGACTATAGTTGATCCCGTTAAATGTGGAGGTCATTCAAGTCCATCAAAGGTCAAATTTTGAAATTTATGCGATTTTCCAAACTTTGTCAGATTTGAACGAAACTGGTGGGAACTAACTATAGTGGAATCCAAAAACTGTGGCAGTCATTCAAGGTCATTGGAGGTCGAAACTTGCAAAATTTATGCGATTTTCCAAACTTCTGGAGATTTGAACGAAACTTGGTGTATTGGGCTCATTTGTTCCTCACAAGTTAGAAAAAGTCCATTTCAAACCATCATTGTCAAATTCGCTAATTCATGTGCCTATCAACACCCCTGGATTAGAAAAAAAAAAAAAAACAACAAAACTTGTGGATGAAGTTTGTCTTGGTTCCTGACCAAAAGGGGGTCTTTATGGGGTTTAAGAACTTCTTCCCAATGATTCTCAAACGTGGGGATATACATGTGGGCGGTTTCCCGCCACACCGGTCCTAGTTTCTCAAGGGAACTCCTCTCTGATTTCTTGTCATAAGAACCAACTTCAAATGTGTATCAAGAATGTTCCACTATTATATTAAATGGCAATTTCCCCTGTACAAATCCATGTGTGTACCTGGAGAAAAGCAAATTTGACATTTAGACAACAAAAATGCTTGCCTCTAATTTCTATAAAAAACAAAAATGTGCTCAGGTGGGGGTGTTTGAAAAAAAAAGATACTTTACCCCATTTCTGCTGTTTTAATCCTCCTAAATTTCTTACAAACTTACAAACTGAAGGAATCCCTGTGCCTCTGTTTTTCCTAATTGACGTACAAGTAAGTTTCACCACTGACACCATTGGAATATGGGTTGCTAAAGGACAATTTTTGGAACCTGAATATGTACAAGTAGAAAACAAACAAAGCATTAGCCATTAATATCCTATATTATGTTCATTTCTCCCTATCAAATATGTAGAAAATATTTCTAAGTTCTTTGATAATCACAATTCAAAAATATTCTTTTGGTCCTAATATGCATGATACTGTAGCACTTTTGTCAGTTGTACTGTATGCAGGATGTTTATACTATAGGACCATTTTTTTTGCCCAAGACCATTGAGATTGGACATGGTTATCTGCTCCCTTATAATCTGAATCCATTGATTCAGTAGAGCCAGTTCCTATCTCGGCAAAAGTAGGGCTTGATTGTTCCCTCTCGATGCATGCTTTGTTGATCAGTAAGTTTTTTACATGCCAGTATAACAAGTGGGCCTCCCACGCATTATTAAGCTATGTCAACAACAACTAATCCACCAACAATGATGCCCATTTCAAATTTACTCTCCATTGAAAATCAAAATACAGAATGGGGGGGGGGGGGGGGGGGGAGGGTGACATGCTCCACCACGTTTTGGAAGACCCAACCTTTTTTTCTCTCTACTTGACTTTTCTTTTTATTCGCGCCCGTACGTATCACGATCAAACAAGATCACCAATGTGCTGTAGCGAAACCACAACACCACATGTACCAAGACAATATTTTTATATTTTCAGATCATGAGACAAGAGGCAAACTTACAATGGCCTATTGTGCCCCTATATAATAACCGCTTTTGACATTGATAGCTCAATAGCTCAACCAGCATACTGGTTTGAGCTAAAAAAATAGTGTCGCCTGTGCTCATGTCAATTTGTGATGCGATTCTGGCTAATGATAGGCGCAGTTTAGTAGTCATTTTCATGAACTCATTTCTGCAGTTGCTCCATACTCATGTTTACTATGGTGGGTGCAGGCCTAGGCTAGGCTAGCCGCGCTCGCTGGCTTAGTACCTGTACTAAAGCCTGCGTTCGCAACTCGAGGCTAGGCTGATATTTAGGCTAGCGCTGAGGGCCAACTTTCTGTTTCAAACTTCAGTTTCTGACAAGCCTGGCCTCTCAATTTAATATAATACCCAAGCCAGTTCTTGTATTTAAAGAAAATGTTCAGAACTCATTCATTCCTGTATTGGTCCTCTGTCAGGTGCGAATCACCAAACATTCACCCGAAATCAGTCGAAATCTCTTCACTTACCACAAGTTGACTGTTTATCGAGACACTATCACAGTTGTTGTTTGCGTTGCCTCTCGAAGTTTGACTAATCATGCAGTTTTCCTATAGTACTGTCCTGCATTTGGCACCAGAATGAATAATAGGATCGCCAAAATGAGAACTGAGTGCAACACTTCTGTTACAAATTACTTTTTCCCAGAACAAGACCAGGCAGGGAAAAAACACGTGGTGATTTTCACCAATTTTACGGTCAAAATTTAGCTTGTAAGTAACAACTTATACTACTGAAATTTAACATTTCGTGGATTAGAATGTTCCTTGAATAAGTTTTTGAGGTTATAGAGGGCTGTTTAATGAGGGAGAAGTTGGAGGCAATTGAGGTGACGATTTCGCACCTTCATGGGAAGTGTGCTACAGTAACAATTTCTTCTGATAGTGACCAAGGCTAGCCTACGTTACAAATCCATGTGACTGAGTTAGGAATAACGTTAGGCGTTGAACCCTATAAACGTAGTAACACTTGCATTACAATTACAATTAAAAATACACGAATCAAATGACACAAATGATATAGATAGGTCTAGGGCTAGTCCTTGCCCAGTCCTTCCTGTTTGTACTGTACGCTTACACAAACCTAACAATAGTCTGAGGCACGAACTCACGAACTGATACGGGACTAGCCTTAGGCCCAAGTAGACTCAGAGGCCTAATAATTGCTCAAGGACGAGTCTTCACAAAATAATTCAAGTAGAATTTCACAGTTCACAATGAATGATCAGATCAGCGTGCATCATACATTTAGCTTCACTTCTTGGTGCGACCACCAGTTCTTCAGATAATAAGTCCAATAAGGAGAGCGATTATCAAACTTGAAAAAGTTTTCCTCATTTTTTGTGCGAACAGAACGTTTGCTTGGGGTGACATATAATAACATTAGCATGTGATTCCGGTTGAGCTAGAATAGACCAAATTTGATTTAAAAATTGCAACGACGACGACACCCGTGGATACAAGTTAACCAATGATATGGAAACAGTATTCTTGTTAGTATTTCAAACTCATTTTGGATAAGGAGTTCGGATCAGACGAAGTAATGCGTTTAGGAAACATGTAGCCTTTGTAATTGGCCGATTTTCTGCTGATTGGCCAAAACAAAACTTTCGGAATCCTCTGTGACTCAAAACACAATGAATTCGGCGAACCATGAAACACACAAGGAGCCGAACCCCCAAGAAGTTGTCGAGATGTAAAAAAAAATGGTTGACGAATCCTCCATCCGCTCGGGGTAGGTGACTAGGTGAGGAGGCGAGGGCGTATTGACGGTGGGGGTTGGGTTGCACCGTCCCTCTCAAGGCAAAATGTGGAGTGGCGGAAGTACCGTTCCGCCCCGCCCCCCTTTCACTTTTCGAGTCTGAAAACCCCTTCAAAACAGCATTCGTCGTTCAGGCACGAGTCTCATCTTCAGTAGATAGCTTCAATTCCACGGACCAAATACTTATTCGTGGCGCCAGCAGGGCGGGCGCCAGCGAGGGCGGGTCGGGAGCAGTGCCCTGCCCCGTCGGGGGAAAAATCGAGCCACATGCGAGAAAAAATAAGAAAAAGAGAAAAGAAAAAAAGGAAATTGAGAAAAACGAAACATGAAAAATTAAGCTTTTCAAGTTGGTGTATAGGGTAGGGTTGAGGACCGTGATGTGCATATGGCGAACGAGATGCTGAATTTTATCGGGAAAGTGGACCCCCGTCGGGGAACTTTGGCCCCTCGTCGGGAAAAACCTGGCGCACACAGCCCCTGTCGTGGGTCGAATTACACGCAGATTTACAGCGACCGCCGTGATGGCTTGTCGGTGGTATAGGAATCAACATGGGCGTCAATCTTGGGGGGGGGGGGGAGTGGGACACCTCTCCACACACTTTTTTGAGTGCAGGGGGGACATAATATCAAATGTCCCCCAGCACACACTTTTTGGAGTGTGGGAAATGAAATCCACATGCTTCCAGGTTCTGTGATGTCCATTTGGGCGCGGACTTTGAAGGCCAACCAAAGCAATAGCAAAATGATTGGGCCAAGATCTTAATTTAAAGTGCGCAATTTTCATCGATACCGAGATGAGTGCGAAAATTTTCGGGCGCTCGCGACTTGGGTGCGCAATCAGTATTCGACTTTTCAGATTTTTTAAAACATGTTTTGCCCGGCCTTGACATAGGCCTATATTCCCTATATCTATTTATAGCTACGTTCAAACGTTCAAAAAAATCACTTCACAAATCCTTTTGAAGTTGGGTAAGATACCATATATGCCCAATCGCAGAATTTACAGACCCTGAATCACGTTGACGGATTATAGCTGAAATTGTGGTGAATCCAACACAGTTAGATGGACAATGACTTGACAGCACGTAAGTTGGACGATAGATGCCGAGCCAAGAAGAACATCGTACTGAGACATGAGTCACAACCGCTTCAGCTGATATTCATACATGCCATGGCACTTCTAATGCCTGCACGATGTCAGCCCATGACCCGCTTAGATTCCGCGAAATGCTCGCTGTGTTGTGTAGGCAACTAAATTTTGCAGACAGCTTCGCGCGGCGGGTTGTATTTCCTCACGATCGAATCGCCATTATGGAACACCCGGTTTTTTTTTCTCCTGTTTCCTGTTACACATATGCTTTCAATGGTGCAGAGATCAAGTTCAGTATTAATTGACTCAATCACTACACCATATGATTTTAGATTGATGGTATTAACTACAACTTTTCACTTTCTGTTATAGGCGACTCCTCTGAAGCGCATTTTTACTTACTTTTTCAGCTCACTTGAATATTTAACATTCACCGACATCTCGAAATGAGATTTGGAGTTATACCTCCAAATAACAAGTTGCGAGTCCCGAATCAATTGAGTGTGTCCTTCTGCAGTCCAAAACACTGCAGAGCTAGCCTACAATTATGCTTGCATTCTACATTCATCGTTTCTTGCTTGGCCAATACAAACTTCTAGTTTGGCTAATCCAAGTCTCAATTCTAAAACAATTGGATCCTTATACTCCCCTAAATTACCGCTCGACAAGGCCTATTCTATGTACCATTCACCAGGCTCGTTTTCTACACCCCCCCCTGCCCCCTCAAACAAAAATCCTTTCATACGAATCGCACTGCCTCAGCCATGATGGCGCTCGCTTCACTGTCTGGTCACGTTAAACCCCCCCCCCCCCCCCCCTTCAAAAAGAAATACTAATCCGCCTGCGCATCATATAGGGGAACATCGTTCAATGTCGAAGTAACATTCACTCAACGATTTGCTTTATGTTAATTCATTTCTGTGACGGCGCGGACGCCAATGAATGATTGACCACTTTATAATCGTGTGATGAGCTTGACCCAACGAGTTTCCCTGGTTGTGACACTACATAGACCTAACATTTTTGCCCTAGTTAGTACAATCCGCATACTCGATATTCTGTAAACTTCAACACAACCGTGGACTGTTGGAGTATCGTTTAAAAAAAAAAAAAAAAAAAAAATCTAAAATTAATGTTTGCCTACTAATTTCAGTATTTCACAAGATACATATGACAATGAGCATTTTTCTGGACCTTGTCGGCTAATCACAGCTCTGCAAATTGAAGAACAGTCAATACGTAGGATTCTGCTACGATAACTCCCGAATGCAGCACGCTCTATCTTACGTTAGACCTACTCGACTCCGGCACGCCCACATGTCGTACCACGCAGACGAAAGATCAAGTTTGGGCTCATTTAAGATGAGTAAACGGTCCGTTCTTCCGAGGCAAGCATACATGAAGAACAGGTGGGGACAAGACCATTTTACCAGGAATTTTGGGTCCGTTTTAACGCGCGACCATTCGTGTAAACGTAAAAACGCTTAAACAACGAAGCCCTACTGGGGGGGGGGGGGGGGTAATGTGGAATATTATCTTTTACTTGCCTGCTGTCTGTTGTTACAATGCTTGCTATGGTTCGATGTAAAGTAAACATCTACCCACCTCTCTGAATTGGCAAAACTTTATTGAAGGTCTTAGCCACACAGTTCGTCCCCATGGGCTCAACAGTGGTGACGGTGGGGGAACATGTCCCCCCCACATTCAAAAGTGCTGGATACATATCTTCGTTACCCCCCCCCAACTTTTTCCGGACCGTAATAAAATTAATAGGCCAATCATGGCCGAATTTGTTCACTCTAGAATGATTCAATTTTTGTCTAACCAAACAATAATCGCGTGTAAAATTGTCTTAAGAGTCATACTATTTCCATGTGCGACCCGAAGGGGAAAGGTTAAGATATGGACCCTACTAGGGCCGAGTAGAAGGATACCCATGGGTCATTACCGAATTCTCGCTTTTAAATTCGAATAGCCAAATGCATACTTTTCAAGTGTTTCGCGGCAATGGGCGTTTTCTTCCAGGCGTTGTAGTCTAATTCATGCGATGTCCTGCTTCGAATAATTTTGTTCACCTCGATTAATTTCAGAGCCTTGGGGGCAATTGTCCCCCCCCCCCAATCATTCTGGGATGAAACTGACTGACTTGTCAATTCGGTACAGTTTTTTGCTCCACAGTGGAGTGGGTCCGCGTACGCCTATGCCTTTCCTACGATCCCACCATGACCGTTTCGTAGACCCCTGTATACCATGCAAACAAAGCCAAGTAGAAAAGGTGATGAAAATTACCATGTGGTATTCGGTAAATCTCCTTTAGCATCACAATTACAACCCGTGTTATTGTCTGTCGTTACTCAAATCACACATGTAGATGGGGTGCTATTGAGCCTCTGGCAATTGCCGTTTTCGTCGATCTAGAGGGTATGAAATCTGAAATTTTCTCAGTGCGCTTTGCGCCAACCAATAGGTGCGCTCCGCTTTAATGTCATTTCTTGCATTCGATGGTCCCCCCTCCCACATTTCAAAACGGTCCACGCCCCCTGGTTTCCTCCCCACACGCAATGAACATGGGAGATAGGAACTCTGCTAGTAAATTCCTGACGTTGTCTGTTTGTTCGACAATAGCGGTAAGTGGTACCGTCAATGTTAATTCGACTGAATAGACGCTATGCTCCAGTCTAATGGCAATTGGGTTTTCCCGTGTACCACTTGTCCTTTGCTGGAGATTGGTACTAGATTTGATCCATGATTATGGTTTTAGGCCAACACCTTCGTCACTTTTACTGCGTCACACATCCCCCCCTTCATATTTGTAATGTTTACTGATTTTTTTTTTTTTTCATTAAATTTCTGTCCGCAGATTCCCTCAATTGTCTATGTTTCGGGCCTCTATACGTATGTGGCTATTCCTATTTTTGTGGGCCTTAATAATGAATTTGCCAAGTTTATCTTTATGATTCAGGTTTTACCTTGATTTACCTTGGGTAGAATATGTCTTTTGTCGCGAAATAAAAACATAATGTGGTACATTAATCCATTTTTTAGGATGTCAGTTACTGCTTGAAAATACGCCCGAAAGTAGCTTCTCTGCGATCTGAGGTTCTGTCATACGAAAATTTTTCGAGAAGATCCGCGACAACCGATAGCTGGCGCTCGCTTAGATGGTGGGCCGCCACAATGTTTAGCCCCCCCCCCCCACTCCAATTCCTCTCGCCGCGTCCCTGTTCTCCTGAATAAGTGGGTACGAGTCCCTCCCAATATCAAGGGCTGAATTGTGAGGCGATTGGGGGATGACAGACGAAGTTGCATGAACACTATCTCGGCGGAACGCCACCACAGTTGGCGCGTTGCGTAATGAAAATTTTCGTTTGACAGACCCCCTAGATTGCAGAAATGCCACTTCCCCGTGCCTCGTGGAACAGTAAGCGGCATTCCTGAAATTGATAACAAGTTTTCATTTCAGGAACGGTCTCCAAACTTATCGCCTTGCGTTGGGTGCTGTGCATTCTAAAATACGATGCAAGCGATGTTACGGATCACTGAAAGGAGCAATGAAATGCTAACGCGAGATTTTTTCAGATCAATTCGAACCAACCGTACATTACACTGACTCTCTCTCTGCCCTATCACGTTAGACAAGCCTTAGTTTTTCATTTCCCGTTTATCTAGGCTTCGCGGGCCACAGGCGCATGGGAGGAACCTTGCATTGGGGCAGATAGACAGGTGGCCAATGATATACACCGAGTGGAACGGCAACTTGATCCTGCGCGGAACTGTTTGCACTTTTGGACATTCCATCGAAAAGTCGACAATCTTTGGATTACTAATACCTTCACCCTGGCCATTTGGAATCAATTTTCTTTGCACGAATTATGGCTTTCCCTGGCCTATCTTCGATTCTAAAGGGGCTTTCACTCCGCACCGTTTGCCTTAGTATGTGCTTCCCCCTTATCCAACTTTTTCGGTAGTTTGCCCAACTCCATAAATTGCTGGCGGATACTCTATCTATTTTAAAAGTGCAAATAGACCATATATGCCAGAAATTCAAGGTTCCCGCCAGGTGGTAGACCTAACCCAACACCGTCCGCCCCAACCCCCTTCCCTTCAAAACAACAAAGTTTTTATGCGATTGGGCATTCCATAGAACATTCGGCAATTTTGGACTTTGCCTTTTCTCACTTGAATTTTCAATCAGTCTCCTTTGACAACGCAGACGTGGCGTTCCCTACCGCATTTTCGATGCCGCACCGCCTCTAGTGATGTGCACCGGGCCAATGGTCGCACACATAAATACATTTAAAAGATCCGGTCCGCCAGGTGGTAGAGTACCCCCTGGATCCACCTCCAGATGCAATTTGTATGTTTGTTTAATTATTTAGGTTAACTAACTGGTCCCCTAGTAAAATCGAATAACGTCCAATTGAGAGTAACAACCCACCAAGCAGTCTCATCAAACGATAGGTTGAAGACGAACCTTTTTTTTTCATTGAGTAATTAAGAACAACCCATATTGAATTGAATACCCTACAAAGCCGAAAAGAAGCATTTCATACAACATGATCATTCCGGTCATTATGCAGTTGTTTAAAAGATGCTACTGGAATGTTTCGATACGTTCCCGAATATCAAATCATTTTGAGACCAACTTTTGTTTTCGCTCCGTACGAACCCACCCGGCGGCCTTTTGAAATTTTTCAGCGAAAATGTAATTTTTTTTTTTTTTTGCCAGATTTGACATTGCATATTTCGGAGCCTGGTTTGGTGCATTGAACCACCCTCCAATTCTCCAGGTCATCAATCCCCTTCTGATAAAAAACTAGGTGATAATGTCACCCTCTGATTAATCGCAGTGGGATACACGTTGGCGGTTGACCCTCCATGCGATGTCTAGTTCTAAGTGTGAAACATGCTGGCGTGTATCCTGTCGGTTTTTTCTTCGACGCTATTATCATAGGCATTAACAATAAGTTGACGATCAGAGCATTTTCAAGACATGAGGAGAGGCGACTATAGCACTACTTCGCAATCTTATAGCTAAGCCTTATGTAACACAAGAGTAACTATCATCGACCCCCCCCCCCCCCCCTACGACGAAATCCGTGG
This sequence comes from Sclerodactyla briareus, assembly GCA_026419785.1. Lineage (NCBI taxonomy): Eukaryota > Metazoa > Echinodermata > Holothuroidea > Dendrochirotida > Sclerodactylidae > Sclerodactyla > Sclerodactyla briareus. The sequence continues at coordinate 174,378 of JAODTK010005811.1, read as the reverse complement.
TTACGCCCTGCAATTTCATCCTATTGCCGTTGGCTACTCTCTCGCTCTTGTCCCTCTTGTTTGATTTCCTTGTTTATGCAAAAGGAATTCTAGCATTATTTCCCGCGCGTAGTGTGTGTGTATGCGTGTGGTGGGTGGTGTGTGTGTGGTTGTGTGTCCCTGTGTGATGTTGCAGCCGTATGTGCCACCCCTTTGTCAGCACGATATCTAAAGAGCGCAATCATGTGTCATGTTCAGATGAGGAATGGATGAACCCTGTCGTTTTTAAGTCCAGTTAAAGGTCATAAGGGTCAAGACAGTGCAAAGTTAAAAAACCATTTCCGCACGATATCTATTGATAGCAAGTAGGTGATATCCTATCTGTTTTTTTTTTGTTAAGTTATATTAGGTACGTAATTTGCCATATGGTGAGGATGACCCTATTTTTTTTTTCTTCTGTCAGGTCAAGGTCTAAAGGTCCCTAGGACAATCCTTCCCTATCTCTTGACAAGCGACACTTTAGGAGCATGTTTGTAAGGGAAAGTTTCGTTTTCCAGGTGAAACTACATCTGTTGACATACTTCGACCTTTTTGACCTTCTGACCTAATGACCTTGTGAAACTTTAGGTCATTTTTGTGACGACTAGTTTATTGCACTGACGTAGCCAAACCTGCTATCACACGCTAGAAATAATCTAGCTATGTCCCCGATAAACTGGGCAATGGTAAACAGTAGCCTATCTATTAGTCCTGACACGTTTCAAATCTTTAAATATCCTTCGCAACGGGGGGGAACTTTTAAGGGTTGGACATAATGGGAGAATTTTGTCGTCTGTGCAAACTACATCTTGTGACCCATTTTGACTTTCCTTCGACCTTTTAACTCATTCGACCTAATGGGCCATCGTGACTTCCTGAGTCAGTTCTTTGTAACGACCAGACTCGTCGTTTGCAACAAACGCGATATAATACTCCATACTGACTGACACACGCTTCTATCAACTATCACAACTGTTATAATGCCTCTGTAAAAGGGATAAATCGCTTTTAAAAAACACTGATGAAACTTCATTGTTCGACATTGACTTCTAGCACTGAAACTTGACAACTCGAATATAACGGTAAAGGAAAGTTTTGTTTCGCTGTTGAGCTGCACTGTCCCCAATTTTTCCTTACCCACTCAATATATAGGTCTTGGTTGTGACTTGCCATTTGCCAGTCTTAACTTTTGTGGATATTGTTCTCAATCCTGGCGTGAACCTAGTTTTTTGAAATAGACCTACTATAATTATAATATCACGCATAGTGATTGTTCATTACCAAGCAAGCAGTATAGGAACCCCCGACTTTCGGGAGATAGGGCGATTTCAGGTTTGTTTAGTTCATTGAATAGGCAAATGGTATTATTTGCATGTAGTCAAATTTCAGAGGATGGGACGTGTTTACTCGCACTCAACTTGACATCACAATCCGGACTTCATTTGGTGTGCATTTATTCTGCTACTTACACCTGCTATTAGAATAATATTCAGATATTAGGTGTCTCGAAATTCTTCTTCGCACAGATTGGATATTACTCAGATAAAGTCAAGAATCGTGTTGGTTCTTGTTCTCCTGTCGGTTGCTGCTTTCATTTCTTTTCTTCCCCTGTCCGACTTCCTTCCTCCATTCCTACCTTTAGGGAAACATTCTCTCCTTCTTGTTGCAGCTGCCCGCAAGCTGGCAGTCTGCGCCAGCTGCATGCAACGCCACCATTTGCATATTCCTTATTGGCCCAACCATGCATATAGAATTTTAAGAATATACTTAAACGTGCAGTAATCAGATGTCTTCTATTCAGATGCGTATGTAGAGCTTATGCAAAATTTCTTAATTTTCATAGATCTGATCAGAATTCCTTTTAGGTCATTTTGCTCGATGTGGGTAAGCACCAAAGATCTGATCAAATTCCTTTTAGTCATTTTGCTCTGTGTGGTAGGCACCATAATATCGATCAAATTCCCTTTTTAGTCAACTTTGCCTAGTGGGAGGCACATACGATCTGCTCAGACTCCTTTTAGTCATTTTGCTCATGTGGGTAGCACCATAAGATCTGAATTTCAGAAATTCCTTTTTAGTCATTTTGCGCCTGTGTGATCACAAAGATCGGATCAGAATGCTTTTAGTCATTTTGCTTATGTGGGTAGCACCATAAGATCGATCGAATCCTTTTAGTCATTTCTGCTTATGTGGGTAGCACATAGATCTGATCGAATCCTTTTAGTCATTTTGCTTATGTGGGTAGCACCATGAGATCTGATCAGAATTCTTTTTATTCATATGATTATGTGGAGCACCATGCACAATGAGGAAGGCGCGTGATAAGGCGTCCCCGGTGGTGTGCCGCATCTGATTTACCATGATGTCCTTGGTAAAGGGAAGCATGGGAGTCTTACTCGTTTTCGAAGTTGACTCATTTTCACAATTATAGGCTAGAACGCCAAATTTGGAATGTAGGGTCTTGAGTTGCAGTTTTCTTTTTTTTTTCATCAGTGAAAGTATAATAAAAATATCCGTTACAGGGACTTTAAATATGTATATAGGCACAATCCCTATGACTTCAGGTTACAGAATATGTGACCTGACTGTACCTGTGCCTCGACTGCAACATGTGATCTCATGATTGTCGAATATGATAGTATCCTACATCAGGGAATCTACTGAGCAGCCCACCCTACCCTTGGTGATCCAGGCTCTGGTATGCCACTAGCTAAGAGATGCACTGGCCCGCATCCATAAGATGGGTCCAGCAGGAGCATGGCGTAAAATGTTTGTGAACCAGTTAGGGATTCTTGGAAAACACGAATCAGCATGCATGTGGTGTTCTCCATAAACTCCTATGAATTCACTGCATGCAGCTTTGCGTCCTGGTAATCGTCAAGCCACTATAGGCTACATTATAGTCTTGTTATCTTTCATAGCCCCACTTCGGAGATATTATGGTTTTGGCTTCGTGGTGTGCCGTCTCCGCCGCGTCGCCGCGTCCGCCGCGTCGCCGCGTCCGGCGTCCGCCTCGTTCCTTGTGGCGCAGAGTCACTCTCACAACACTTATCCGTTTAGAAGCCGAAACTTGGCACACATGTCCGCCTTAGTGAAATCTCGGATGAGTTCGAAAGTGGGCGTCGCCACATTAACGGGATCCGCTAATTTGCATAATTTCCCACGATTGGAGATTTGCCCGTTAGCGCAATAACTGTTTAAGCTATTAGATTGATCTGAAACTTGAGACACTTGTCCGCCCTAGTGAAATCTCGGATGAGTTCGGGAATGTGGGCAGCGAAGCAAGCTGGGGGGCCCCGCTAACTTGCATAATTTCGCCTAAATTTTCAAGTTAGTCGGATTTTGTAACGAAACTTGTGGGTAGGGAAAGTAGTATAGTTGATCCCGAAAAAGGTGGAAGTCAGTTTCAAGGTCATCAAGGTCAAATTTGCGAAATTTATGCGATTTCCAAAACTTTGTCAGATTGAACGAAACTTGGGGAGGGGGGCGACATTTGTTCCTCACAAAGTTAGGAAGTCATTTTTTTCAAAGCCATTTAATGTGTCAAATTGGCATAATCATGTTGCCTATTAACACCCATGGATTACAACACAAAACTTGGTGGATGAAGATTGTCTTGGTTTCTGACCCAAAATGGGGTCTTTATGGGGTTTGTTAGATACTTTCTTCCCAATGATGCTCAAAAAGTGGGGATATACACGTGGGCGGTTCTTAACCGCTTACACATGTTAGTTTTCTCATGTAGTCTGGGTGTTTCTCACAGCTCATTTAATCCTCGCGAGTCTTGGAATTTCGCACGAGACTCGGTTGTGTAGTCCTCATGCATGTGAATTCGAATGATTCTCATGTAGTTTTTTGATGTTTCCAATGACTCGTGTGGTTCTCATGTAAGCCTCTAGTGTTGCTCATGGATTGAGTGTGGCGTCTGTAGTCCCAAAGTCGTTTCTCATGAGACCTAATTATTCTCACATGTCCTCGTGTATTCTCATTAATTCTCAAGTAGTTCTAACGAGTCCTGAATCCGTTCTCGTATATTCTCATGAGATCTCAATCATTCATATGTATTTCTCATCCATTCTCGTGAGATCTCATGTAATTCTCATGAGAACTAGACATCGCCGTGGCATTTAAACCGGGCCAACATTAAGCCGATATATCCACACTTTCGAACATCAGAGGGTGACATTGTTTTTCGCCTTGTTTTCATCAGAATGGGATTTATGACCCAGGCCAGTGGAGAGGTTGTTTGCCAATTAATGCACACACGTGCTCGACGTATATGCAATGTCAAATCGCAACATACCCAAAATCATTTTCGCAAAAATTCAAAATGGCCGCCGGGTGGGTTCGTACGGAGCGAAAACACAGTTGGTCTCAAATGAACGCCATGCTTCAAAAACGCGCAATAAGCTCAACTCTGTTTCGCTAACAATCCAAATTGCTCCGTCAGATGCGGTCGGGCGAGTGGCGACGCCCACTTTCACACTCATTTCAAGATGTTCATTAAACGATTTGGTGCAAAAGTTTCATATGGATCAATTCGCAAAAAATCAAAATGGCCGTCCGTCAGCGGATGGGGGCGCTTTGTTGGGCGACGCCCACTGTTTCACCTTTTCAATTTTTCCAAAACGCGATCATGTGGCCAAAGTCCTGAAAAACTATGTCAAAACTGCGGAAAATGTGTTTTCGCAAAAATTCAAAATGACGGCGCCGTTTGGTCGTATGGGGCAGAAAAAAGTTGGTCTTCAACGATCGCCATGCTTCCAAACATCGCGAATTACGGATACTCTGTTATCGCTAACAATCCAAAATGGCCTCCGCCAGAGCGTCGGGCGAACTCGGCGACGCCCACTTTCGACCCATTCAAGATTTTCATTAGACGATGTGTGCAAAGTTTCATATGGTACCGACAAGGCGCGGGAGTTATTGCATACAACACTATCAATTCAGCCATGTGGCCCCGACGACGCCACATTCGAACTTGTCCGAGATTGTGTAATGGCGAACATATGTGCAGAGTTCATGTAATCGGGACATGTGCCGGAGGTCGTGACAGTGGCGGCGGCGGCGGAGACAACGGTGCCAAAACCATAATATCGCGAAGTGGGGATATATGTACCGAGTCATTTTTATGAAGGGGCGCACATCCCATAGGGATTGGGATGATATATCCCCACCCCCAACACAAACAAACACTTTCGTCTCCATTGACCTAGCATTTTCACACAGTTGCCCTAATGTCTGATACGAAGTATCGAGAGGGAACATCGGGAAATCGAAGGCCTAAATACGGGAAAGAAGGAGGGAAGGGAGGACATATGAGAAGTAAAGTGGGAAGGGGGGGGGGGTAGGCCACAATAAACTTGAAGAATCCGCGAAAACGAATTAGGCCCGAAAAGGCACTGGGATAGGGGCATAGGTGAGGTACGAAGATAGCCTTTTTTACTCTCTCAGAGATTACAGTATTAGGTAATACTACCCCCCCCCTCCCCCCTCCCCCTCCGCTCATGCCGCGCTTCCATCGGCCCAGAGACGCCGGGAAAAAGCCCACAAGCGGAAAAGATCGTCTTGCCCCCTTGCATCGGGAGGACTGGCTACGCGGCCTGCCTCCTCACCACGCATTCACGTGGAGGAACACCGACTGAGGAGTAAGCAATGGTTAATGGTACTTGGGGTTGAATAATAAATCCGAGTGAATTTGGTGATTTATGTATCGGCGCAGAACCAACTCTATCATATGACTGTTTGTTGTATTCCGGGGATGACACAGTTCTTTTTTAGCTGATGTAATGGGATGTCAACATACTCATTGTTATCTTTGTGAAGGGCTGACCAGAAAAAACCATCCATCTACAAAAGTGTCTAATCAAACTTTGACTATGTAGACTAAGCTCTAGAAAAAAAAACGTTGGCAAAGTAGCAAACTTCGACAATGATATTGTTTTATCTTGTAGGTTGACCAAAATATGCTTCCCCGTAATTAATTCACAGTAATTTATATGTGAGAGTAGTCATATCACATTATCTTAGTGTGTTGGCAGCAATCGCTGGAGTGAATTTGGGAGCAAGTAACGTTTTTTTTACTGTGTTCATGTGCCTCTTGGACTATGAGGGTAACAAAAATCAGTATTCGATCAGATATCGAAGCAAACTGCGGTGATATTCCAACCAAGAAGAAGACACCAGCCATATTTCTGCCTTCGTTATAAACTTGTCCTCATCATTTACACAGCCAACATGTTTCCTTCTTCAACAAACTTTAGATTGGCTCAGAGCCTCTCTGGTGTTGAAGCGGAATGGAATTGACTCTAGTAGTCTTTACAGTATCTGGAAAGACGACGTTCGTGAATGTCATATCAGGGTTGTACAATTGGTATGTTAGGATATGTAGGTGGTGTTGTTCAAACTGTTTCATGGTCAGGCCTAACCTGGCCTAAGTTATTCATTTTGTACAAGGTTGGCCCCCAGTCAACTCGGGAGGGTAGATCGGCCAAAAACTACACCTTCGAGGGTTTTATTATTCCAAGTCAGAAGCTACTACATTTTAGTGGGCCTAAAATTATCCTTGACGGGGTCCCCTCTTCTGCTCCGTTATCAATGAGAATATTTCATAGACCTTATGATCGCAAATACTGTTGGGCACTGCAATTATGGGAAAATGGGTTACTTATCATATAATAGCTGGTCCATTATCAATTTGCGCACCTAGCACTCTGACTGCAATAATTTCCTTTTCATGACTATGATCCAAATAATAGTACAACCAATTGGAATCACCTCGGATCTTCAAAATGATACCTAAATGGGAACATTCCGATGAAAATTCAGGAAACTGACGAACCACAAAACAGTAATTTTATTTGAAGCCCACCTCAATTTGCGCATTCAGAACTGGGTGGGACTAGCCTGCGCTCGCGGCTTTAGTACCTGTACTAAAGCTGCGTCACAACGAGGCCTAGGCCTAGCTGTTTGTTAGGCTAGCGCTAAGTGGCCAACCTTTCTAGTATGATCCACTTCAGATCCCTAACAAGCGCATCCAATAAAAACCAAAAAGACCATTTATTGTAGTCATGTCCCTACAAATTGATTTTTCGCAGTGAGAATACCAAAACATATTACCGGAATCAGTCAGGATTCTCTTCAAACTTCACAATTGATCACAAGTTGATAAGACCTGCACAAGTTGTTGTCAGCGTTGCCACTCTAAGTTATGCCTAATCAAGCAGATTTCTATGGTAATGTCTAGCATGTGCCCAATATGAATAATTATGGATTCGCTGTTAGTTCAGTGCGTGTACGGCACAGTGGCCTACTTATTCGTACACACTGAAGGGTTGATCCTAAGGCTTTGTAGTCGAATTACTCCCGTCTTTTAGTGGGCGTGTAGGCAAATTTATTCCACAGTTACAGAATATTGAATTGAATGATTCCAACATACTGTGCCGACTGACGAAATGGTATATACGCTGTTCTGAAAAAGTTCGAACGCGATGTCAAGAATAACAGTACCATTGACTTGCAAGGGTTTTAGCTTGTTTACCACCTGGACGTAAGTAGGTGGTATTTCGCTATCTGTGACGTTAGGCATTTTGCGGCGTATCTCGGATCAGTGAATAGGGATTAACAAAATTGAGCCCTGAGTGGCAACACTTCTGTTTACAAAACTACGTTCCAAAACAAGACAGGTTGGGAAAAAAAAGGTAGTGATTTTCCCCAATCACTACGGTCAAGATTAGGCTTGTAAGTATCAACTTTATACTAATGGAATTATAAAACAATGATTGGATTTTGAATGTTCCTAAATGATGTTTTGAAGGTTATAGAGGGCTGTGTATTGCGGGATAAGTGGAGTCATGAGTTGACGGATTTCGTCACCTTAATGGGAAGTGCGCTACAGTGAAATTTCTCTTGATACGTGTGAAAACGGTAACCAAGACCGTGAAAACCAATTTTGGACGATCTCGGAGGTTAGGCTACCGCTTAGGCTACGAGTTTAGTGGGGCTAGAGTATAGGAACAGGTGCGCTTTATGCCCCCACAAAAGCTCAAGTCCTAATGGAGGTCCTTCCAAGCCGGCAAATTCATGAATGGCTTAATTACAGGGGCGTAGCCGCGGTTTGTAACTTGGGGATGGACAACACAGTTTTGGACGTTGCCTCACGGTCACCACCCCCCTCATGGCGTCTATGTAATTTTTCCATGCACTTTTTTCCTGAGGTGAAGGTTGATTGTTTTTTTTCTAATCTCAAAAAAAAAAGTTTTTCCCTACCTCTTTTCCACTTAGACTATGGACTGGAGTATCCGAAAGGGGGCTGTGAATGGTCGGTACTGAATTCATTAAGTCATGCATGAGGGTCTAGGCCAGGGGGGCCAAGCCCAAAATTTAGGGGTCTGAGCATAGGCTTTAGACCCTTAATAAAATCCCATCTCTGAAGTAAGGGGTCCAGCTGTATTTTCAAGTGGTCCAATCATCAGAGTCGGCATTTATTTAATTCATTATTTCAGCCAAGAACTGATTTTGCGTTTCATTTACAACTAGGCCTATGTTATTAACCCAGTGAGCCTGCTCACAATCAAGATGGGACGCTTGACTCCACACAATCCAAAGAATTAAGCAGGAGTGCCATCAAAAATCTAAGTCAACCATCAGCCAATAATGATTTTAAGAGGCTTTTAAGATAGCACAGCAGAAAGCTGCAGGAATAGACTAAAGGCATAATTTCTCGTTTTGTAAACTGTCAATCCGTTTTATAAATTTTCTGTTTTCCGCTTTTTCCGTTTTGTAAAAAGCACATTTTTCCAATTAATTGTCATCTTCGAAATACAGAAAAACAAAGCCTACAACAAACGTAGCCAATTATTGCGTGCTATATTCAGGCTCGAAAAAAATCCTATGCGCCGGAAGTCCGGGGCTTCCCTTCTGCCGTGGGCTACTTGGTTTCAGTTGCGAAATGCCGTTGGGCTACCGCAAATAGGAGTCTGTATAGTTCAAAGTACAGGTATGACGGATTTACAGAGCCAATATCATAGGCCAAACAAGCCAAACACATATATTATGTGTTTTTCGCAGATCCAAGCCACCGCGGCGTAACATCGCGCTCGATCCGCAAACCTGTTGAAAATGATAAAACTGCGCCACGTGTGTTGCGAGATGTGTACTTGCATTATTTGCCGAATATCCCTGCTGCCATAAACATTGCAGCTTTAGGGTAACGACCCTAACGTGATAATAGAACTGAATGCAAAGCTGTATGTTGCTGATTACTCGCCATGTTGCGAACACGTGTTCATAACCTATTTATGTTGACTAGCATTCTGACAATGCTTCCCAATGATAATTAAAGGCGTTACACTACTACCAAGTCGGCCACTCCTACTGACCTGGTACAGGCCGCCGACAGCAAACCTTTTATCGCACACAACACTATGGGAGTTCTAACTACTCCTGTGATTAAGACTGGAATTATTAGCGATCCGGTAGGGGTCAAATATGTCCTTTCCTTTCGCTAATTTAACTGATCCGAGTATGGCATTTTTCATGGAAAATAAAATATTTTTATTTTTTGGTGATTAACTCCAATTCAGTTTGACCTTTTAGGCTATTTTTTTGGGACAGATTCTTGAAATTGTAAAATCCGTTTTCCACTGTGCCGATTTCCGGATTTTTCTCCGTTTTCCGTATCGGGGTAGAATTATGCCTTTAGAATAGACCCCACAATATTTACTGCAACATCAATACTCTAATTCGAAACAAGGTCTCTGTCAAGTGTCAAACAATCCGTGTGAGAGTTCACATGCGAATGAATTGACACTTGTCAGATACATTAGGTAACCACCGTACTGCCTGTACTGATGTTGTCTGTTTATGAAGAGTCAGAGGTAGCGTTCTTTTCACAGACTAAGCAATCATATGATCTATAGAGCTTAAGGTAGGACCCAATCCTTGTCTTAAGCCTCAAGGTTATGTCTTGCTATCATACCTGGCTACACATATAAAACACAAAACTAGAGTGAGCTAGCTGGCAACACCCGGACATTTAAGCTAAGTCACAAGGCCTGTGTACTGCCTAGGCTCTGCTCACAGAAAGACACATATTTAGGCAATACATGAGTGGTGTAAAATCGCTAAAAATCCCTTGCACATTTTGGCACTTGCAGGTACAGTAGGGGAATAGCTGATAAACTCTTAATTAAGAAGCCATGCCATCCAACAGTCGAGCTGGGTTAAGAGACCAATGTTCGCCTAGTGGTATCCTCAGTACACAAAAGGTTCATGGTAACATAGCCTAAACCGTCACCAAAAACATTGTGACAGAATTTCGCCTAGACTTACAACTATTATCAGTGTGAGAATCTGTGCTGGGACCATCAAAAAGATAGAGAAATTGTTCATCACTCTCTCGTCAAAGTTAGCAAAGTAAGAGAATAATCTAGCCTAACGTACAGTGAATACGGAACAGTCTGGCAATCAAATAAAGACTAGCACTAAAGCAGTAAGTTAGCACTTGTCCTAGTCCTGTTGTGCAACGTGTTGTGGCTTTTGTGTTGATGACACTTTTTATTTGCACTTCAAGTAGGTTGGAAGCCATGCAGTCAAACTTCCTGTAAAAAAAAATCGGAGCTAAATGTTGTGGTCGAGCAGGAGACTTGACGACACGGCGAGGGGCTATAGGTTTTTTTTTGCGTCCACAATGTAACAAAGCGGCCTGGACGCGCAGACGAGCTAAAAACGCGACCCCTGGTCTAGGCATTTACACGTAAGGTGCATGAGAGGGAGAGTGATGGAAAAAGTGGACACTCCATCCAATTCTAGAATGGAGGATCCCAGTAGGAAGACATGTGGTGAAGGGAATTCATATTGGTAATCTAGCCGTCTTAAATTTGAGGAATAATTATTTTGGAGATTCCTAAGAATTCAACAACAAAGTTGTGCAGTTTGTGTCTCATGTGAAGGACAACTGAAGGACTCAAATACAATAGAGGTTTATATATCGTGTGGAGTATGGATAACGTATTTATAAGTCCAAAGCCAATTTTTTTTTTTTTAAACGGGTATGTCCTATGGTGGAGTTATCGCTCAAAAGTTCGGTCAATTATGCTGAGAAATTGGGGAGATTCCGAATTGCGCAATAACACATTACGTCACACTCAGACAACACGGGAAATTATTTGATTTGATTTAAATCAAATGATTCAAATCAAATAAAGTGATTTAAATCATGATTTCAATAAAAATTCTGATTAAATCGTGATTTAATGGGCCTGATTTTAAATCAAACAACCATGCCAAAAGGCCCCGGATTTATGCCAGCATTTGCCCAAGCATGGAACAGTTCCGCCTAGTTCTGGGGGGCTCAACAATTGTCCCCATGAACCTTCCCCGTACAAAGGAATTATCCTCAGCTAGGCGGAAAACTGAGTTATTTGGCGCCCCAAAATCAGGACCTTCAAAAAAGCACAAACTAAAACCCTAATCATTGGGACCTCTCTTGAATTCAGTCGCAGTTGGAGCCTAAAACACATCTCGCAGTACAGTACGGTAGAGTAATACTTGAGCACCCCACATTCCTGGGGAAAAGCTCTATGCCGTGTCAGTGTTAACCTGATTGTAGCATGATCGTAAACCATAAGGCAGTCGCTTAAAAGAATTGTGATCAGAACGTCTTCCGAAATAGAAGACAACATTTGTTTACTTTCAAGCCAGCTGTCTCCTCTATTGACCACCACAAAAGTTGGAATTACGGGGAGCTAAACTCATAGAAACCTTTTTCAACCATCAATTCTTGCCTTTAAGTCTCACAGGAGGTACCTAAAAACCCGTTACTCAAATATCTTCAACTGTCTGTAGTCATTTTTATGGAGAGGGTTCTAATACAAGACATTTCCCTCTTCCATCCATACTATAATTGTCAGCTTGATCTTAGTTCCAAGTCAGCGGCGCCATACAGTGATTTTTGTTTTACTTTACAATCTATATTTTGGATGATATTTATATTTCTAATTTATTAGGTTTACTAGGTTGAATGAATAGTTAACTAGACATGTGTTAGGGCGGGTAAACCGCCCCACATGTAGATCCCTGCTTTGAGCATCTTAGGCAGAAGTATCTAACACCCATAAAGACCCCCCTTTTGGTCAGAAACCAAGGTAAACTTCAGCCACCAAGTTTTGTTGTAACCATGGAGTAAATAGGCCCATGAATTATGCAAAGTTGACCCACTATGGCTTTGAAAAGACTTTAAACTTTTTGAGGAACAAATTTAGCTCTCCCATCCACCAGTGTCCGTTCAAATCTGCAAAGTTTGGAAAATCTCATTAATTAATTTTGACCCTCCCGTGACCTTGATTACCTCCACATTTAACGGGATCAACTATAGTCCCTACCCCACCGTTTGTTCAAATCTGACAAAGTTTGGAGATCGCCTCATTCGCAAATTTGACCTTTGATGACCTTGAATGAACCTCCACATTTTTTAGCATGCGGGAGAGCAGCTCTACAAGTCATCAATGTCTCTCCGTCCGTTCGTTCGTTCGTTCTGTTCGTTAGTTAGTTCGTCCTTTCTGTTCTTCACGTTCCTTCATAACTTCTCAAACATACAGGCGACTCAGTTTGAAACTTGGTGGTTGGATGACGGCGGCTACTGGCTAGCCTAGCTACTTTATGTTCGCATAGTGTTATTAGATTTTAATTAAATCCAATTAATTACCACCCCAATTTCCAACTTTATTTTGAGCTCCCTGCTTGCCAGACCAGTTGTTACATCTCCATCCTCTGCTAAGCAGTGTTTACCTTATCTATCGAAGGTCCAGTTCTCTTGCAGAAATTTGAATAAAACCTTTTGTCCAGGGGGTGTTGATTTGTCTTTCATCCATCGCATCTCGCCCTAGTTTACATTAGACCCTGCCTCACCAGGATTTGTTTACATTACATCTCGGTCCACTTCCTCAGTGATGACCTAGAAATGGGGGCTTGTGTCCCTCCCCCCCCACCTAAATGCTGTTGGATGGTACTGTGGAGTGGTTCAACTATACCTATGAGTGTCAACACTGTTAGATTTCTTTCTGTGGAGTGTTTCCACTGTTCACTGCCACAGGCTTAGGAATGAGGCACTGATAGCCAAATATTAGGCTAAATGTGGTAGACCTTTTCCCCAGTCTTCCATGGTTTTGACAATGTCAGTAGGTTCATTTGAATGGAACAACAATAATGTGAAAATGGCGAAAAAAATGCAGTGTATTTTTTCCACGATAGTTTTGCTGTCCGCAGCTACAAGACGTTCCACTTGCCCTTGTCAAGATCAACTATATATAGTCCCCTATTATTTTAATTTTTCTGATTTTTTCTAAATTTGAAAACTCGCAGAATGTGAACTAACCGTTGGTCTTGACAACAGGTAGGGCAAAGGTAGGTTCGAAGTCACACCGAGGTCAAATGGACATAAGCTTCAAATGTGCTTTCTCAAAGAAGGTCAACAGAGGCCATTTATGCGGGGATATACAGTACACGTGGGCGTTTACCCGCCTGCACATGTCTATTTTTTATCCCTGTTGCAGTGTTTGTCCATATTCATGCAAGGTTTGTGATTCTTCCTGAATAGTTTTTCAATAATCTTCAAAGCAAGAGAGATTGTCAATCTCATGTTCTGGAATTATAATTAGTTCTCCCACAATTCATGATGCAAAATAAGCATAATTTTGTTTTTACTGCTTGGAATGAATGGGAGTGGTAGGATAAATGGCAAGCCCCCCACTTTCGAGAGTTGCTTTTGTCTGCCATGGATTTTCAACAACCAACACTACTTCGTACATGAAAGGTGGCCTGCTGGGGGACTAGGGACAAAATTCAAGTGAAAGGGTAGTGAGAATTCTCTGTGTGGATGAAGCTATAGCAATGACATCTTAAGTAGCAAGGACAGGCCAGGGATTTCAGTGGAGGTCACTGGGGGGGAGGTGGGAGGCGAAGCACAAAAGGGGCGGATATTATTCATCATCTGATAGAATGTAGGCACTGAGCCCCCTATATGCCTAGGGTTACTACTGGGGCCGAGAGCAAAGCTGGATAGCAATTTTATCTAGCAGGACATCTGCTGGAATCACTTGGAATGAAAAAGATGCCCTGAAAGCCCTGAATGCTGATTTTTTTTCTCTTCAATCATTCCAACGTTCAATTTCTCTCCTATTTAGTCTGGCCAGTTTAATGAAGACATGATTCCCACCGTGGGGTTTAAACATGCGAGAAAGTTACCAAGGGAAACGTGACAATCAAGGTATTTTCATAAGCCAAGTCGGTACCACCTCAATTCAGCAGAAGTATTGAAATTTGTCAATCGTCTGGCTGTTTTCGGACAATTTTAATAACTTTTTGTTTTTGAAGATATTTGGAGATTTTTTTAATAGTTCAAAATTTTCAGGAAGCCAATGCGATCCAGCAACTCCGGGGATTGCCACTTGTTGGTATTTACTTGACCTTAGATATTGATCCATGACAGTCTTCAATGAGCTGATGAAAACACTGGTGCTGCTTTGTCATTACATCACCTACCTGCCCCCCCATTCACCTTCCCAATTCTAGCTGTGTGGTCGAAGACCTGTCTCTGGGGAACCATGACACTCGCAGAGGTGTCTCCATGCACTCTTCACCCCTCTAACATCACCATTGAACCCTAATTGGCAATTTTCTAACCGTGAAGTTTCCCTGTTTTAATAATGAAGCCTGCTTCTCTGCTCCCTTTGCAGCTGTGGATATCGGCGGCCAGCCTCGTCTTCAGGAGCATGTGGGATAGGTACTGCCGAGAGTCACTGCTTGTGTAAGTGTTCCTGGTGAGGGTGGGCATATCTGGTATAGTGCACTGCGGGAGGTACTCTGGTATGAAACTTCAGTAAATCTTTGATCCTCAAAGCCGACACTCTTTTGCTCCTTCCTGTGCGAAGAGTAGGCTGCATGCTAAAAATGAATGTACATTAAAATGACAGTCCCTGGTACTTGGATCATACTGCATGCCTGTTATTGCCCTCCCCCCCTCCCCGCCCCCTCAGAATGAATTTCAGCCAATTCCACCGCGGGGTGCAAGTCCCTGGTCGAGTTTGTTCCAGAGACTTGTCATGTAATTTCAACTTTACAAGTCCCCAGTAAGTACTTGAATCATCCTTGCATTCCTCATTATTGCCCCCTCCCTCCCCCCTCCCCACTCCCCCTCCCCTCCCCCCAGAATGAAGTCAGTCATGCACCACCTAGTCAAGTATTCCAGAGACCTTTTCACTGGCACCTCAAGTCCTGTCAATGCTAAGAGTTAAGAGGTAAGTAAAGGCCGTCTGGGGGGAGTGATAGGCACGGCTAGTTAGAGGACAACTGCAGTTTTCAATTATAGAGAGGCTAACATAATATGCCGTTGAAGTTTGTGCATGCGTATGCACAGATTGAAAAAGCATACCATCGTACATAGTAAATGTCATACAGGTACTGTATCACCCCTACAATTTTCTTTGTTTGTCTAATAAAGTTTACATGTTGATTTCACTCCTGAAAAATTATTAGCCCTCTGAGAGGGATTGCTCCAATGAGTAACATGGTATTGATGGTTTCTTTTGGATGAGAAAGATTGTAGCTTTTGTGGAATGCCGAGTAATTTGACACATGAAAAGAGGTATTCTCCCCCCTATGTGGTGGTTAACTTTTACATTACACATTATTGCCATATTGACTCTTGCCTGATTTCCTCTGTATATTTGACTTACTGCTTTTACCTCGAAAACTCCACATCGGCACATCCTTTGAAATGTGTGGACCTATAGATAGTCTGTTTCCATTTCCCCACAGAAAACCTCTGTTATAGCCAATTGCAGTTGACCTTCGGGTCACAAATCAAGGCATAGCTCTACCATATCCAATAGCTCAGAATCCTTTAGAACTCAATTCTTAGGGTGTAGGCCTGGAAATAAGCGAGGCATAAGCCTTTTCCCCATTGCTCCAAGGGTGTGATAACATGGATCTGAGATGTTCTCTAAGCCAAATGAGAGGTTGGTACCCTCTCATGTATTCACATCGAGAATAATTAGGAGAGCAATATAGCCACTTGCCCGAAAATTTGTTTGTTTGGGTTGGGGCAGTGGTTGTCCACTTTTTAACCTACAGTAACTCCATTCTGACCCTGTGCCACCCCGATGCGTACCAAGCACCTGATGAATACACAGTTTGGCCACCCCATCCCCTCCTCATTTTGCCAAAGTGTTTTTGCATCCAGCATAGGTTTGGAGATTTAGGCTGA
Source organism: Sclerodactyla briareus (assembly GCA_026419785.1). Lineage (NCBI taxonomy): Eukaryota > Metazoa > Echinodermata > Holothuroidea > Dendrochirotida > Sclerodactylidae > Sclerodactyla > Sclerodactyla briareus. The sequence continues at coordinate 158,096 of JAODTK010005811.1, read as the reverse complement.
TCTGTTCCATGCTCGGGCTCTCCTGCATAAATGGTGGGCCTTTGAGCTGTTGTTTTGATTTAATCAGCCAATATAACAAAAACACGATTGAATCAGAATTTTCCTTGAAAAATCACGATTTAAATACGATTTATTTGAATCTATTCACTTTCCTCAACTTACCCCATATTGGCAAACTTTGCAACCCCCTCCCGCGCCATTGATCATCTGGCAAGTCGTAAAATTACGGTAGTCCGGTCTGGCAACCATCGTCCTTCTTATTTTGCCAGCCGAACCTGAAAGTTTGTGAGCGTCTTGGCTCTAATATGTCACATGTTTTCTCCACCGTGAAATCGCTATTCTGCAACCATCATCGTCAGAATCTGCAGGAAACGTTTTTTAGCTGGTTGAGCTATTGTGATGCCCATGTCACTCTACTATTTATAGTATCATCCTCCATATCTATCCATCTGTGAACTTTTGGCCTTTTGGGCCCCAAAATGTTCGTGCTTTGAAGAATCACAACCAGACTTGGTCACAATGGTTATTGACAGATGGGTCAATCGTTGACCACCTAAAGGTCAAGGTTAAATGGCATTAGAGGGTCAACAATGGGGCAATAAGTGGAAAACTGCAAAACGCCTACTTCTACTAATTTTGGTGTCATAGTGCTGATGTTCGGTCTAATGATGGTCTACTAGTCTACCTTTGCGGTGTTCAGGATTTTTTTGTTCCAGGTCGCCTTGGGGCCCCTTTTTGATTTTCCACACATGGTGCTTGAAATGCATCTCCTCCCACAAGCTTCAATGATTTTCTTCAATTTACATTAATGGCCTTGGGTAGGGCCATTGAGTTGTTAGGAATTATTGGGCCCAGGGCCAATTTTGGGCCCTAGGCCCCAATTATATGAAATACTGTTAAATCTTGTAATCTCCTACAAATCTAAATTGCTGCACCCATGCTGATGTTCCGCATAATGGTAGTCCGAATAAGCCGTACCTCCAGGGTGCCCAGGGATTTAGGACCCCACCTAGGGTGGGCCCGAGGGCCCCCATGTGGAATTATGCCAAACTGCTTCTTTCTTCTCTTCAAGGTTTTGGTGGCACAGTACTGACATCGTTCATATTCATGGTCTAACAGTGCATGGCCTTTGGGGTGTTCAGAGAATTTTTGATCACATTTCATTCCCACTTGTGCCCGAGGGCCCATTTCCAGGGAATTTTCACACATTGGTACCTTGCAATCCATCTCCTTCCACAAGTCTAATTGATTTATTTAAAGTTACATGTAATGCGCCTCCTTGGTTAGTGGTCCCTTGGGGGTGTTTGCAAAATTCTGACTGAAGGCCCAGTGTGGGCCCCTAGGGCCACCACAGAATGCTTCTACAGATTTTGATGGCCAATCGTTCTGTGTTCGGGTCATAATGAGGGTCTAGTAGCCGTACCTTCAAGGGTCTCAGGAATTTAGCCTTGAAGCCCAGTTTGGGCTGCGGGCCGGCCTCACGGCAATCCTGCAAAATTTTTTCCTTCCTACAGTGCTGATCTTGATCATAATGATGAATAGTCCTACCTATTGGCTATTGGATTTTTGGTCCAAGGACCAATTTGGCCCTACATCTTATCTACTCTATCCAGTGGTGTCAACATTGCCTTTTGGCCCCCAACAGTCCAGTCTGTACGGATGTCGACCAAACTTGGACACATTGTTTATTGACCCCTGAACTCTTTGACGTTGTGAAGTCCAAGGGGCAATTAGGCCATTATGTATAAAATTTCCAAAATGTATCTCCTACTACACAGTACATCAGATTTTATTGAAACTGTGTCATAATTGTTTCATTGGAGGTCTCTTTGCACTTGTTTGCAGATTTTGGATACACTTCATACAGTGTCCGTTAGAATTAACGCCGTACATCTTGTGAGAAGACGCACCCAGTCATTCCTTTGATGGATGTTGATCCCAAAACTTGACACAATGTTCATTGCCTTTTGGTGATTTGGTGAAGGTCAAGGTCAGAGGTCATTAAGGGGGCAACTAGGCCCTTGTGTAAATGGGGCCTTTTTTCTCTCCAATTGGCATTCTTCATGGATGTTGACAAAGTTATACCATGTTAATTGACTGCTAGAACTGTTTGGCCATATGAAGATCATTGTCGAAGGTGTCAAAGGACAATAGGCCTTGCTTCGAAAACTGCCTTCTTGGCCTCATGATCTTGACATTTAACACATGTATGTTGTACATTTGTCTTGGGACATTTGTGCGGTTTGAGCTACGGCACCATTGGTGCTCTCGTTATTTGATTATATCAATTTTATTCACTGCTTTTATCTACGCGACTGAATCATGATTGAAAAAAAAAGCACCGCCTTTGAGTAGTTGTCCTGTGATCGCTCAAGTGCAAAGCTACAGTCCTGCTTTCGCCTCGGGTGGGTCCGGTCAACAGCAAAACATTTTATGCCCCTTCCCATTCCCGGCCTCAATGTTTTGAGGTGAGCTTTTCACTACTCACCTTGATTGTCAAGAGAGCTTGTGACTACCAGAGCCTTACAGCTTTCTAATTGCATGTGCATCGGCGAAATTTCAGAAACAGCTCGACAATTAGAGTTCTTAAGAAACGTCGTGTACTCCCCTCTGATGGGGGGACATTCTAAGAGAGATACACAGCACTTGCTTCAAGGACAACTGCAGGCCTTGAAGACAATAGGGAAATGGATACTGTTATGGAGGTTCAAACCTCATTTCAATGCAATGTTCTATGTGGAGTTTTTAGCCTTCAAAACTTGGTACATTTGCAAAAATTACTGGTGTAGCCAAATTTGATTGGGGGTGGCCATGGGGGAGGGTCTAAGGGGAGGGGTGTCCCCCTCCCCTTTGGAAAATTTTGCAATTTTTGAACCCTGAGATGAAATCTGGTTCAACATTTGCCATCATTCTAAGTCATTTTTTCCTATACAAAACTCTTGTTCTTGAAGTGGTCAATTTTCTATTTTCACGTGGCTTCAGATCATAGGCGTCAGGACTCTTCCATTTTTGGTGGGGGAGGGGTAAGAAAAAATTTCCCCAATCTGCAAGCCGCATGAGTTAAATTACTAGCGCACGCAGCGCGCAAAAATTGCGTGTTTTGATTGAAAATTCCTCCGGATTTCGCCTCGTCTGAATTTTTTGATCATTTTTCCTTCCTGTATATCGGTCTCAATTTTTTTATCCTTTTCGGCTCCCGCATTTTGGACGAATGAATTAACTTTCTTGGTATGAATTTGAGCGGGTGTCTACCTCCCTCCCTCTTATTGCCATGTCCCTCAGCTGGCAGGGTGGCTATAGCCACCGCATCAAAATTTGCAATAATCTAAAAAATCTAACTAATTTGCCCGAAACTCAAATAGTTTAACGGTTTGAATTAAAAGCAGACAAAAAACCACGGCTACTTCTGCGCACGACAGCACGCATTTTTTGCGCATTGCGTGGATATCACCTATATATCCCCCTTAGGCTACGGTGTCCAATCTTTCTGGGAGGGGGTTTTTCATCATTGTGCCACTGTTTTTGCCCGAACTGCATGGGAGGGCCTACTAGTTCCTCCCCCCCCCCTTGCACCCCGCCTATGTTGGTGGGGTATTGACCAAACAATTGAACTATTCCAGCAATCTGACTGGCATGAGGACAGTCGGACCACCTAATTGACGTTGTTGTGAGGGGTATCTACGCACCCCCCCCCCTTGTATGCCAATGTCCTTCTATGCTCTACAGAAACTGCCGCAACTCCAATGGTAAAAAATGCGTATTTATGACGGATACTACGCGCTCGAAGCTCGCAAAATTTTTGCACACTGTTTGGATATTGCCCAAAAAATTGGGCTGTCAGAGGAGAATTCGAGCCAGTCCTTACTAGCAAATGAGGAAAGAGATAGCTGCATAATTGTCAAATGTTGTGTCATTACGTGAAAATTGACAAAAAAATGCGGGAATTCGATTGGGGGGGCCATTGCCCCCGTCGGCCCCCCCTCTGCTAACCCAATGGAGAAATTAGACAAATCCCTGTGGTCAATAACGCAATGACGGGCACAGTTGAACAACACAGGTATTAAGTATTCCCTTGCTCCACTGTGTCAAATAACACACATTCTGTTGTCCTTTCTCTCAACAAAGTAGCCTCATAACCCACCATCCACTACAGCAATTCTCTCATAGACTGATTATTCCACAAAGTGAAAGTAATGTGTAGGTTTTGATAGAAAACAAAGTATATCTGCAGGGTTCTGGTTCAGCAAGTATGACATCATCCACTATTGTATGATGTTAGCAAATGTTTATTCTTACACGATACACATGCACAAACTTCAAAGGCCTCTAACCTCTGTAACAGAAAGTCCGTCCGAGCATTGGGTTTGTGCTATAACACTTAGTAATTTTCACCACTATTCCTGTTTATTTTGCCTCTTGGGATGTACCCTAGAATCCTACGTTTGCCCTTATGATTTCTACTTTCATCTCGGCCCTAAGGAATTATTAGAGTGTGCATCTGGCTCTTCAACTGGAAGAGGTGCCCATTCGTCTGAAGTGCGAAGTAACGCTGACTTTTAAATTTTGGCTTCAGTTAGAATCTATTCACCAGAAACACTTCCTCGTTTTAGAAATTTGTAATATTTTGGCGGCTTTCCTTTCGATCCTTCATGTGGACACAACATAAAATTCAGGATTCCCTACTGCTCCAAACGGTGTCTAGGACCCCCGAGACCCCTTTTAGGGCTATCTTTGCTTAATCAATCTAATCTGGTACTCTCTCCACTTTAATAGTCAAAGAACCCAAGCTGCTCCCCATACCCGGGTCTCCCAATACCCTGGTAGAAATGTCCACTGTGTTTCTAGGTCTGCATATCCTGTTGAAACAGTCGTTTTGACTTTGTTCACCTCGTATCAGCCTCATTCACTCATATGTGCAAGTGGCCCTTTAACCAAATCGGTGATTGCCTAACAAACGCCTGTTTCGACTTCTTTCTGCTCGCTGTCGAGCCTAAAATCATGGGCGGTACTTGTGGGCGGTGCGACGTCAACGTTGATGGCCCGCAATCGGTACATTCTCTCTTCCACTAAAGTAACGGTCACGGCCATGTCTGCTGGACATTCCTCTATTGATCTGATTTGGAATTGTTTTAGACAACCCCAACCACAGGGTTTGCTAACTTAGATTGATATTCTTTTTGTATTTGCCCATTTGAAGGATTCTATTTTTCTGAACGTCTGCGGCGATACCAAACAAGCCCGCAAAGACGCCTGCGCGAGCCGTAACAGTGGCTTCGGTCAATTTAGGCTTCAAATGCATCATTCTCCGATAAATTTCTCATTTTCGGTGTTGTGGAAGGTCTTGAAGGCCTTCTGTAAATATTCATGACCTAAATATTGGGCGATTTTCCGCTGAATCAATTCACGGGTTTGTCTCCCATCCGTATCAACGCAGTGGTTGCTATTATCTGATGACGGACATCTACGTCACCTGACTCGTAATGAGCAAACTCCCATTTTTTGGGAATTTGTCAACGGAGTCCTGCAGACGATATGTTGGTGTTTCGAAACCGTGGGTACTATCAACCCAAAGAACGATAGCCCCCTCTATTTTAGGAACGGCTTCTCCATAGCGTTCTGCTGTTAGAGGCCCAGGCAGGTCTGCGTATAGGGCTTGTGTCAGAAGTGTGATTGAAAGCACCCCACTAACAGTACCGTAGCTCCATTGTTCTCATACAGTGTTTGCATATTCGCACATGCGTTACCTGTACCTGGCTATCCTCATTTGTTATTGCAGCTGTTGTGTTGCAGGTCTGACAGATGCTGATAGCAGTCCTGCCCAGTGTGAATGATTCCAGAGGAGACACTCCGTTGAGTGATTCACTCTCCGGACATGCTCGTCGATCCGTCAGATTCGTATTAACTACGAATTTGATTAACTGTCTCCATATGTGCGAATTTATACATAGACCTGCCTCCAGGAGTTGGTAATGCATAGCTTGGCCAAACCCAGGTATCGCTGTTGTGGGCCTTATGCATACTCAGTTCTAGTATGCTAAACATTCTGGAACCTGTCTATTCGTCATAACGATGGTGCCTTGGTGACAACATTTTGCCAAAGTTCAGCACTACAGATGATCGCATCAGCTTCCTTAATCAGAGTATGGATATACACTAACGGGCAAAGGCTTCTTTCCTCTTTTCGGTCTGTTGCCCTATGTTGTAACAAGTCATGACTGGTTGTCACTACTTTTTGTCTCGCCTGAATGAAATTCAGAAAGACTTTTGTCACTTTGGCATTTGTGTGTGTATGCCACACTTTCTTGTTAGGCAGGATTTCTCACAAAACCGTGCGGGCCGATTATGACGACATTTTGGTTGTAGCAAACCGGGGTTGGGTGTACACGATCTGATTAGATTGGGCTGCAAAGTTATTGATTAGTTGGGTTATTAAGCTCATTTAATGTAATTTAATTGTTTTAAGCTCGTTAGCAAGATTAATCAAGAACCGTATGTGCTAACAGTGTGTAGTTTTTGGCAATGTAGGAGTTGGATGACAGGTAGGTGAAATGATTAGATTTTCCAGTCCTAAAACAGCAAATTTTACAAGTTTTGTTGGATTTCCTGAAACTTGGTGGATGTGTCTACCATGGGTTCCCGAGGACTCTAAAAGTGAAGTTTGGGTCCTGGAGGTCATTTAATGTGTCTAATTGCATATTTTATGCATTTTGAAAGTTTGTGGATGTCCACAAAACTTGTAGATGTGATCCACCTTGATACTTCATTTTGAAGGTACAGCTGGGGTCAGTGAGGTCATTGTATGTGCCTACTTTGCATAATATATGATGACTAATGAAGGAAATTATTTAAAAAGACAAAGAAGCCCCGGGCTGCTAAGGGGCGTTAGAACATTTTAAGTTTCTGTTTGTGTCAACGAAGTGAGTTGACTGGGCCATAAAACTTTATTCAAATTTGGGTCATTTATGAAAGAAGATGGGTGGGGGGGGGGGCAATGAATAAAAAAAAGTGAACTTTTGTATAATAGTCAAAACTTATGTGCATTTTATTTTAGTAGAAATTTTTAGGAATTTTTGTGTTATATGTAAAAAATTATGTTATGTTTGGGTTTGACATGACGATGGTCTGGAATGACCTATGATCTGCATGAAACTAGTTGGTTGTTTGTGTAATAATAAAGCCACCGATCGTGCAACCCACCAGCGAGACAAACATTGTTTGGCTATCGCCTTGTGGAAATGCATTACTCAAGATCAAGAGTCCTGGACATTTCCTTCCTAATGGAACATCAAAGCGTTCCATCTGTCAGTGTTTCACAGCCGACTTCATTCACGGGGATCTCTGAAAGTCACAGTCAAGAAATGAGTCCCTGGAATGCAGCAACTGTAGCAGCAACATTGTTGGTCTCAAATTATACCCAACAGGATAGGTGTTGATCATTTTTGCACCGCTGGACCACCAATTCAATTACATGAAGAAGATTCAACATTGAGCCTCCTTTCCGTAACTGTAATGCACAAGAGGCAGAGTGGTATGACCGGTTGCAGGACCGAGACCCCCAATACTGCACTGCACCACTTGCCACACTGGCACCGAGGACACTATACTGCACAATTCGCCATACTTGCACTTGGTAATATGCCGTTTGCCATTTTGGTCTCCTGAATACATGAAAGGTAAGTCCAAAGAAAAACAAAATGGCGCAAGTCTGGAATGACACAAAAAAGTTAACGCTTGACCCCCTGTGACAATTTGTTCATTTCTGCTACTGATTTGAAACTCGAGTCGAGAGACAAAATTGGGCACGCATTCCTGGTCCACAATTTCAATTGCTCCTTCCAAAAGCATGTAGGCATGCCTGTTCAAGTCACAGTTAATGAGCTGATGATGCTATGTGTCAAAGGTCATAGTGGTAACTGGCAGTTCCACGTTACATGAACATTGTGCAGAACACTCTTCTGAAACTCCCCTGAAACAATGGAAATTACACTCCTAGTGCGTCAAAAAATTGACAGATGTTTCCCCCATACTTTGAGAAATCCCACGAACTGTGGGATGCTTTTGGTTTCACTTTCAATTTTGAAGAGCGTTGACAGTTCAGAAATAGGCTGTGATGATAGCGTATGGGGAGAATCTTTCTATTACTACCCCCAAACTGTCTAGTGGTGAGCCTGCTCACCTATACCATAAACAGGCTCATTCCACTTGATCACTGTCTCCCACATACATGTGGTAGCAATGTCACTACTGTTCAATATCACAGTGTATACATGTGATATTCAATGGATTTGAAACTTTGCAGCACGTGTTTGTCGGCAATCTTGGATGGGTTTGGAAGCAGGCATCACTGCACCCACTCTGACGGCGCTATGTCAAATTTGGGACAAAGTTTCTGCGAAACAACCCACCGTTCCTCAGCAACTTCCAGCTCAGATGTTTCCATCACGAAAACATATGTTTTGGGAATGTGCGTTCAATATGAAATCCCTTGTGGAATTTGAATTATTTTACTTTGGTCAGTTGTGAGCAGTACTTTACCAGGAGGATTAGGGCGTGGTAACACGGTAACGATGAAAATGAAAATCATCGCTCGCACACAAACATAAAAGCGTAATCACACATGAACGATAATAAAATTGTTGACTGATCAGGAGAACGTTTACATGCAAGTGTGCAACGTCACAGCCCATTCAGCCCCAGCTGCTCCAAGATGCTGCTGTCATGGGCTATACTGTGATCGCTCCAATATTATTGTGATTGTTATAGTTATTGTTATAATTGACTGTGAATTCTTTTTTTCCCCTCTCGTCAGATACATGGTGGATGCTGCAGATTCAGAAAAGATTGAGGCCTCGAGAAACGAGCTGCACAACCTTTTGGACAAACCACAGCTGCAAGGCATTCCAGTAAGTCTCAAAGTATCTCTCTACCAGAGGAGGCATTGGTACCGTGAGCTCAAGAGACTCCATGATATAACATATGTTCAAATGGTGATAAGAACATTCAGCTGACCACTGTATATACTCTAATCTAATCGACTCTATGCAGCCGCGAAAAGGGAGGAGAACATGGAACACCACCGGCAGGGTCTGAGACCTAGACCCATCTAGAAAAGTGTATCACGCTGTTGGGTGTTGCTGAACCACTCTGCGGGAGGGGGGGGGGGCATATCTGTACATTGATTGAGAGCTCAGCCCAAACCCAGAGATGATCAATGATACAGAATGTTGTATCGCGATATACCAGTTGTTATGTCATACACCATATTTGAATAATAGGCATTACAGTTACATGGAGCCTTCATTAGACTCAATTCCAATTGCTAACCTTTGCACAGAGAGTGAGCATGTGAAGTCAAGTGCCTTGTTCAAAGGCACATCATGGACTGGAACCTGCAACTTCTGGGTTTAACTGAATAATTAGCACAGTCCGTAGAGTGTCAGCTCACCTCCCAAGACTCCAAGAGATCGATGTTCATATCCCGGTTGGTTCAAACTGGAGACTTCAGAATAGTTCCTGCTACCTCTCTCATCTGGACGTTTCAGCCGCGAGAGAATGGAGCAGGGGAAAACAAGGGGTAGACAATTTGCATGTTTTTGTCTGTGATTACCCCCAACCTAGTCCACATTGAGGTACCACCAATGGGACCTGTCCTTATTCCCTGTACCTGTTGAGGATTCGCAGGCTGATAAAAAGTGCAGTAGCTCGATAGCTTGCATAGGTTTGATCCTATTCTCAACAGGTACCTCTTAAAGTACAAATTGTACAATGGTTACGAAAAAACAACTCTTCATAATTTTCTTGAGAATGTTACCAAAGAAGCAAATGGCGCTTAAAATTGCGCACTTCATTGACAGTAAAGATTAAATTTTGTACCTGGGCAGAGGGTCCCTCTTGATGTCACAAGGGATTTTCCTGCTAGATTTCGCTGTGACTCTTGTAACAACATGTGCATCTAAAAGATAACTAAACATGGCACGCCCGAAACAGGCACTGACGCAAAGAGTGGGAGTGTTTCAGTTTCTAGCGCGCCCGTCCAACGTGATTGCAGATGATCCATGCAAAAAGACGCACACTTGCATGTCTGTTTCTCTGAAGCCAGCTTTGGCACGACATTTGTTAATGCGTGGAATGCACGATTTGCCTTTTGGTGCTTTACTAGAATATCAACGGTGCTGTATTTTGGCCAGTGTATTATTTGTAAATTTCTTTGATCAATAAAACGCCGTACGTATCATGAATCAAACTGACATTTTGGTGGAGGAATTAATGGGACAAACAGAAACAGTCTGTGAATTTTAAGGAAAATCCATTTCGTGACCATTGTACTTTGACAAGAGTAAACCATTTCACTCCACAGAGCATAAGACGGTAATGTTAGGCTATAACCATTGCAGTCATTAGAACTTCAACAAACAGTAGTACAATTTTGCATCATTGTGATGACCGCTCTTCGCCTTTCATCCAAAACCCTCCACAGGTGTTAGTTTTAGGGAACAAGAGAGATTTACCAAATGCCCTGGTGGAGCGTGATCTGATAGAGAAGATGAACCTCTCGGCCGTACAGGACAGAGAAATCTGCTGCTACTCAATCTCGTGCAAAGAAAAGGAAAATATCGGTGAGATATCTGTTTTGGTCTCGCCTGAATGAAATTCAGGAGGAGACTTAGTGGTCACTCTGGCGTGTATGTGTGTCTGTGTGTGTGTCACACTTTCTCGTTAGCAGGATATCTTTCGGACGTTAAGTGCAATTGCGACAAAATTTTCAGGGTAGCATCAAGGTTGGGTGAACACGATCTGATTAGATTTGGGCACAAAATTCACTAATTAAGTAAGGTATTTAGCCTATTTGTATGGTAATTTATTGTTTAGGCTCCTTAGCTAGATAACGGATGAACCGTAGGTGCTATGGTGACATGGATTTGCACATAGATGTGGGATTTAAGTGTAGATGGAATGATTAGATTTTCAGCGTAAAATATTGTAATTAAGTCGTCTAATTTGCATAGTTTAGCGAAATTCAAAAGTTTGCCAGATTTTCACAAAACTTGGTGAATATGGTCTACCTTCCTCCCAAAAACTTGTCAACTTTCAGTTCCAAAATTTTTTACCATGGGTTCAGGGTCACTGGAAGTCATTCAACGTGTTTAATTTGCATAAATGTATGGTAATTTTCAAGGTTTGCCAGATTTTCGTGAAACTTGGTAAGGCGTAATAGCCAGCGCCGTTTATGCGTCGGTTCGCGAGCCCTCGCGATCTGCGAGGATCCCGCGCGGATTAGCGGCGTATCCTCGCGAGGATTCAAGCAGCTTATAGCGTCATTGGGCAACCCCTATTCCTGCATAACAATAGGAACAAAAGCCCTCATACTTTCGCGTAAGTCAATCACCGAGCTTCTCAGTTGTAGATATTATGAATGCCCTGAAGTAAATAGGAATTAATTATCGAACCATCGTGACAACATACACATTGGAATCAAAGTGTAAAGCTTGTCGATGCCTCACGGAGGCCTGACGTTTTTAAACAGAATTACGTAGCCTACCATCATGCAAAATTCTGATCGGGCGGTTTACCATCATACTAGGTCGTGTAGTTACGTGTGCATGTAGTGCTAACCCAAGCGGATGGGCTGTTTTTCGGTTTGTTAAAAAAAATCGAAGAGCCAGCATTACGATCTAATAATCCTATAGATCACCCGGCCTAGTTACGTACGTTTAGGCCATATTTTGTTGCTCGTGTGTGAGTTGGAATGCTGTTACAGACAGCAGACACCGAATAATTAGACATACAGAGAGAGGAAAGAGTTCGTTGGTGGCATTAGGCATTTTCCTAAAAACGAATGGCCGAGCTATTTTTACACTGAAGATCTCGCCGGGGTTTTGTTTCAATGGGTAAGCCTACACTCAGTGGTAGTTGGAACTTGGTGTTTCTCAATTTCGCTTCGCGCGGCGCGAGGCAGGAGACGTCTTGCCGGCCGCGGCGTTGTTAAACGTTGCTCTTAGTTGGTAAAGTTTATTGTACCATGCTTCTCATTTCGCAGTGCAAACTAGCATATTGAAACTTTTTTAAACTTGCGCGTTTTGTTAAGCCAATTAGCTATTGCTCTCATGACTGATATTTTTACATAAAATTATTTTCATCAACATATACTTATTCGCATCATGCATTTATTTGTTCCGAGACTAGTCCTACCACCTATATTGCGGCTATGTTGATCCTGACAATATTCCCGCAACGTTTTATTACCGATGGAGCTTGGGTTGACTTAATCACAAGATATATGGGATGTTATGTAGTCAAATTTAGCCCAAAGTAAAAATTCTTTATTCTAGATTTTCTATGTACACTGTAATTTCTGGTATAACTGTTCCTGCTTCAGAAATTCAAAGAACCATTCACTTTCCAGTCTTGCTCCAATGTGTTCTCTTTCTTCTTTTCCTTTCTTTAAAACCTTTTATCGGTAACAAAAAAATGCAATTACAGAACATTTTGTAGTTTCAGGTATCGTGGTAATATAAACTGGTGAAATGAAAATGAAAATAAATAACTTGTATCATTTTTGACAAAAAGTAACCTACAAACAACAAGAACGTTTTAAACATTTTTAAAATGTTTCGCTGATGTTTCGAAAGCGTTTTTGTGATAAAAAGAATGTTAGGAGAATGTTTTCCAGAACGTTCACAAAACGTTTTGAAGAAACGTGTTGAAAACATTTCCAACAATTTCTGGAAGTGTTTTTTGAAAGGTTCGGTGGGAAAAGATTTGCGTCAAAACGGATTTAAGTTAATGTTAGTGTTGTCGTAGTTATATATTATAATTTTGTTTCCTAGTTTGCTGTAACTCCATTTGTGTGAAATTGAAAGTTTCTAGAATATTTTCCCAAAACATTTTTGGAATGGTATGGAAACTTTTCCGTAACATTCCTGTTAATCAACATAAAACGTTTCAAAAAAACATATCGGACAATGTTTCAAAAACGTTTCGTGTTTGCCTGGGTACTTGACGTTTATTTCCTGAAAGCTATCTTTTGCTTAGCCATTCTCATACAATGAGGCTCCCTAAAATATTCTTGCCCACACCAAAAAAAAGCTTGTTCATGCTTGGACACCCTCACTTTTTAACACGGTCGCATGCTGGGTCCATCATTCATAAACACGGGTGTGTATATTCTCGTTCCACTGACAACCACCCAAGAACCAATAGTCAAAACACACGCACGGTAAGGTGTATGGGGCTTTCCCAATAGACCATCTCATTTTCTTCTTCTCAATACATACTGCATATCAGTGTGGACCACAACCTTATTAGCACATGTGTGATATTTTTCGAGGAGGCTGGGGAGGGAGCGGCGGTCTGAAATGTGCGTTTTACAATCAGAGTGCCAAAAACCTTTTTTTGGAAGCTTCTATAGGAGGTCCATTCAAGACTATTCATGACTATGGGTAAGTCCGTACGGATACCAAATAAAACAAAGTGCTGATAACTCCGTGCTATTATGAGAGTTTGTTTATTGGTTTAGACGAATTCAAAGCATCAACGCCTCTCGTCAGAGGTAATGACATGAACTGTCGTTAAAGAACCCATAGTCAACAACTCTTTCAAGCACTGGTAATTCAGAAAATGATGGTTCATCAGCACTTAATTTACATAGACGCTTTATTGTGAAGATCTACTTGTTTCAATTAAGAATCGCACCTGTGCCAATATTCATTTCGTTGTCGAATCGTTGTGAAGTTGATAGGAACGAGTGGAAAATGAAAAGATGTTAAGGTTTACTCTTGAAATGGTCGACTGCATGCCCAACGAGTGCAGAGTAACGGGGAGGGGTTACAGAGTCGAGGTGCAGCATTGCAAAAAAAAAAAACTCTGAAAATCTTGACCTGATGGCAGGCAGGTGCATAGGCTGGTTGTAGATTATGTTGGTCTAATATATAGTAATAATATATTAAGTGCCACGACATGTATGAACGTCAGCTTGAAAGTGGTGGGTGACTCAACTAGGGTGAGAGATTCTCCTAGGCTCGGAAGAGCATCGAAGGATGTCGATTTAGTGCGAGTCAATGTGTCAGCTAACTTGGGGGGACATCTGGCACATTTCAGCCCGAATGCATCGAACGTGGTTCCGGGCCCTGTAAGTAGCTTATTGCCATCCTGTGTTATAGGCCTACAGTATACGTTACCTATTTCCGAATTCGAAGATTAATGAAAATTGTCGGAACGGTTTCAAAACGTTAGTAAAAAAAGTAGACGGAGGCATAAATAAACTTCCATCAGAAATTCGGGACAATTAGTGGCCATCATTTGCTGTTTCTTAGCTTTGGCTGCAATGTCCGATGCCCGTATGGACATCACAAAACAGGGAGCAAGTGATTTAATTACCCTAATATGTCAAAAACTGGAACGAATTTGATATTTATATGACCCCCAATTGAAAAAAGTGGGGGCGACAGGACGTCCCCCGGTGCCGGCTCCAGGATCGACGCCTGTGCTCATTATTAATGGTTCGCGCTGTGTCCGTCCAATATACTGAAAAACCAAGGGTTAATAAACTACCGGTACGAGGTTGTATACCCCCCTCCACGGGCTTTTTCAACTGCGCAATAATATTAATTGAACTAATGTCCATGGCCAGGGCCAACAGTCCGGCTGGTAAATATAATTGCCAAGGATTCATTGTACGCTCACTCGAGATCGAAGCGAAAAAAAAAAAATACATCACATTCACAAAATGAACGACCATTCACAAGTTGCATACACACCACAATGCAGGAAAGAAAATCATTCAGAACCACACACGCACCGATGAACATTACATGAAGTTTGTTTAAAAAAAAAAAAAAAAAAAAAAAACGAAAAGCTTACCCAAGCAGCAGAGTAACGTGTGAGTGGGTGACACGATAAATGGCAATAATTACGGTCATGGTTTCGATGGGGCGTGGCTGTCGTGGTATAGTGATAAAGCGTTGGACGCGGAGTAAAAGTAGGGCACCACCAGACTTGCGGGTTCGATTCCGATTTGTTCTTTGGGCGTTTTTGTTTTTACTTTCGTGGGAACGAGTGCGCCTTTCCAAGTGCTTTTCGGGGTTCCATCACTCAGAGTCTGTATGTACGTTTCAGTCGGTTGTGTCGAAATGGTGCGAGGCAATGTGTATTTATTCATTTGACAAAAAAAGATCCCATAGTCTGAGAGTGTCCACTGTCTCAGGCATATCGCATCCTTGACTTGCCAAAAGTTCCTATATCTTCCTACAGCTAGAATGCTCTCTTCTACCAATTCGGTGAACCGGTATCCCGGACGAAGCACGGCAGCAGCTTTGTGTATATTACTCGAAAACTTACTTAATGCCCATAACAGAGGAGCTGTCGCGGGAGCCGGGGGGGGGGGATGAGGTGGCACCCACCGATGAATATTCCGTAACATTTCTCGCCTCGGAAGTCAAGTGATTTCAACTGTAGGGCCTACTCCAGTCTCTTGGGTTTCAAAGTGTAAAAATATGATTACAGCTGATGTCGATCCCTGATTGTGGCGAAAAGTGTCTGTACATACAACCAATTGCAGAGATCAAGGGACGTTGTCAGGTTTTGGTCGGAAACTCAACATAGCCTAATGACGAACCTGATTCACATTTTAATATTGAATGTAGTAAAACGCCTGTAGTAGAAATGTTCCCTAAACGAACTGTAGTTAATTTCGATCTTGAGACTGCAAAATATGTAAACCTGGTAAATAAACGCTTGGAGATGGATTATACTTCTGAATTTTGCCGCAATTGGAAAAGATTGGGTAAGTTGTCTTATTCATAACTCGGCTAACAAGAAGGACACGTCGTGGGAATGATTTAAAGGAGGCATGCCAACGTCGGTACGGTAACTATAAGACAACTAAAAGTGACTTGCATAATCGCAAGTGAAAAAACGAAATCGAAATTAGGTTTTCATATTCAAAAATATATTTCTGGTGCAATGAAAAACGGTAATGAAACTGACACAGTAACTTTGCAGGTCAACATTTTCAGTATCACACGCGTCACTAGTACCACGGCATGAAATGAAATAATCAAACCTCGATGTACACACATGTGCATGATCAGGTTGGGGACAATATTAAATGATATGCCAGGTGTGCAAGAAATGAAGATTGTTAGGGAGTGGGAAGCCACTTACTTCGTTTCTTGTTGCCCCCTATTGGTTTTGCTTGATTTAGTGGAATAAGAACATACAAACCTGTCATTAATGAATGATGGCCTAGCATGAAAACCAAAGGGCGCAAAAAAAATACGCCAGCACGCCTGTTGCGGAATAACTAGGCGAAGGGGTCATGGGGGGGGCGGTTCCAGGTGCATCATGCCCCCGGTGTCCACCTCACCTACCCTGGACCATCACCTTCAATTATTCATTTTTATTTCCTTGTTGAAGCGTGCGTATTCATTGGTGAATACAACTCCTTTATTCCTCGAAGGAGGTTTGGGCACGACAGTTCCGGACCAGTCTCGTACGTTCGTCGCAATAATTAATCAAGCAACAAGTAAATAGCGCAGTAACCCATGAATACATCACCCACAGTAAACCACATCCAAACCAAGACGGCATTTTACTTAACTTAACTGAAATTAATCACCCATGAAGGAAGGGGTTAAGGGGATGGACCTTACTACAGGAGTGGTGTTGGGCTTGATTCCAAACTAACTGCTAATTCAGCCTGACCTGAAACATTCATTGTTTCAGACGAATGAACAAAATGCTGTTGACCTGCATGTGACAGCGTGATGAAATTATAACAATAAAAATGAGCTCATTATATTATATGCTCGTGAAGTGACCAAACTGAGATGCGAGTGGCAAACACCCATTATTCTATACATCGCTAAATTGCGAGCCAAACCTTCTGTCGGGATTAACCAAGTAGGTTCCATTACATTAAATGAGGTCCAAATTGGAGCCAGCTTCCAGAAGTGAAATGCACTGCATAACAGCATTACAGCGGCAGGACGTTTATGAGGGTAGTCCTCTCCCTGCCCCCCACCCCCACCCACCAGGACCAAACCGTAACGGAGAGATTTTACAGTCGCAACACGGAAACATTTCCACAGCATTTCGAAAGCAGACTTCTTTGGAAAAAATTTTTAGCACTATTTTCCATAATCATTAGTAAAGACCAACAACAAAATATTTCATCAAATCGTGGTGAACTGTTATTACATTTTTGAAAATGAGTTATAAAATCTTTTTAATAAATAAGATGACTATGAATATTTTGATATTGGCAAGTATTAACATAAGACCCACCGATTCCGGAAAAAGTTGCCGTTTTGGTGCATAGCAAATATCACCAAAAACATGTCCGAAACCTTTTATTTAGTTCTCAAAAATGTTTACAGAACTTGACGTTTTCTAAATCATTGCTGAAACCTTTGACAAGTGCTTCCGAAAGCAATTAATCATTTACCTACGATTAAAATAAATCGGGCAGGGGATATGGCGTTAGTACCGTCTACTTAACAACAGAACGAAAAGACAAATGTGGCATTGGTGGAAGTTTTATACTGACCACTCAGCAGCCGTACCGATCGATGTAATCCTAATTACATTCACCGCTCCGAACGGAGCGTAAAACTGTGAGGTTATCTTTATTGCAGGGGTCGAAAGCCGAAGGGGCTTCGCGGGAGAAATGGAGCCTATTGAAAAGTGGAACAATAGAGGAATTTAAGAGCTGGGGAGTCTGAGCGGATCTTCGCGAGTGCGGGGCTGTCTATTGTTCCGCGAGAATCTCGCACCGTGCGAAGCCTCGCGAAACGTAGCATATATAAACGGCGCTGGCTATAACGCCTAATTGCCAAATTTGCCATAATTTAGGCAAATTTTACTCACATTACCACAAAACTTTTTACTCCTTAGTAGACATTGTCGATATTCAGTCCTTTCGAATTTGAAAGTGTCTGATTAGTATAGGCTACTTCTGTTAAATGCTGATACCGAAAGCTTTAAGCGACACATGGAATGCTTGTAATTGTTTGCATATGGTGACCATGATAGTGTAAACACTGATCGCGCAACCAGGCGAGACACGGTGCGATCACCTTTGTCGATTGTAGTGTTAAACACAACCCTGTAATATAGCTGAGGGCGAATTTGATTCAGACAGCTCACGTGATAGAGGTTTGTTAGGCCTATGGCAGAAATGGCAATTTTGTGCCTATCACCACTGACATGGCGGGCTCTCAAGAGGAGGAAAGGCAGTACTTTGGTATACCTATGATATTAATTGGCAGAGAAGGGCAGTCGTCCTCCACCTACGATATAGACCAGTTTCTGTTGAGAAGACTCGATGGCTTGGAGGGAGAGGATGGTTCTTTCCAGAAGTCTGGGTGAGGGTACAGGTTGGCTCCAGTCGACTCAGTAGGGAACCCTGGTTGCAGGAGGAGGAAACGTGGAGGAAGGCTCCAACCACTGGTGAGCGCTGCCCACTAGGAAGAAGAGTCAGAGCTTCCCAACAGGGGGTGGACGTTGTGTTCATAGGAGGCTTTGTAAAGAAATCCAGAACAAACTGATCGGCCCATGGTGTAGGGAGGCTTCCAGTGTTGATGGTCATGTGAAGATACATAGACAATGCGAATAAACCCCATTGGAGACACGTTGAGACGTAGAGACAACACAATGTATAGCAGAAGGCACTGATCATATTTTCTGATCTGGAGGGATTGATTGTTTTCCCCTCTTTGGTGGGCATTCAGGGGAAAAGGTTGCTAACTGGATCTGTTGTTTGTAGCACCAGGGGATCGGCAGGCGAGATTGCAACAGTTGTTGACTGCCACGATATGTAAAGTTGTTATGCTCCCAACTGTAAACTCCTTGCAGGAGTCTACTGCCCTGTCAGAAAACTGCTCTGAAAAATTCTGCCACATACCGGGGGACAACTTGCTTGATCTTCGGATTGTGAGAAAATATGGGTCACTAGGAGCTGGTAGGATCGGTCAACGCTGGGGGATCCAGAGGAGCGGAAACCAGGATTGATTCCGGTGGAAACAGGCAACAAAAACTCCCGTCTGTTGACCGTCTTGACTGTATGAACAGGGTCTTGTTGCGTTGGCATTCACAGTTTAAGTTTTGAATTCCCTGGCAACGGGGGGAGAAGCTTGGAGTTATTCTGCGCTCTCACACCAGAGAAGACGCCTCCAGTAGTATCGAGCCAGCGATGCTAAGACCTGCCTGTTCGAGGCAGGTTAATACACCCCCGTTGTTCCGAGCTGTCTCTGAGGGACAGGGACTTTCTACTTCCTGAGACTGGGCGTTCCAGGTGTGGCTGCAAGAAGATCAGCCAGTCATCTCCAGAATGGTTGATGTGCAGTCTGGAATTTTTTTCCCCCCTTTTTTTTTTTTTTTTCTTTCTTGAGAAAAAAGTTAGAACCAGGCCTCGTTGTAACGTACCTAAGAGGCATTCAGTGTTTAGACACCACAGGTTTGAGTTTAGGCAGCTTTTAACATGTGAGTCACAGGGTTAAGGTGCGAACCTGAAACCTGAACATATAGGCCTGTTCACAGTACGTGAAGAAAAGATATATGGTGTCAATGGTAATGGGGGTGCATTGGCCATTTCAGTATTGCACGAACAAAACCAATCTTTCAAAAAACTGGTGATGACAACTACAACCTATCAGCACAGAACCAGAATGATGATCTCCCACATTCAACATTAATATAGTAAACTGAAGCAAAATGCAGGAGACATAACAAAAGAGGGTAATATATTAGCTGGGGAAAAAAACTGAATGCCTCGTCCAAACCCCGAAAGTTCATACCAACTTTCCCTTACAGAAGTTACATCCTTTGAAGTTTGTGCATGTGTATTGTGCAAGATCGAAAAGCATCCCATCATGCAATGATAATTGATGTCATACTTGCACACCCTGCAAACAATCTTTGTTTCTCTTTTGAGGTCACTCATTGATTTCACTTCGAAAAGCATTTAGTTTACAGCAAAGGACTGCTGTAATGGGTTGGTAGGTGTTGGTGGTTACTTTGGTGAGAGAAAGACAACAGGACCTGCATGCACTAAATGTTGACTGATTCAACAAAATGACAACAATGGAATACATAACATAATTTCAATGTTGTCCAAAGGTGACGTGTTCATGCGTTATGCCGCAATTGAGATTCTCCCCAATTTTCTGCATCGACTGAGTGGGGCTTTGGGACCTAAGATTGTACAGTTTTCCATTCTCCACGATATAGCCTCTCCTGTATCCAAGCCTGCAGTTGTCCTTTAAGGCATATGAAAATGGTTTGGTTTTCGAAGAGCAGTGACAGTTTAAAAATCTGCTGTAATGATGGAGCCATGGGGAGAATCTTTCCCATACTCTATCCCCTAGCTTTTTAGTGGTGAGCATGCCTACACAACTGTGAACAGGCTTATTAATATTAGGACATAAAAATCTTGGCCAATATCAGATAATTTGGAAAGACCGCCAAAGAGAGGAAATGGGTGAACCGGAAGATGTTAAATGTTTGGAGGGATGTGGCATGAGCAGTGGAAAATAGCAATATGAATGCAGGTTGCACAATGTTGAGAAAGACTGTACGGTAGGGCGAATGCCATGGAACATTTGAGAGAAACTGTGATATCGAGTGACATTAAAGAGTACAGTATAGTACCTTCCTCATAAGACCAAACTTTCTCTCCAAAATATGAAAGCTGTTAACATTCAGGTTCAATTATGCCCTGCAATGGTTTTTAGCCATCAATTGTCATCTGTATGTACTAGGTTTTGTTAACATAGCACGACCTGATCAATGACCTGCAATGACCCAATATGGCTCAGGATGACCTGCATAAGTTTGCCTCCTCATTATTTGCAAATCTGACAAAGTTTTGTGTTGGTTGTAGCGTGTGCTACACCCGCATTTTTGCATCTTGTCCTTCGCACCCTTTTCACTTGTTTTGTTTTCTGTATGCTAGCTATTGTATTTCTTTTTGGCATTATGCTTTGCCCCCAATTCGTTACTTTGTTTCAATTTCACCGTAAAGGGCTTTGAGATATCCTATCGGATTTCTGTGTCTATACAGAAGTCTGTTTTTACTGATTTGTCATCATCTTATCGCCTGCGGCACAGCATCACCACTCCCTGTAACCAAAATCATTCAGCTTGGCAGGGAATATCCTTTGGAGCACTTTTATTTGGACTGATTTCCAGTTGCTGCTCATTTATTTAATGACTTTTATTCTCATTTCCTGCCTTTGCAGATATCACCCTCCTGGTAATACAAGCATCAAAGTCTGGCGGTGCCCGCTAAGAGATGGTATCGCGACCCCCGACCCCCACCCCGCCTGGGAGTAGGAACATTTGCCAACACAGCATCCATATTAGTTTCTCGTACAACCTCTCACCTGAACTTCTGAGCCTATACCAATACGTGCGTGGAGCATGTTTGAGGTCATCCCAACGCCGAAAGAGTTGGTATATCATACGCTGGATAATCAAGTCAATTGCTGGCAGAAATTGTTAGAACCGTTTATTCCATCTGTGTTGACAGTTCCTGTTTCCAGGAGCATACGGGCCTGTGTGTGCATAGGCCCTCGATGATTTAGTTTGTTGAAAGCTGACGGAGGGTTTGGACTCAACAGCCACCATCAGTTTATTTCTGTAGTCGGGAGGATCCCGAACCACGAACAACGGCACACATATTTTGTCTGAAATTTATTGTCTATTACTACAGGCGTATAATATGCGACCCTGGTTTCATGCTCTTTGATATATTGTTCCAGTGAGGTACTATCTGTATTTTCAACCCACTGCTAAGATAATCCTCCGCAGTATTCATTGTGCATTTCATATCTTGGATCCGAGGTACTTGACATGCTCAAAGGGTTTGGGTGTCCAATTCATCCTCATGTACATACTTATGGAGCTAACTGTGTTTTTCCTGTTTCTAATACAGTGAGAACATTTTTATATTAAAATAAACCGTACTGTAGTTTTCTTTATTCCAACACTTTGTGGACAACAACAGGTGTGTTTGGTTTATTACTATGGAGGTAAAACACCCACAAATTGCAATTTGCTCTGTTTGGCAGTGTGGGATGAGTAAAGTATCAGTCCAGTCTAGGGGTACATCAATTACCACCATAATGAAGCAACTGGCTCTTCGGCCCACTTCTTCTTCGCCCTTCCTGATACAGTAGCTGGGCTACCGCAAATGGGCCAAAGAGAAAATGTATTAATATTCCTGTCGTTTGTGCCGTATGTATGCGTGTACGTGCCTATGTTTGGTATTTATCAAAAGTTCACTCAGTATCAGATACCTTCTAGAGTTCAGTGCATTTTTGTGTTGTGACTAATATGTTTTCTTATATTATTATAATATTCAACCGCTGAGCCAGAGGCATCAAATGCAAGCTGCCTAGTTTACAGTATCACACCTGTTCTAGTCTCTGCAATGCTGCTAACTAACTATTTTGAAATTAAGAAAATTAATAAATATATCATCAGAAACGAAGCTGATTGTTTTAGTGCTACGCTACTATATAATGCTCTGCAACTGGAGTGTGTGTTCAAGGTTAACCAGAGGTGGCAATAAACAACATCTATCTTTCGTTTGGTACTAAATTCCTCAATGATTTTCTGAATTAAAATGAGAAAACATTGGCGGATAAGAATAAGACCGCCGGCTTCCTTCTGGCAACACTGTAAAGGCAAGGGTTTGCCAAACCTGCATATGGATGGATCAGTTTTGTGGAGAGCCATTTAGGGGGCAGTCTTGGAAATAGTGCAATGGAGCCTGGGCCAGCGACCCATACGCAGCTATGAGCGCATGCAGTATTACTGGGGTTGCCAAATAGATTCCAAAATGTTGGGACACTTTGGCTACATAGGCCTATCCCTTCATTTAACCCTTCATCAGTATTGATCCCATCATGTGGGAACTGTGCCCTCTGACATTTTGTTGAAGTGAAGCGGTCCATCTTTAGAGACATTTTAATTGCATCTGCCGGTGCATCATTGAATTGCCATGCTGATCATGATCATGTGGGAATATAATAATGTAATTGGCCTGGTTCCCAAGATACTGGTCAATTATTCGGGAGGTATGCCACTTTTGACAAGGTAGATACAATTTTTGCTTGATTTCTATTCTGTGGAAGAACGATCTCTCTCCAAGTTAGTCCATTAGCCGTTAAGCACATGTTGTTCATTCTCCTGAGGTAAAAATTGTTTCAATTGTTGTTATAGATTCTGTTACTCTAGAAAATGTGAACTTTTTCCCAGTTTGGGTCGTCCTCAGATATAATCTTCCCGACACTGGATCCCAATGTTTTTAACACAGCGCAGATTAGTATAACCTGAAGATAGTCTGTTCTACCATCAAATCTTCTGTGAAATATTGACACATCTGCTATGGTAATTATAAAAGTTTTAGTTACTCATTTATCTCGTTTATCCAGCTAGACTGTCCTACCATATAAACTGAACTGAAGAAGCTAAAAACGGGATATTAGCCCTGAATATTTTGGAACGGGTACGTCTAGAGACTCGGGAACACACTATTTGGCAGATCGCTACAGTCTCAATTTCATTAGACAAGATGCTCATCTCCAGTACAAGTTTTTTTTGTTTTTTTTTCATTGTTTCATCACCATGACGTGGCTGAATGGGCCTGTCTATGTATGGGCTCCGTTTGACCCTGCTCATGATTGGGAACATGCAGGATTCCCACCCTCTGGAGGTATTGGTTCATGGGCCAATACTTCATGTCTCCAACCACCGCCACTGTGGAACCAAAGGGTCCAGCCCTAGTGCATTATACGGCACTTGCTCCCCCAAACTAAAACATTGGTGGGCGCCCGTGATTTTCCTCCGACGGGGGTCCGTGTTCCCTGACGGGGGGGCCAAGTTCCCTGACGAGGCTCACCTACCCCTAATTCCAACCTGCATTTTTAAGTTTTCATTTTTTGAACATTTTTCTTGAGAAAAAAAAAAAACGAAAAAAATGAACAAACATGTGGATCGCAATGTTTACTTTCATAGCTTCCCACTCAAATCAGATGCCCTTTTAGTAAGAATAGTGTCAGGTATTCCCCATAACGCACAGGACATACCTGGGCACTGCGTCGTGAAAGCACACCACTCTACACAGAGGCAAACAGTGATAGATTGCAGAACGAAGCATCCTCCCCTCCAAACGAATTGTAACCTTATCTCTTGCAGTTACATTGCGAAGATATCCGTAAGCTTTTGTATCCTATCTTATATTCCACGAGTGTATAGTCTGTAGGAAGATGATTACGCTGATCTTAAACTCGAGCGAGACTTGGCATTACTATGGAAATATATTAAAGGCGCGCGAAGCGCGCCGAAAATTTTTCAGCTTCCATATAGGAATTTTTCACGGTAAAAAAGTTTGGAAATAATACTTCCGGGTGCAGAATCCCCTCGTCGGGTGTGTACCTTTTCGCGTCTTCCCTCGGACTCCCTGACGAGGTGGGAAAAATTCCCCTCGGAGGGGCCAGGCTTCCCCGACGGGGGGGAGGGCATGCCCCCCCTGCCCTCCACCCGCTGGGCGCCACCCCTGAACGAAAATTGGTTGCCGAGGCTGTTCAAAGAGAAAGTCCATATTTGAGTTAACTGCTAAGCTGTTTCTCTGTCTCCTTGTGTCATATCATCCCTACCATAGTGCACCAAATCAGGAAGGACCAATTTATTTTTGATGTCTGCTGTTATTTAGCTGTATCAAGTAACAATAATTATTTGCGTCTCATGTAATTTTTCTCTGTAACCTTGATGACTACTCTATGAGAAAATTATTTGTTTCATTTGCTGTTGTTTCTTGTCCAGTTATTATGATAGACTGATAACCAGAGGCCATGGCCTGGGTACATATAGGAGGATCAGGGAGTTTCAAGATCTCTCTAACATGCATGGTGTGTCATTGGCTAAAAATGGCGCACCACCAATAGGGACCTGTGATAGAGATCTAAGACACTGTTATGCCAATCTTGGAGCTGCCACCAATTAGCTTGTTTCAGGTTTAAAGAACCAGGGGTGGTGGTAAGTTATTATTTGAGGCATGCATACGAGCAATCATTGTCTGAGAGGCCTGTATAGATTGGTTGATGGTGTTGATATTAGTGGCTGGAGGGTCGTCCATCAGTCAATCGGGCCCATGGGGTTAATAGTCTCATTCTCATTCCCTGTAATGGTGCATGAGTCAAGTCATGCCGATGACTTGGAAAACAGGATCTTTGGCCATGGGCTGACCACCGTGGGAAAGTTGGAGGGGGGAGGGGGAAAGGGGACGATGTTCAACGCGAGTAAGTAATAGGCGAGGGAAAAGTCCTGTAGGGTGTATGGCAGGCCCGCATGAAGTTGAGGTGGTCACACCTAATAAACACCCATCAGTGCTTTGCCCGTGCCTATTATGATGTTGGTCCTGCACAGAAGGAATGGGATAGGGAGAATCTGGTGAACTATAACTGGGAGGGAAATATCTTGAGTTCTGCTAGTTAAACCACAATCCAACTATAACAAAACCACATCCAACTAATGATGAAATATAAAACATATCGGGACATAACAAAGCCTGTGAGTAAAATCCTCATGAAGTTTCTTGTGAATTTTTGTGTTTACAGTATGCTGCTCTGAAAATGAAGCTTGAAATTCACAAGTCTAGTTTTGGTAGATGAACAGCTGATTTGCTCTGTGAGATTGGTTAATACAAGAAAGGCAAGAGATTCATACATTGTGCTTAGTTGCTACTTTACCAGCTTATTGATTTCATCTACTGTCTCTATCGACCCGAAATTGTGAAATTGTCAGAAGTGACATGTTTAGCAGTAAAATATTCTTTTGCATTGCAGATGTAATATGTATTATGACTTTCATTCCCATAGGTGCCAACAATAGTAGCTTTCATTTAGTTTCAAATTTAGTTGGATAAGAATAGGTCAACACGATTGTTTAGGATGAAAGTCGAATTACCTGGACACCTGCTCTAATAAACCAACCCACCTGCTTTGTTTTCTCCCGCCTACACCGGATATCCTGTTGGGGCAAAACATATCTTGTATTTGTTTGTTTGGGCAGACACATCACCAGTGCCCTTCTATCCTGTTGTGATGTATAGAGGGCTATGGAAAGCCTAGGAAAACTTACTGAAACAGAATCTCTGGGATTTTGAGAGTGCTGTCAGGTTCAAAACATTATATTTTCGGAAGCGTTTGGAGCTTTAGGAAGGCGGAGAGGTGCCAAATAAATATGTAAGATGAGAGTAAGATTTACTGTAGTTACACCCCGCACAGGGTAATTGACTGATCGTAAACAGAATAAGATGGATTACATTAAAATACAACACAAGAATAAAACAACACACACGTAAAAGGATGAGACTGTAGAGCCGAAAACAATGGCAAGGCTGCGAATGTGTAGAAACTACTGGAGGTTGCACCAAAGGGGCAAGAACACTAGAATCGATATTCTGATTATAGATTTGGAGCACTGTGCGACGAATGAGGAGGGATGACGGTTTGTTTTGGCTGTCGGTAACCTCAACCTCCGACTCCGAGGGATAACTTGCATTGTGAAATGGTTCATGGAGTGGGTGGTCGCATCATCCACAAATCGCGTCTAAACTCGGTTTGAGTAGACGAGTATAAAATGAGAGTATGAGGGTTTGATGTGGCCAATTTATGCAACTAGCCTGTCGGAAATATCAACGAATCAATATGGTTCTGACGTTCCTTCTTCACATTCCTGCCCCAAGAAATCAAAATTGTATCTCCATGCCCCACGATTGTAGAAGTATAAAACCTAAGTAAGAATTTCATTAATTGAAACTTTTTCAGGTCGCAAACAGTGCATTCTGGAGTTTAGTTTTTTATTGTGGCATCAACATGGCAATGCCAGGACAAGCAGTTATCCATTACTACACCCAGATATGTATATTGGTCCACCCGCTCAACATCACAGTCCTTAATACGAACAGGACTCGGAATAGCCCTTATGCTCATGGAAATCGAGACCATTTCCTTCGTTTTGTCAACTGTTAGAAACCAGGAAATTATTCTTACAATACTTAAAAATCGCTGATTTGTTCAATATGTGTCATTATTGTCACATGTCAAATGTGGCATTATTATTGGATATCTCCATGCCTTACAGTCAGTATGCCAGGTCAACCCCTAACATGATAAGACGGGTCTTTGTTACACACTCGACCTGCACCACATTGTCTGTTGCTTCTGTGTTTTTCATTGTCTTTTTTATAGGAGTGCAATGTAATCAATGCTACTTTCTCAAATCAGCTGGAATTGTCGAAAGTAAAATTTGTAAATAATATTCCCACAATATCTGTTACTTCACATATCATATCCTTCTTTTTTTTTGTTTTCTTCCGGCACAAAGCAATATTATTAGGTACGAAAAGGTGAAGGATTGTTTTCCTGATCATTGATGACTCGATCTGATTTAATAATATATAATGATATATATATATATATATATATATATATATATATATATATATATATATATCTAGATATTAGTATACACACACCTCAGAAAGAAGTTTTTTCACATTGGCACATTGGGGGCGTGTTCCTCTGTCTTAGTATTTGTTAAATCATCATGCACAACGGTGAATAACGGTGAACGCTACACAATTCAACATCTAACAGTCTCTTGATACTGTCAGTTGTGAGAGAGGATCACCTGATCCGTTGAACAATCCGCTTTCATTCAGTGAGGCAATTCGCTGAAGGCAACTGCAAATCATGTCATGGGTGAATAGCCTCGCACAATTGACAAGAATGCACTAATGAAAATGTAAGTTTTCAGTTGGAGCTTCAAAGCTGTGTGCTGATAGGTTGAAAGTAACATTTATGTTTTTTGATGGAGATTTGAGTATGTCTGATGTATAACTTCTTCACATTAAATATTGTAAATTTTGCAAAATGAATTGACAATGGGTCTAAGATTCAGTTTATAAAGCTTTCGATCACCTTGAATGTTTCAATTCATTCAGCCTGATCAGATTTCAGAGTCTGTCTCCGAGAAAGGTATCGATGACATTACTAAGTTCCTGTAATTTTTTGTCACTTTTCTCAGAGTGGGTGAAGGATGAGTTTTGCAACTTTGTAGTCCAGAGGTCGTATTGAGGTCAGGTCAGTCGATGACTGACAATTCCACCTGTTTGTAGGCACTACACACCCACTATAAGGCCTTTTCACAGTTGTAGGTGTGCATGCATGCCCACCACTAAACAGTTTGGGGGTATAAAAAATGTCGACCTATTTTCAAACTTTTTGGCACTAAACCGATTTGTTGCATCTTCTACTATGTGACCGGTGATGAATAGGGGGGAATCTGGGAAGTTTGGGGCTGGTAGGAAGCCTGATTTTTGTAAGGGGAGTTTCGAAACATAAGTCGAACGGCCAGTGTACCCCGTGACCTTTGACACCAAATTATTATCATCTCATTACCTGTAACCATGAAAAGGCTTATTCACTCCAGCCTCTTTTGTTCCCTGTTAGGCGAAACCATTTGGCCTATTGACAAATCCCCTAGTAGTGAAATATCAGCCGATCAATTCGGGCAAAATAAATGAGACAAATTTCTGATTGAATGCTCTGGGAGTGCCAAAGATGTCATGCACTACTTGTGGTAGTGTTTGTTGGCTTGTATGATACATACCTGAACTGCAGTGAAATTCGGGCAAAGGGCTCCATCCACTGCTGCCCCCTGTTAACTCTTTCTGTTCCCTTTAAGGCGGAGGTGACCAGTCACTTGAGCCACAAGATACTGACAGGGTTTAACAGTTCCCAGGGCACTCCCAAAGATAGGATTCTGGTTCCTTTCAGCGTATACCTCCCCCCCCCCCCCCCCCCCCTCCGACAATAGAATGGCATTTACACCCGATGAAAACCATAATTACGACTAGTGACATCCCCTATTCACAGTGGATGATTTGTTTGTAAATGACTACTACATGCTAGGCACAACCCTCGTGTGGCAGACGCTGTTCTATCGCTCCCCAACATAGTGTCTCATTACCATTCGGAAGCCAAAAACCTAGATTATGTCTTCTGCAATCCTGTTGAATTCAGGGGTTTCGTGCGATTCGACAACATGATAATTATTTTCGTCAGGTACTGTTTTGCCTACTTTTGGAACCCCTCCCTACCGTGCAGGAAAATTGACTGGCAACCATTTCAGTGTTATGGTTTTTCAGTCAGTTGTTGTTTGTGCAGGGGGCTGCCTATTCCTCTTTGTGTCGGGAAATTTTTTTTTCTGTGTATACCGTAATGACAACATTACTATATGAATGATAGCTATTGTTTTGTACTTGTTTGGACTGAAATCAATAATTGATCTTTCATGTCTTCTAGTGGTTTAATAAAATTAAAAAAAAACATTCGTCTGTCGTGTCGCAGACGTGATAATGTTAATGATGGTGTTTTGTGTGAATCTTTCTGATATGGTAGGCCCACTCGCTGGATCTCTACCTTTCTGTTTATCACCCTCTGGTCACAGAATGAAGTGCACGAGACAGTCTAACAACGTAACCAAAGTTTTAAGAACCAGTGATGTCATAATTATTTGGAAACGTTTGCAGGAACTTGAAAGTACATAATTCTATGAGGTGTTGACAATATATAAATATATAAATACTACTAACTCAGAAAAAAAAATCCGTCTGGCATTGACGTTAGTTTTAAGTGCTCGAGGGCTATTTTTAGCTCAACCAGCCGCTGGTTGAGCTTTTGAATCTGTATGTCACTCAGTGGCGTCGTGCCCATTGACGCCCGGGTTCCCACCCCCAAATTTGGTCAGAGGTGTCTTAATAATTTAAATTAAAAAGGTGTTCTCGAAATCGAAAGGTAAACTATATAGTTATTGTAGACTATATAGTTTTTGTAGACATATAGTTATTTAGGCTATATAGTATGTTCTCTGATCTAATTTCGTATTGCCCCCACAACACCCTAAACTTGAAAATATAATCAAGATCTTAGTATGCCCTTGCCTTCCGAAGTATGCCTGTCCTATGCTCGCGCTTGATATTTGATATCAAAATATCGCGCCACCACTAACCAACCTGAGGTGAGTGAGGTCATTACAGCTCGACTTCTATACCGGCCGAGAAAATGCAAGCTAATGCATCAAAATTTGCGTAAATACTATTATTTTTTATTCTAATTCATGGAATTTTGTTCAAACATACACAAACAACCTCTCGGGGTTCCCAAATGGCGGTCCGCTGGCCAAAATCGGCCCGCCAGATTAGGCAATCCGGCACACCATAAATACCAAATTAGGAAGAAAAAAATGTGAAGGGTTTTTTACAGACAACTTGAAGACACGGTACTGGAAATATTAACGAACGTTCATAAACGCTGGTAAACGTCGATGCATGTATTGAAGTGTCACTATCAATGAAATATCAAAATCACTAGTCAATATTGTGACCACCATATGTTTTTCTGGCTATTGGAATATTTCTTTGTTGATATCATACTCATCCAGAACTAACATATGCGACCCACAAATATCCCTTTTTGACAATTTCGTGCTACGCTGCTTGACAAATCATAGTGCCGCACTTTCCCACTTCACTTAATCTG
Source organism: Sclerodactyla briareus (assembly GCA_026419785.1). NCBI lineage: Eukaryota > Metazoa > Echinodermata > Holothuroidea > Dendrochirotida > Sclerodactylidae > Sclerodactyla > Sclerodactyla briareus. The sequence continues at coordinate 127,488 of JAODTK010005811.1, read as the reverse complement.
AAATCGCTGCTAAAGTGATATACTTTTTTTTTTCAATGAGTATAAAAAGGAATATAAAAGAATTGTCATCTGGCCCTCACCATTTGGCATTTAAGAACACCCAATTTGGAACATTTTGCATCGCACGGATAAAGTGAAATTCACTTCCATTGATTTTTTTTCAGATAAAAAATGGGCTATCTGGCACTCCCTTTGGCATCTGTGAAGACCTTACTTTAATAGAAATTATGCCGTTTCGCAATTATAGGCCCAAATTCACATTAGAGAGGCTAAGGTGAAATTCATTCTACTTTATAAAGTTAATTTTTATTTATTATTTGAAAATGACCATCTGGAAATTCCATTTGGCATCTGCTAATGATCAATCTAAGAAAAATTGCTCGCTGCGCAGCAACCAATGGTGTCGCTTTCCTTGGATAGCCTTGAAATCGCAAGAACATTGAGTGGCTAAGGTGAATTCATACTAATGCTTCAAGTTTCTTTTTGAATTATCACATGAAATAGCCATCTGGAGATCACCATTTGGCATTTGAGGAGACCTAATTCCGAAAAATTCGCTTCGATTTGATGGTATGAAGCTACTTGAACATACAGTGACTAAAATGAAATTTTAATTTGCAAAGTGTATTTTCAATTTTCTACATAAAAATGGCCATCTGGGGCTCACTGTGCATCTGAGAAGACCATAATTTGAATTTTCGCTAAGCTCGCGGCAACCAATAGTGCCGCTCTGCTTCCCAGGATTAAGCGTATCAACAATCTGTTGGCTAATTGAAATTCCTTTGTTCTTTTTTTTTCTTCTTTTCATTTCCAATTCATTTTATTATTTTGAATGCAAAAAAAGACCATCTGGCAACGAGACACTTCAGGTAAGCAAATTTTAGTCCATACTATTATCTGGGGGTACATCTGCTGCTTTGTGGGAAGGAGATACGGATTGCTTTTGGCTCTATCTGGTAGGGGGTTATTCAAAGTACAAACGCTGAAAAATTCATGGAAATTGGTCCTCTTTTGGCCGTTTTAAAAAATTCATGGACTAAAATAGGCCCTCGTCGAGTGTGTGTCGGAAAATTGAGTCGAAAATACCACACCAAAAATATACCCCCTACTAGCTCATCTGCGCGGTCCTGGTACATCGAATTGCACATCGTTGGAATCGTTGACTCTCTGCTTCACAGTAGTATATGGCGATATTCGAGGTCAAAACTCTTGAGGCCACTTGATGGCTGAGATTAACCCAATTTAGAGTGTAAGTCAATGGGGAGATTATTAGGTACGTGCCACCTTTACCTCAAATTGCAATTAATGGTGTCGCGCAGCTAGATAGATCACGACATTAAGTCAATAGCACACAATTTATTTCACATATTTTTCGGCCCATCCCAAACCCTCATTGGGATTGGGAACCCCTGGTAAATCCTCTGTGAATGTGAGGCATGATCTGAGAGGTGTAAAAGAAGTGAATTGTAGACAGGAGCCTATCAACTGAATATTTTCGAGAATATTTCCCAGAATAAAAAAGTTGGACTCCTTCGTAAATTTTAGGAGTGTTGCTTTACTTCCATAATCCACGGGAAGTGGGAAGTTTGTTTTCCTGCTATCATCTATCTATCTATCTATCTATCTATCCAGTGTGTCAACAATTGCCTTCTGCTTCCAAACGTCATTCTGCGATGGATGTTGACCAAACTTGGACACAATGTTCATTGACCCATGGTACATGTTTGACCTTGTGAAGGTCAAGGTCAAAGGCCATTCAAGAGCAATGCAGGCCATTATGTGTAAAATTTCAAAATGTTTCTCTCATGGGCGTATGCAGGATTTGTCAACGGGGGGGGGGGGCGTCGGTCACTGCCTAAGCGAGCGGCACAACTGTTGGCGCGAAGCGTAAACGAAATTTTTGAGGTTTTTAACACCTCCTAGATCACGGAAATGGCCGCTCCGGGGCCTGAGAGGACCTTTATCCTCACACTAACATTTCAAACAAAGTGCCTTCTCGTGTGGAATTACCCTGACAAACAGAGAATGATCTTAGCACTCTTACTGGAATATATTGAATATGGATGTTGAGGGTTGGCTTTTCCTTCTCCACATACCTATCCCCACATATACAAACCTACGCCATACGTTCGTCAAAACAATTTAAAAAAAAAAATTCCTCTGCCCGTCAGCCCATATAGTATATGCCTACACGAAACAAACTCTCATTTATGGTCAGTGATATGATTACAGTGCCATATAAGTGAACATTTCAATCAGCTGTGAGAACGGTTCTTATACATTTTTTATGATATGTTATCTTGTTTAATCTCTAGGAACCAGAGAAAAATGAATGTGACAATCGTTCATGTTCGAATAACTTGGGTGTAAGTGCATTGACATGCATTCTTCTCGTTCATAAATTATGTACACATCCATATCAGACTGAGATCATTGATGCATATTCAATAAGGCCTTATCTCTTCAGTCGGATAGGAATGAGGCAAACTGCATCGGGCTTTGGCGGCTGCTGCTGAGCTAGGAACTGCGCCACCAATGCATGAAAGTGACATATGAGAGTCATACTTGGCAGCTTGCTGTGGCGTGATTAGCCCATTCTCTCTGAAGTTTATACCTCACAGGTATATGGATGCGTGATCAGAGGCGTCAATCCTAGATCGCCAGAAATGGCACCTGCCGGGGCCTAATTGCAAAAAATCGGATGTGCAATGTCAGTAAGAAAAGAATGTTGAAGATTTTCACTCTGCATGAACGATAGGCGATAAATAGCACACAGTATATACGGCACCTTATATTTTTTGAAAGAAAATGTCAGCAAGTGATTGCAAACTAAATACTAAGAACCGACGGCTAGTTCACAATTTAAACAGGTGGAGCGAGGATTGAACCCCCTTCATTTTAGCTATTAATATCTGATCAGCAAGTGGCAGTATGTTAATTAATTAACACACTCATTGTGAAATGTGGGAGATGAATTCGCCGGTATCTAAACGGAGCCTAATCCTTGCTTCGCACGAACCGTTGAGAAAGTTCGAGAGAAATATGTCACTCAGATTGCAGGATATAGTACTTTCGGTACTTGACTTTAGTGGCGCAGCTAGGATTTTCCAGTGGAAGGCGCTTGAGGAGGGGTAGCTAGAGCAATGGTGTCGCCAAACGTTCTGTCTTGGAGGGGGGCACAGTCATTTTCAGGGGCACAAGAATACTATTTGAGCGGAGCGCCACCATCGGTTGGCGCTGAACGCACTCAAGAATTTGTTATCGTACAAGCCCCCAGAAGGCCGGAAATGACCTTTTCTGGGCGTTTCAGACTGCACGTACCAAGCTTCACACATGGGCATTTCATGTTGAATTTTGTAATCGGTGGAAAATTTGGACATTCTGTCGGCCTCGGTCCTATCGTTTTCCTACTTTAACTTGCTCGCCAGAATGTTCAACAACTGCTGCGCCATACAACTATCCCCCGGGCGCGCGCGTAATGTTTTTCCTCAAGATTCCCAGAGCACAACTGAGGAAAATCAGGATCCCAACCGAACTTTATGACTTGCTAGCCTTAGCTCTACTGTCCCAATCATGATATAAACGTCATGCCATAGAGAGCAGGGAACTTCCGAGTAGTATTTTCGCTGGAGAAAACGCTTTGAAACCGAGCGTCTGGATAGCCTAGGCTACTGCAGTTCAAAATTGCGCGTGGTTGAGAGAGGAAATGGACAGATGTTAAAGGGTTTAGTAATCAAAAAAGAGGTTGATTTAGTTTCAAGTTCAATGAGAATGCTGTTGTATATTTTCACCTCACAGATATGTATATGCTTGGGGGTCTATGAGGCAGAAATTTCTCATAGATCTTACGAGATGTCGGACGGGGAGATCAACGGGACGGATTCCACCACTAGTACCATGCCCGAAGCACGAAATTCGTAACACTTTTTAGTGCATTGAGACAAATTTGGGCACAATTACTGCCTTTCTTGTCATAAAATCAACAAATTAGTCAGGTCTATATCAAACTGGTCGTCGAATACTGACTACAAATATTTTTTCGGGGGGGGGTGGTGGGGCACAACGGGAGGAAAGACCCATGGTTTCAAGGGGGCGTGCCCCCCCCCTTGGCGAACGCCACTGGGCTGGAGTATTTCATATGGTCGTTGATTTTATATCTGAGCGAGGACAGCATCGTTGCCGGGTTTGGTGGGTAGTGTACACAGACATTTTGGGATATAAGGCCTCCTGGATGTTAAGAAAAGGCACTTCCCAATCTTCCCGATCTTTTCACAGCCTTAGTTTTTGTAGAGGCGCTAGACATTGAAATGGTGAGCTTGTCATATTATCCGAATGGAATTACGAAAATCCATAGTTTTCCTAATCCATTGAAGAAAAACCATCATTTTTTGTGGTCACTCAGTAAAATTTTGCTTCACACCCGCTCTTATTTCTCTCATTCTTCGCCCGAGTTGCGCAAATGGAGTTCATTATGCACTGCCTCGGATGCCTGTGACAATGGTTTTGCCCTCACTTGGTTTTTAATGCCACCTGCCTGTACTGTCTCACTATTGGGCGAGGGGGGGGGGGTGGTATTGCATGACATGACCATTTAAGCAGAGCGCCATCGTCGGCTGTTGCGAATCGTATTAAGATTAAGGATTGTATTAGGACAGGGGCTCACAGTAGAACCGCGCCTGATAAATAGTTTCGAGTTGGGTAAATGGGATAACGCTGTACTATTTCAGCTGATTCTGAAGGCTCGGCGGCTTTCATGAGAGCAGATTATGGTCCATCTTCTGAGTTCAGCTCAGGGCAGCGGGTATTTGGCGGTCCACCGATATCATCATTAGCCCCATTACTTTTCCCTTCGATTGTAGGTGGGGGGGGGGGGGGAGGAGCTTCCGGCCCCGATCCAATAGTTGATCATCCGAGATCCCGGAAGCTGATGATGTTAACCGCGAAGGAGGGGGGGGGGGGATTAGTGCTAAAATCATGGGGGACATTCTCTTCGACACAGTTCATTTGCGTAGGATATATGGCTCACAAAAGCCTACTCACTTTTCAGTTTTTTGGTTTCTCTCGTATTTTTTTTAACACCCCTTCCTCTCTTTTATTCCTCTTCCCCTTTCTCTCTTTCTTCTCCCTTCTTTCCTCTCTCTCCCCTTTCTCTCTCTCCCTCTTTTTCGTTTGTCCTTTCTCTCTCTCTCCTCCTCCCCTCTTTTTCTTTCCCCTCTTTCCTTTTCCTCCTCTCTTACTCGGGGGGCGCGCGCCCCAAGCCCCCCCCGGATACGCGCCTCTCTCCTACGAATTTGTGCTGATGTTCGATCATAATGATGGTACCTAAGACCGTATCCCCTTTGTGTGTTCAGAAATGTTTTGGTCCAAGGTCCCACTTGGTAGAAAGGGCCCCTTTTATGAAATTTCACACAATAGTACTTGAATGCACTCCTCCAACAAGCTTCAAATTGATTTTTCTTCAGAGTTACATGTAATAGTCCTTGAGTGAGGGCCGTTGGGGTGGTCGGAGAATTTCTGGCCCGGCCCGGTTTGGGCCCTAGGGCCCCATTATATGAATCTGTAAAATCTTGTATCGTCTACATAGTTGGCGTCTAATAGCCGTAGCTCCAGGGTGCCCGGGGCTTCGACGCCCAAGACCCGTATGGGCCCCGGAGCCATCATGTGGAGTTATAAATTTTGGTGCCCGAGTGCTTGGGGGACTTCATATATGACATACTGAAAAATCTTGTATCTTCTCTCATTTGTTTTGCAGAGTGCTGATGTTCTGTCATAGTGAGGGCTAATAGGCGGTATCTCCTGGTCGGGGTTTAGGACCAAAGACTCCATTTCTGGGCCCTGGAGCCCATCGTGTGGAATTATGCAAAATTATTCTCCTCCTACAAATTTTCGTGCACAGTGCTGGCGATCCCGTCTTAATGATGGTCTAACAGCCGTACCTTCGGAGAGTTCAAGAATCTTTGGTCCAAGGTTCCACTTAGGCCCAAGGGCCCATTTTATGAAATTTCACACAATATACTTGAAATGCATCTCCTCCCACATGCTCATTGATTTTCTTCAAAGCTACATGTAATGGTCTTTAGGTAGAGGCCATTGGATGGCTATTATTGAATATCATAGAATCTTGTAACTTACTTACTTCAGGGCACTTACCTTTCGGACTTACTACAAATTGCATTTCGGCAAACGGCCCCGCGTCAACACACCCTATACCATAAAAATAAAAAACTTGAGCGCAGAGTCGGTACCGAACGCAGCCGTACTAGCTGGGCGCGGTACCGGGTACCGGGTCTGTACTAACTTTCTTTTCGGTGTGCGTTAACGTTGCAAAGCAACACATGGCTACTTTGAGCTCCATTCGGTTATACTATTTCACGCTTTCTCCGACCACAATCAGGTGATATAATCCTTTTGGGGGTTTTGGGTGTTAATACTGTTTCTATTTCACTCATGTCCTTCCCATTCCTGGTTCATAACTTTAGGTAGCGGGGCAGTGCGGTCGTTTGTGTGTGCCCTGGTCTTAGTTTAGGCTTCGTTTGTCCGACCGTCCTTCCGTGGTGGCTGTGGATTCCCCCTCCCTCCCCGCCCGGGTTGGTTGTGTGCTTCCTCCCCGCTACTTGTTACGATTCTTTGAGCCCTATTTGGGCTCTGTCCGCATATCAAAAGGCACTTCCCGTTCATTTTTAGCAGTTGCTACGATGCTTGGAGTGCCATATGTTTTGTGGTCTATATTCCTATTTTTACCCATATGTCTTTAGCGGGGGATGGGCAAAAATTTTCTTCTCATGTCATGACCTTTAGCATTTTTGTTCCTCTTTCGGATGAGCCCCTTTTCGAGCGGTGACTCACCGCCATAGCTTTGGGACCACTTTAATTTCGCCCGTCGAGGATTTTGCCCCCCCCCCCCTGAAGCCGTGTGGCCGTTTGACAACCGTGGGTTTGGGTGTCTTTGAGTTCCCCTTCAGGAGTCTTTTGAGCCGACATGGTTTCCCCCCCACCCCCCTGATCTGCTTAAGCAGACGATTTGAAGAAGCCATCCCCAAAATAGGGGCTATCGCTCTTTAGTATACTATACCACGTTCGAATATCACCAACTTATCGTCTTGCAGGAATTCGGTTGCAAATCCCAAAAAATTGGGATTTGCTCATTAGGATTCAGGGACGTAGATGTCAGTCATCAGTAGCACACGGTCGTTGGTATGATTGGGAGCAACCCTGAATAGATTCCGCGGAAAATCGCCCCAATATGTAGTCATAAATATCTACAGAAGACTTTCCATAACCTTTTACAACACCCAAAAATTGAGAATTTATCGAAGAAAGAATTGATGCATTTGAAGCCTAAATTGACCGAAGCCACTGTTTCGGCAATGCGCAGGCCCGTATTGGGCTTGTTTGGTATCGCCGAAGTCAGAAAAATACCCTTTTACACACTAAGCAAAAATAAGAATTTATCGAAGAATGATGATTTGAAGCCTAAACTTGACCGAAGCCCCTGTTTGGGCTATGCGCAGGCGTATTGCGGCTTGTTTGGTATCGCCGCAAAAGGTTCAGAACAATATATCCTTCAAATGGGCAAATAAAAAAGGAATATCCATCTAACGTCGGCCAAAACTTGTTGAGGTTGTCTAAACAATCCAAATCAGACCAAGAGTAATTTACCAGCCAAGCGGTGCCGTTTTCCCGTAATTTCTTGAAAGCGAGAATGTCCGATTGCGCAATCAACGTTGACGTCGCACCGCCCCTAGTACCGCCCATGATACAGCTCGACAGCGAGCAGAACGAATTCGCACAGGCATTTGTGTTAGGCAAATCATCGTTGGTTAGAAGGGTCTCCTGCACATATGATGAATGAGGCTGATACGAATTTGACCAAGTCAAACGCCTGTTTCAACGGACTACACTTCCCTCGGTAGGGGGGGGGGGGTGACATTACCGTTTCGATGTGCTATTCCACGTTTGCTCGTAAACGGTCAACCCTAGGGGTGTCAAGTTGTGTCACTTTGGGATTTGGGTAAGGACGCAGGGGGTCATTGTTTGGTCCCTCGGGCGGCTCTACATAGTCCCTTGACCTGTTTCGAGTGCACTGTCTGAATTATTTACTCAGTTTGAGTAACATCGTCTGATTTCTAACTTTGTTCTTCGTTTGCTTTTATTACAGATCTGTGGCAAACGATATAACATGTCCTCCGAGGCCAGCGTACCCCTCAGCGGGATGTGATTCCTCCGTCTTTACGCGGCGTTTTCGCTTGCGTTCGCTCTAAATTCCGTTCCTGTGGGATCCTCCGGGTCCGTCCACCCCGTTTTCCGGCGCGTCGGGGCTTGCGTCTCGTCCTTCCTCCTCCCTGCACTTACTGGCTCCTTTGTTGGGTCCGCCAGTACTGGGGGGAATGAGGCCCTGCGTGGGGCCGGACTTCGGCGGTGACGGCTACTTCGTTGAAGGTCCACGAGCTTAACACCTCGTCACCCCCGGGTCTGCCAGGAACCGCTGCAGTCCCTCTGGCACCTCGGTGTCCCGTCCCCCCTTCCCTTATCCATCCACCTCAGCGAACGCGATGCGTCTGGCCTTGGTTGGGGGGAATGAGGTCCTCGCGGGGACCGGCCGTTTATGAGACGATACGTCGGCGCTGCCGTCAAGTTTACCGTCGCCCATGCCCCTACCGGGGTTAGGGCAGGCCTCCCGCTGTCGGGGTCCGGGCCCTTAGCCCCCCCCCCCCCTCACATCATTGCCAGTTGGCTCTACCTGGGGGTGGCACGACCCGCGACGGGGCTAGGGGCAGGAAACGCTCCTCCAGTGGGGGAACGGTTCCTTGGGAGTGACCCCTCAGCCGGATGCTTTACGGTGTCCCTCCAGACCCTTTCGGTTTCGTCAGCCCTGGTAACTTGTTCAGGGGACGTCCGTTCCAGGCGAGTTCGGTTTTTTTGTTTTGGAAACCCCCCGCCCCCCCCGTTAAGTCACCGTTAGTGTCGCCCACCCCAGTGGGGCATCTTCGTCGGCCGTCCCGCCAGGGACGCCCGCCTCGATTTGGGGGCGTTTCCCCCTTGGCCACAACCCTGGGTTGGAGGGAATGAAGGTCCTCCCGTCAAGGCAACGCCGTTGCGGCGGAGAGGTGTCCTGCCGGACTTGAATCTTTCTCTGCTCGCCGCAGGGGAACTCGAGCGCCCCCACCCTGGGCCCGACTTCTCAAGTGCTGTTTCCCCCGGTCTGGCACAGGACGCCTCCGGTGGAGGACGGTGACGTTCCGCCTGAGAGGGCATCTCTTGTCAGAGCAGGACGTTCGGGCCCTCGCCCTCCAGGAAGCGGGGCTGCCCCACCCCCATAGGCAGAGGGGACCTCGGCCATCGCCCGGTATGCCCATGGGGGTGGGTGGCGCGTCATTTTCCCGCCGTGGGGGGGGGGGGGCGAGGGGCGGTGCCCCTAGCCGGCCCGGCTCCCTTCCCGGACCCCCCCCCTCATGCGGACCCTAACATGTAGGAGGGCGGTCTCCGGAATTTCGCGGGGCGTGCTCGCTGTCCCTCGACAGGTAGAACCTGGCCACGCTTTCCGCAGGGGTATCGCTCGGAAAGTTTCGCTCCTCCCCCCCCCCTCCCGCTTTGCGTCGTCAGGGGTCCAATCTTCACTTACTGGACGACTGGCTTTCATGGGGTCTCAGCAGCGTGACGGTTCACAGGAGCACCCGCCCGGTCCTGGACTTGTCGCGGAAGCCTGGAGTGGTCCGCAACTTGCCAATCAGACATGCGACCGTCCCAGCAGATCGTTCATCTGGGTGCGCAACCCGATCTGGCGGAACGGATCGCCCTGCCCCGAACCCCGGAGACGGTTGGAGGCCGACGCCGGGCCGTCGCTACGCGAAGCAGGGGACTCTCCTGCGCGGGCGTGCTGGTCCTCCTCGGCTTTATAGCGAGCCTGGTTGAATCTGGTCCCCATTTGCCGGCTGTACATGCGTCCCCTCCAGATCCATCTCTGGCGTTTTTCCGCCCGTCGCCGGTACCGTGGCAGCCCCACCTTGTCCCGACTAATCCGGTGGTGGATGACACCGGACGTCCACACCAGGCCGTAATGGCTCCCACCTCCCCCCCCCCCCACTTTCTGCCTCACTCGGACTGTATCGGCTGGGAGGCAGAGGGGCTCACGCCCCGGAGTTCGCGTTGGCTCACGTTGGGAACCCGATTTACGGGGGACTCACTAAGCGTGCTCGAGTTGCTGGCGGTGTTCTGCGCCTTGAAACTTCTGCAACCGAGAGTGGCTAGCCGCTTGTACTAGTCGTTGGACATACCGCGAATGTGTCCGTCATAGACTGGTAGGGGCGGGACGTCGTTCGCGGAGCCTATGGTCAGTGACCTGGTACTTTGTTTTTCCAGTGGTGCTGCGCGCACGACGTGCGCTTCAAGCGATCGCACCTGCCAGGAACAAGAGCTCCATCGCGGACGCGCTCTCGCGCATCGCTAGGCCCCGACGAAGTGGTTCAACTCAACACGACGGAGTCCGTGAAGGCCTGTGTTTGAGGCGTTTCGTCATCCAGAGGTGGACTTGGTTCGTTTTTGCCTCTCAACGCAAGCTGCCCTTCTTTCTGCACACGAGTTCCGTCAGGGCATGGGCGGCCGACGGCTCTGTCTCTGGGTGGCCTTTCTCGACGTGTACGCCTTCCCGCCGCTCAGCTTCGTCGACAGAGTGGTCCGACAGGGTAGCAGAGAACCCGTGTCGGTAAATAGCGCCGTTTGGCCGACCCAGCGTGGTTCCGGCCGCTCGTGGCGTTGGTGGCGGGGGTGCTGCGGAATCCTCTGTCTCCGGGCCTTCTGGTGCTCCCGGTCTGGGAACGCGTCACTCGCTATGGAGGTTTGCGACTGGTGGCGTGGCCCGGTGTCAGGGGATTCTTACGAGCGTCGGGCCTGTGAGAGAAGGCTGCCGCGGGACGGAAGAAGTTGCCACCCCTCGCCTGTACATTTCTCGACTCGGAGTGTACCGAGGTGGTGTGCGAATCGCCATGCTTCGTCGCACGGCTACCGTCGGAAGGGGGCGTTTCTTCCTCTACTTTTTCGCTGGGGGCGACGGGTACACGCGTCCCGGGGTTACCGCTATTGAAGCCGCCCTTCGAGCCGCTGGCAGACTGTTCTGCCGCAGCTGTCGGTTGAGACAGCTTTTTCTTCTGGCGGCGGCATCGGCTCGGCGCCGTAATGCCTTGAACGCTTTGTCCGTCCCCCCGGGCCTTATGCGTTTTGAGCCACACTGGGTCCGCCTGGTTCGGACCGTCGTTTCTCACTACGACGCAGTCGTCATTTTCTCCCAACGCCGATTTTTATCGCTCTATTGGGGATTCTCGGGAGTGAAGGGGGATAGAGGTGGTGTCCGGTTCGGACCCTTCGGGTTTACCTGGATCGTACCCGCCCTCTCCGCGGTCCGTGTATGCCGCGGTTCGTCATCACTTACAACCGCATACACGCGCCTCTCGGATTCATTCTCTCGCGGGATCGTTAGTTTGATCTGTGGGGCGGACCCGGGTGGTCGGTCCGTTCCGACCGCGGCTCCTGCCGCGCGGGGGTTGCCTCCTCCCTCGCGTTTCTGTGAAGGTGGTTCTTTGGAGATTCTCCAGGCTGCGAGATGGAAATCTCAGGAAGCCTTCTTCTCTTTTATTCCTTCGAGACCCCCTGCGGAGTGAAGCCCGCATGGCCCCCGCTTTCTTAACTCCGCCTCAGGTGGTGGCCCTTCGCGCCGGGGGGGGGGGCCGCTGCCCATTAGGTCGGCGTCGGCTTGGCGCCTCCTCTCCCTCCCCGCCCACGTCTCGCTCGCGTAGCGTGTTTTGTTTTGGGCTGTGGCGGGGACATCCTGCCTGTAACGGGATGGTGCCTCGCCCGGTTGTCTTGGGACTGGCGACATTGGAGGCGGTACCCAAGCGTCCTTTGTTTGGCGAGTGTTTTATTCTAGCTTGTTAATTTTTCCTCCCCGGCTTCCACCATACTCCTCGCGGTGGGAGGCTGCAATTTGTAGTCCAGAAGGTAAGTTGTCCATCGTCGTAGCCCCCCTTAACGAAGGGGGTTAATCCCCTGCGAATTTTGTGCCATTACTGACTTTCGGTAATAATGATGGTTATATTAGCCGTACCTTCAGGTTGCCCAGGGATTTAGGACCCAAGGCCCAGTGGGGCACAACATGGGGCCACATTATGTGGATAACGCAAAATGATTCTCCTCAAAATTAGTATTTTGGTGCACAGTCCTGACATTCAGTCATAATGTGGTCTAAAGCCGTACCTTAATAATAATAATAATAATAATAATAATAAAATAATAATAATAATAATAATAATAATAATAATATAATAATAATATAATAATAATAATAATAATATAATAATAATAATAATAAGAATATCTCGTTCTTATATAGCGCTTTTCCAGGTCGAAGTACTTGTCTCGAAGCGCTTCACATCTATTTACCTACCCCTATCATATAGTGCTCGGAACTCGCAATCAATGGTTTTGCAGTCTGGAGCTCCGACTGACTAATCGCCTCCGACAGACAGACAGACCTTCAAAGTGTTCAGGGGTTTTTGGTGTGAAATTTCACATAATGGTACTTGAAATGCATCTCCTCCCACAAGTTTCAATTGATTTTTGTCTCGCCTACTTTGTTTCGAGATAGCCATCTGGTCACTTGCGTTGTTGTTGTCGCTGTCCGTCTGTCTGTCCTGTCCGTATGTGCGGTTCGATATCTCCTGAACCGTATCGAGCGGTCATGCTGCAACCTTTTTGAGGATTGTAGTCTAATTTGCATAATTTCTGCTATTTTTTTTCAAGTTCATTGATTTTTTTACGAAACTCGGTGAGATTTTTATCTTTATTCCCAATGAATTTTACATAGGGACGAGGGCACCAAGGCCTTTAATGGTTGTTTACTCAATTCGCATTTCCCTAGTCTAATTTGGCCTACTCATGCAGTTTTTAAATTGGTTGAATCCCCACGAAACGTGGTAGAGATTCGTAAACACCTTCAATCCCGATAAATTTAACAACAGGTATAAAGGTCCCTGAAGTCATTACTGTGAAAATTTGCAATACCTTCGCAAGTTTTCGAAGTTTTTTTTTTTAAATGGCCAGAACCAATTGGAAGAGTGCCGTTAGGGTGCTCATATAGATTTGGCATGGTAATATTTGGGTTCAGTGATCAACAACAATCTAAAGAACGAGGTCAAAAGGTCAAAGGTCATTCTTAGAAAATGTGGCCTATTTTAGAGGTTACATGGCAAAGAAATAAAAAACGTCAACTTTTGTATATGTGATAGAGCCCTAGTGTGCTACATAGACGACACCAAATCCCGCTTCGAGCGGACAACCTGGTCTTCAAGTTACAAGGGGCTAAAAAACGTTCTGCCAGCCAGAGTTCCTCACGACACTCATGAACAAAAAAATCATTGGAATAACCATTAGAATTTAATTAACATCTGATAATTAGTCCTAATACTACCGTTGGATGACATATATACATTTTCATGAAAATGTTCCCTTGAAATAAGCACATTCCCAAAATATCAGCCTATCGCATACACCTCTTCCAAAGTTGTTGCAGAAATGAAGGCACTCCCCTGCCTCTAGGTGAATCTGTAAGCATGATGCTGGCCCATAAAAAGTACAATGTATGGTGCTGGTTTCCATTATTAACTTGAGACAAGCCTTCAAGCAGCATGGTTAAGATTATGCCTACATTATTTGGATTTTTCAGCCAGGGGTTCAGGGGGGGAAGTGGGGGCTGAAATATACCGTGTAGTTTAATTCTAGGTGAGCCATATTGTACTTGGTGTACATAGAGTCATAGACTTAAACTGCTAAAACACGGATAACAGATACGAATGCATTGTTGTTATGGAAATATGCTAATAGGAATATCACAACCATCCAAAAGGAAGTGCATTTATAAAAAATATAGGAAAGCTTGCCAATCCCCCCCCCCCCCCTTAAAAAGGTACAGCAGTAAACAGTAAGTGGTTAATGCAAGGTCATTGTCGCACCGATTACTAATTTACAACTGAGAAAAATAATAGGGTATGGAGTACTTTAACTCTCCGACATTTTTAACAAGACTGGCGGTCACTAGAGGTCATTCAGTGTGTTAATTTTGCTTATTCAGGTTGAGTTCAAAAATTTCAAGTTTGTCGCATTACATGAAGGCTTCATGGGTATAGTGAGCTACCTTTAGTACCCAAAATTGTAACATCGACTCGAGCCACTGGGGTTATTCAATATGTATAATTTGCGTCATTCATGCAAACATTCATGTTTGTTGGGATTCCCATGACAACGTATTAAGTGTGGTTCGCCATTGGTCCTGAGAAAATGGGGTCAATGGAAGTCGAGAATTGTTGGTGTCTAATTTGCATAATTTAGGAAATTTAGTCACATTTCCACACAACCTATACTCCTTTAGTAGACATGGTCAATAGTTAGTCATTATGAATTTGAAATCGGTCCACAGGTTAATAAGCTGTTTCGGTTAATGCAATACCAAACCTGAAAGAGACAGATAGAATGACTTATAATTATTTGCATGGTGACTTATGGAAGAAACCACTGATCGCGCAACCAGGCGAGTCACTGGGGGCGATCGTCTAAAAGTTACAGCAATGCTCCTTGGGTTGGTGGTCTATCGGGGGTTTTGCGAACTTCTGGCCCAACGTGGACCCTAAAGCCCATCATGTGAAATCACGCAAAATGTTTCTCCAACAAACTCTGATGCACAGGGCAGTGCTGATGTTCGGTCGTAAGGACGGTCGAAGGTCAAGACCATTGGGTCCAAGTTTGGACCCCCAAACAGTCATTCTTTGATGGATGTTGATCAAACTCGGATCCAATGTTCATTGATTATTAAGAACCTCGTTAGGCCCTGTGAAGGTCAAGGTCAAAGTTCTTCAGAAGGGCATTATAGGCTATTATGTGTGTATATTTACAAAAGTATTCCTGCAAAGCACATACATTTTTTTTTAAAACAGTGTAATGATGTATTTGAAAGTGTTTTTCAGCTTTTGCAGGATTTTGGAAGAGCAACATCTTAGTGCGTGGAATTGAAACAGTAACATCTGATGAAAAGAACCTCTTAAACAATCATTTTATGATGGATGTTGATCAAACTTGGGGACCCAATGGTCCTCAACTCTTGGAAATATGACGATGTAAAGGTCAAGGGCAACGGTCATTAAAGTGGCACAATAGGCCACTGGGTGAAATTGCCATTTTCTCTCTCGATTTGTTATTCTTCGATGGGATGTGACCAAATGAGTAGCCATGTTCTGACTGCGAGACATTTTTGGCCATATGCAGATCAAGGTCGAAGGTGGTACAGGGGACAATAGGCAATTGGTTGAAACTGCCGTCTCGGCCTCATGATCTCGAAAAATGTAAACAAAGTCATTGTACATTCTTCTCGGTTCATTTGCTGCGGTTTGAGCTACAGCACCATTGGTTCTCTAGTTTCCCCTTCAAATCAATAGGTACATTCGTCATTTTCTTGACAATGTCGGAGACGTCTATACAGTTAGTCAGTTACAACTGTTGTTTGTAGCCAGACTTGTTCATTCGTCACTCGACCCTACTGGATGGAGCTCATACTTGGCATGAGGATTCCCCATAATGGGTACATTACCTCCTTATTGTTTTGGGGTCAGGGCAATCGGAGGTCATGAGAGGTCCAAAATCTTGGTAATACGATGAGATTGGAAGGTTTGGTCTGATCAAGTTTGAAATTTAGTATGCGCTCGTTTATGGGAATTGTAGTAGACCGAGGAGCGTATTTTGGAAGAAGGTCGGACATTTGTGAGAATTGATATTTTGACTGCACCCCCTCCGCCATTTCCGGATAGATAGAGCTCATAATTATGTGGGTTCCCAATCAATTGACACATGATCCCTATTGTTACGGGGTCAACCAGAATGCTACGCACTCATCCTCGCGATGAAATAGTGAACATTAAAGAACATAAAAGGGATGTTTGATAAAGGCATTAAAGAGTTTCGACTTTGAGTGAGGTGACCTATAATCATAAGGGCCTCAAAGTCATAAGGATTGGTGATATGTATGACTTTTGCCCTATTTCGAGGGGCGTGCCTTAGGTTAAAAGTGACAGGTCGTTGCGCAGACACGCAACCGCTGTAGAGGTCAAACACGTACGCGCGCGTACTATGTACGCAACAAAGAGGAATGCCTGCATACAGAGGTCAAGGAAACCCTGCTGATTAAAGGCCAGTGGAAGTTGTAAAGTAACATTTTTTTCAAGTGCCGTGGATCGTTTTGAAACTTAAATATATGGAAGAAGGTTAAGGCCTACTATTTATTCTTAAGAATCTGTGAATTTTTATCATCAAGGTTCCCCAATTCTCGTGTGGACAGATCAGAGTTGTTAAAAAGTAAATTTTGCATCAATGGTCTTTGAAATATGTTTTGAAATGTTGCAATAAATGAGGAGAAAACAAACAATTGACATACTCCTGTGAAAACATGAACAAGTACACCGAACCGTATATAGGGGCCTAACCGTACTTGTGATCCGCTTTTTCGGGCCGTTTAATATTATTTGGGTATCCGCAGGCCCACATGGAGGTGACAACGAAACACAAACGTTATCTTACTGCAAAAAATTAAATCAGTTCTTATAACTACTGCGCTCAATTGGGCTTTAATCCACTGTATTCATTTCACCGATTCGGTCTGATAGAGGTGATGGCAAAAACAATACCAAAAATATGGAAACGCAGTAGGACCTACAGTAGGACTATAAACAGGCCACGTATCGCCGCAGCTAGCCTAACATTAAATAAATTTACAAAAATATCCTTACATTAAAATAAATTTAAAAAAAAAGTTACGGTCAAGTTAGACCACGGAGCCTACTGCATAAAAGGAAATCCTAAAAAAAATAGTAGTAAAAGAAACATTAGAAAAGACCAATAGTCATCCTCAAGGAAAGGGGAAAAAACATGTACCGGCGCGGGATTTCGAACCAAGTGACCGATAAAGTACCTGGAATGGAGACGACCTTCCTGTAATGAAGAACGGAAGTGTGGTCGCCGCCATTTTGTGACCCCAAATTGACCCTCCAGAGACCCTCGTTTACAATGACTTAGTGTGTATTCGAAAATAATTGTCGCGAAAATTTTGATACTTCCTAAAGATTTTTTGTATGGTTTAATTAAGCATCTTAGAGAATATTTCAATAAAATTACGGAAACGTGTATGAACTTGATTTGAGTGGAAACCAGGTAAACGAGGTTTCAAATCACAATAATCGGTAGGGGATAGGAAAAGGCCTAACGTTAAAGTAAGTAGTCTACCTAGGCCTAGGGATGAACTATGATGGCCAAACCACATTATTCACTTGACAGTAGCGCATGTTGAGATTATCATAGACTTTTGGGGTAGGGTAGTCATGGGCCAACAATAGATGTTGCATGGGCTGATGGTCTTGCCTGGTTAGACATCAATACATTTTGCTAGATGTGAAAATGTATTGTTACGAAACTAGTGACTGAAATGACTAAGTTAGGCCAAACTTTGTGTTGTTAATGTCACTTCAAGTCAATAAGTAATGAATAGCAGTAGCCTAGAGTAGACTGGGTGACAGCCTAAAAGGCTTGGCTACCAGTATTGTCACTGTGTTGTCTATAGTCTTAGCTTAAAAGAAAACAGGATCTGTTGTTTCAGCTGGTAGGCCTAATGGCCTATGTTGTTTCACTTTGGCACAAAGGCAGTAGGCTATAGTAAAGCTATCAGAACATAATTTGGCATGAAACCAAGCGTCCAGCCTTATCCATGTGTACCTGGATACCATGATAATGAGATTATTTAGTGTTGGGATAGCATGGTGGTGGTGTTGGAGTAAGATTTCACAGATGTGATCCCAAATCTAGTTATCGTTACCCAGACCTAAACCTACTGTAGTGAAAACGCAAATCACTAGTCCAAGGACTATGCACCTTTAAATAGACATTATTCCCACCGCTGAGGAGGGTTGCTACTTCGGTCTGGCAACCCTGATCATCGCCGAGAAACCCCGCGAAAGAGTACGAGTCGCCTTTCTTTTATTTTCTTTTCGTTGAAATACACGCCAAGAAGAAGAACATGGTCCTGAGCCAAGTGACCGAGAAGATTATTGAGTCGCCGCAAGTCCGTTCTGGCAGGATGGTTTCCCTGTGCAGCAACGCGTACGAAGCGTCGCACCGCTAACCTGCAGTGAATCTCGCCGTGTTCCCTACTTCGTCGTGGCCCACAGACCCGCCCGCAGTTCCTAACTATATGCTGCGGGTTTTATCTACGCCCACCGAATCCGGAGGCCCAGCAGTGCCCGCAAGCCCTTATCCTGTTGGTTATCATACAGAACAGACTCTGAGCTGAACATGCTTCTAGAGGTACCTGTACCCTTTGAGGCGTCCTATGGAGGGAGGATTAGCAATTCACCCCATTGTTCACGGATATGGTACTATAGGAGATCACCGTGAGGGATAGTGTTACCGTAATATACCGATTTTTTCGAACTCTGATTTGGGATTCAGATAACTCGAAAGCGGATTGAACATCTCGAATCGTTGGTGAGATACTAACACGGTTTTTCCGTCTATTCGGAGATTGGAGGTACGATGGATCGCAAATCATTTAAACTTGTATCTTCTACAGAGGGGAAATTTGATCAGTAGTTATTATAACTTCTCGGTCGGCCAGACCCGAAACCGGAGGGGGTCCACTCAGTATATTGATAGATAATAATTGTGTGTGTGGGCTGAATCCAAAATTAGCTGTCCCGAATCTGGGGACTACACGAAATCCTACTCCAATTCCGCCCAAGTTGCAACCGTTAGGACGTAAGGGTGGTCTAGGTCGTACCTACGGTGAGTATGAGGGGAAGGGGAGCGGTGTGGTAACAAATATACTGCTGTACGAATCATTACCAACCAAGAGTGCATATGTTAGTGAAACTCTGGAGCAGATTATAGTTCTATGGAATGCCATCAGGTGAAAACCATGTGAATATAGTACGAGTCTGTGCTATTTTTGTCCGCATTATCACATTCATCGTTATAGTTGATAAAAAGTGTATACCCCTTAACGATTCAAAGCCGTTGGGTAGTATATGCATTATCATATTCTTCGTAATGTTGATGAATTGTATAACACTTACACGAATGCAAGCGTTAGGCAGTATATGCCCAACTCAACGAGGTCCCTCCTTGAGTTGTGAAACACCTATGGCGTTTCCGTTTTCTTCACTCAACGAATCAAGCCGTTGAGAGACGTATCTATCGCATTCATAATTATTGGTTGGATTCCCGTTATGAAATTGGAACTCCACGCACGTTTCATTGATTGGTGGGAAGGGGAGGGTTGTTCAGGGATTTTATCATAATAACTATGGCTGGTGTCAGGCAGAGTACAGATAATAACTTTTGTAACGCTTGAGGCGTTGACGGTATTACCCGTACGTGGCGACACGATGGTGCGGCCATTATTAGAATCAGGGAGCAAAACGTTCCATAACTCGCCCAGAACATTGAGAACATTCCGACAAACTAAGGATTATTCCGGAATTGTTAGACGCCGTGGATTTCACCTCGGTTTTGCCACCGTCATCTACCAAGGAGGGGGGTGTTATGCCCGGGGCAGGGATCTTTGCCCCGATTCCAACGGACGCTTCTGACCGTAGGGAGAAGGCGGGTTCTGGAGAAGACATCTCCCACCTGAGATTGCCGCTACCGTCGATGCCGTGATACGGGAGCACGAGAGTAGGGACTAGGGACTCGTGGGAGACGTACGGAGGCCCAAGGAGAGGATGAAGCATATGAGCGAACCCAGGGTGGGGGAATGGATAGGGGGGCCCCCGGTTCAGCTGGGGTTTACAAACCAGGACGGAGCCAGTCAAGCCTCTCCCCCGAGACAGCGATGACACATGGGTGTAAAGGAGTGCTTTCGGGACGGAACACTGAACATGAGTGCGGTATTTTATGGCACTCGGGCGCCTGGTTGCACGGACTTAAATGAGCTTCACAAAGTCCACCCCGGGGCCCGCTAGGGGCAGAACCCAACGTCAGACACCACCCGCCAACGCCGACCTTCAGGCAACAACGGTGGACACCCCACGCAGCGAGGGCGGGTCACACGTCGGACAACACCCGCCAACACCAACCTACTGGCAATAATGGTGGGAACCCTCTGCGGCCTACAGGACGACAGAACCCAGTGTAGGACACCCACCTCACCGACCTCCTAACGTCCCAAAATGGTTGATTTTACGATGGGCAGTCCAACTGGACCTTCTTCAAACAAAAAGTTTCACCCGTATGCCCGGGGATCATCGGGCTGGGACGCCGACGAGAAGAGAGACGCCTTTTCTTTGTGCATGAAGGGTAAAGCTGCAGGACTTCTACAGCTGCTAATAGAAATGGACCCCTCCATTGGTATCCCTTAATGACGGAGTTTGAACGACGGTCAAGAGTGAGGACTTAACCTGAGACCTGCGAGGTTCCAAGCCGAAACCCAGAGGAGGAGAGTCCTACCGGGATTGGGCAGATTTGCATTATGAGTTTTAGGCATAGCGCGCCTCAAAGGGCGCCCCGGAACTGGGTTCGAGCGAAATTGGTTTTTCTGTTTTTTTTTGATGCACGGTGGGTGATGCGGTCTGCAAGGAGCTGGACAAACGGTAGTAGCAATGCAGAAACAAACAATTCTCTGTCAAAGGCCGTCGACTAGTGGAATTCTTCCAGTGCTGCACGTCAAGAGAACCCGAAACCCAAACGAGACCAGAGGCGCGGGAGGATCTAAAAGGTGAGCCCCTACCGACTACACGGGTCCTTGGCAAAATCCGAGAACGAAGCGGACGGAGAGGACCGACACTTGGCGAAGCAAGTGAGGAGACAGAGTGAGTCTCCCAGTGAACGCCGGTTCCGATCCCCATCTCCTCAAAAATGCGTCAAAGGGAACCACCAGCCAGAGAAGCCCGAACAGGCCAGCAAGGGCAGCGGCCTAATCGCTGCGAGGAGCGAGTCGGCAACTAACTAGCCAGATGGGTAAGCTGGTAACCTCCGTATCGGACATGAGAACGGAAATCAGAGGTTGAAGCCGAAAGCAGAGCAGCCGCAGTCCCTCGCCACGGTTCCCAAAGCTTGCTACCATGTGGGGCCTGAGGGGCATTCAAAAGAATGCCCCGAGCGAAATCCGAAGGTTACACTTCAGTAACGAGCGCCAAAAGAAGTGGTGGCGGGAGTGCAGGCCAACTCACCGGACGAACCCCAATAGGCCTATCAACGGAAACCCGAAAAAGGGTACAAAGGTAGGGGCTACAATGTGGGCAGGGGTTACGTTGGGAACTTCAGGAGAGGGGGGAAACTCAAGCAGATATTCTCCCCACCAAGCCTGCTTGACCCCAGTGGAAACTACAGACACTGTTACCATAAACAGGTCAACCCAAATTACGGTGTACCATGTGACAGTAACCGGTGGGGGTAGGTGTTGAATGCAGTTGGTGGCTACCGATACGGAGACTACCATTATTTCGGATAAGGTTTACCACACACCCTAAAGCCTCTTCCCCCAATTAAAAGGGGATGCATTTGTCAAAGCAGGCCGAGAGATGACAATGTCGGGTTGGGAGGTTACAGTGGAGCTGTGTATAGGATCAAAAGTATACGAGGAACACATATTTGTAGCATCTATCGAAGATGAGATGGTTGGATTTGACTCCAGTCAAACAAGGTTGCAAGGTGGATATGGTGAACCACTTGCTTGTTATTAACGAAGATTCTCTTTCCCTCAGAATAGGAGGGGACAACACCAATGGCGCCAGTCAGCTGTGAGGGTTGCCAAGCGATCGGGTTGTTCCTCCAAAGGCGGTGGCCGAATCGGTGTCCCTTCCAAGCAGTATGCGGACTACGTCATGAACCAGGGGAAGAGTTCCATGCTGATCGCCCGAACCCTGATCGTAGAGCAGGTGTGCCAATCATTTGTGCAGTCAACCTCTCCGACAAGTATGTATACTGAAGAAGGGAAGGGACGATTGGGACAGCCGTAGAGGTAGGGGTAATACCAGACCACGAACCAGTGGGTGAGTCAATTAATATGTACAATGGGACGGGGCGTACTTACTAACTGTCGGAGGGGATCCCAGGACTACCAAGTTGGGGTGCTGACAAATTCAAGGAACCAATCTTCCCCGGCTACATTGGAGAGTGCCCATCCAGTACAGAAGGGTCCAAATCCTGACAGTAACCCCGTACCAGAGTTCCAGAGCACTAAAACACATGTTGGGCGAATCAGGAAGACCTGAGGAGGAGCAGTTTCAAGTACTGACTGAGACATCCTGGAGTTCAGGATGTTCTTTGCAGCACACGCCGTTGAAATGGGTCGTGTCAGGGAGTGAACATAGGCTTGATACGGGCCCCGCCCCGCCCATTAAGCAGACGCATTGGAGTACTCCCATCAACTTGCCGGTGGGAGGGAAAAGAAAGAGATGACCGAATGCGGGGGCCAGGGTCATACAACATCGATCTCAGAGTGGTCGTCACACCGGTCCTGGTGAGAAAGCGGGACGGGACAAGTACGTTTCTGTATAGAATTACAGGAAATTGATGACGTCACCATGAAGGATGTGTATCCCCTCCCCTTAGTCGAGGATTGTGTCGACATGGGCCGCGGCAGTGTGTGGTTCTCCAAAGCATGTGCCCTATCCAGCTATTGGCAGATCAGGGTACATGAGGCAGGAACCAGAATAGACCGCCTTCGTCACTAAACAGGTTTGTTCGCGTTCACCGACTCCGTTCGTTCGGAACTCTGCAACTCACCTGCAACGTTCTCCAGGGCAATTAACTTAGTCCTGAGGGGTCTAAACTGGGAAACTGCATTAGCTTTCCTCGACGACGTGATCATCTTGGGCAGCACCTCGAAGACCACCGGGAACAATCTGAGAGAGGTACTGCAGGTTTCCGACAGTATGCATTTAAATTAAAACCCAAGAAATGTTGTGTTCTTTCAGAAGCGAGTAGAGTGAGTTATGGGGCGAATTTGGGGATGACACCATGGAAATGTCTGACCACGACATCAGGTGGTCCGAGACGGCCCCACCAAACAAACACCCAAGGAGTCGAAACGTGTTAGGTTTGGCCAACTATCCCCTTTGAATATCCAAGATTTGGCGGAGATGGAATGCTGTGCCATT
This sequence comes from Sclerodactyla briareus, assembly GCA_026419785.1. Lineage (NCBI taxonomy): Eukaryota > Metazoa > Echinodermata > Holothuroidea > Dendrochirotida > Sclerodactylidae > Sclerodactyla > Sclerodactyla briareus. Next base: position 104,308 of record JAODTK010005811.1, on the reverse strand, counting down.
GTATGCCCTAACCGGTAAGAAGCCTTTCCTTTGGGGGAAGAACAAGAGAATCTTTCAATCTCTTGAAGAGAAAGTTGACCCCCCCGCTGTCCTGCCCTACAACCCAACAGAAATCCCTTCATTGGATACAGGTGCATAGATGTGCGCCGGGGGTGAGTTGATTACAAGTGCAAGGGGGGCAGGAGAAGTGATTGCATTACGCCAGCTTCGCCATTTACCCAGGAACAGAGACGCTACTGTAACACCCGCAAAAGAGTGCTTGCCATCGTGCGATTGACCGGCAGTTCCGTCACTAACCTGTTGGCCAGCCTTCGAAGTAGTACGAAATGATCACAGCAGACATGACTTGGATATTGGTTAAGCAACCCGAAGGGGCAGTATAGCCCGATGGATGGAAGAGCTGGCAACGTACAACATGGTGGTCAAGTACCGCCAAGGGAAGTACCACACCAATGCGAACGCCCCGTCGAGGATGACCACTCCCGAAGCTGACCATTTCCGCCACGCGTTTCCCACGAGAGGACCTCACTTGTGGGGGTTGCAACTATTGCAGTCGTGCCCATGCTCGTTGGTCGTCATTCCTGGAGGCGGTAGATGACATCGTAATATAGGCGTCACAGGTTCTAAGGCCACACAGGTGCGGGTAGGGCTATACCTAGCCCGTCAGGGAGCTGACGAACTTGGCTCCAGGTGGGGCGACTACATCGAGGAAGACTACTCCGAGGATCCCATGGACCAACCTAGAGATCCCGGAGGGTAAAAGAGTGAATGTTCTTTCCGGAATCGGGGAAGAAAGAAAAAATTCTGGCAACACAGACGAGGTCACCGCCAAACTACTGCTGGGGTACTAGTGGAGGAAATCAGCCATGAGCAAGCTATAGACCCGGATTTCAAGGGGGATCCTTGGGGGGGTGAGCCCCCCAGAGCTGAACCTATCCGGCCCAGAGTGATGGCATCCAGTCCAGTGCCAAGTATACTGGATCAAAAGAAAACGTCTACGACTAGAGCGTGGGGTTCATGTTCTTTAGACGCAAAGGACAATGAAGACCAGGACTTACTGCTTCCCAAAAAAAACCTCGGGATGAAGCATGAGAGCTCACAAGGACTGCCTTCAGCAGGTCAATCAGGTTGTCCGAGAACCTATTTCGGTGGTAAAAGAGAAATTCTTCTGGTACGGCTTGACCCAGGATGTGAAGCGCACGTCACCCAGGGTGGACCTGTTCATCTAAAAAGAAAGCCGACCCGACGAGAGAAGTTCTCTATGATGGAGTACCACGCCAGGGGCACCCATGGACGAAGATCACAGGATTTTTCTCGGCCCGTTACCCAAGACCACGAGCGGTAACCAACATATTCATGGTTAGGGTATTTAGACCAGTTTACCAAATGGTGGAATCGTTCCCTTACCTTTACAGACAGCAGAACTAACAGCCCGGCTGCATCGGGGCGTTCTTCTTGACGGTTCGGGCATGCCTTTCCAGATCATCTCAGACCAAAGACGGAATTTCGGGAGCGCATTGTTCGCCTCCCTATGTGAGGTCCTCCAAATCACAAGAAGCGGACGACGCCATACCGGCATTCGGCAAACGCCAAGTCGAGCGGTTAACCGCACATTGATGGATGCTGTCCGATGCTTTGTCAGCAAGAAGCAGGATGAAACTGGGGGGGGGTGGAAAAAACCAAGGGGGGGCTATCTACCCCAACTAAGCTGGCGCCCTTCGTGGCCACGGTAAACCCGAAGTTACCGGCGAGGACACCGACGAACGCCTGATGCTAGGCGAGAGATCAACCTACAGACGATATGATGGTTTCGCCACCGTCAGCAGGGGAGAGGAGACCAGAAGACCAATATGTCTCCAAGTTGGTGGAATTCCTTCAAGGAAGCCACGAAGCTGCTCGGGTCCGGTTAAGGCAACCAGCAGACGCATGAAGAGGGACTATGACCTACGCGTATTGGAGAGTCCTACGACAAGGGTGACAGGTTTACATCGTGATGAGGCCTCCCGTAAGGGCACAGTAAGAAGCAACCCCCTGGAAAGGATCTGGGATCATAGTGGAGAGGGCTTACCCCTCCTTTTCAGAATACAGCTCAGAACTAAGGTTCATGATGGCACCATGACAAAACTCAAGCCATGTTTCGCTCAACAGTGCGGGGTGGCTGGCAAATTACCAGTTACAAGAATCAACAGATGGGGGGGGGCAACAGTGAGCAAACAAGATGTCTATTGTGCCTCTGTAAAAAACCTTGGGACGGGAGGTTTATAATTCAGTTGCGACGTTCTGTGGGACGTGGTACCGTGGTTCGGGCATCGATATAGCACCTTCAGAAGCACTAGGTATGGATAATTGATGTGGGAGCTGGGGGGGGGGGCGGGGGGGAAACTTACCCGAGTCCTAAGTGTATCTACCTTGTCTCCGCAGAAAAAACCTATGATACTCCGAGACACGTGGGAAGATCTCCGTACGTCGGAAGGATTCACCCAGAGGTAGTGGGGCGAGAAGGGACCCACCCAAGTCACCTCGCTGGAACAACCGTAGGGAGCAGCCCGAAACTGGAGCTGGCGAACGGTGCAGACATGCGCACTCGAAGCTGAGTGCGCAAAGGACGTTCAAGGGACGAGTGCACCTGGGCAGAGTCCTGGGGAACGGCGCAGAGTTCCAGTGCCCAATCCCTTGGTGTCAGGATGGGCAGTGTTCCACCTGAAGTACCATTTGGCGGAGGTCCATCGACCCTCCGTCATGGACCTAAACCGAGACGTCTCGCCCGGTACCTGTCGAGGAAGGAGGACTTTGCATCCTGAGCGACTTGGCCCTTGCAGCTTGTGGGGACCAAACGCACGTTGTAAGATCTGGCCCGGCATGTGGATACCCGGGCAACTCCATAAGGCCGGGGTGAACATCAACGATATCAAAGGAAGCTGCCGAGGAAAGCTTGTTTCACACCAATGACTGGGAACTTTGGGGGGTGGTACCCCACACACCTTCTGTCTTAACCCCCTCAACTCCCCAGCTGCTCTTTTACATTGAGATGCCTGGAGGGTGATCCTCCGGAGCCTGTCCACAAAAAGGTTCGCTGAATGTACTTCTGCTCACGCACGGCGCCACCCCTAAGGCGCAAACTAACCGCTACCATTAAAGCGAGACCCATGAGGAACCCCAATAGGAGAGTTAGTCTGCGAGAGACCCATCCACCGCCTGGGGGCCGCAGAACACCCACCCTACTGCCCCCACAGGAACCCCAGCCGAACCATGTGGAATGCGCCGCTGCCGCCAATTGGGCTTATTGAAGCCACTTCCACATCGACCCGGATGCGACAGCGTCTCTGCAATATCCCCAACAAAGACCCATCCTGGACGTAATGGCCTATCTACCCGAAACCCCCAGGGGTTCACACGTTGGAAGTAAGTCAGCGGAGAGGAGTTGTGAACTTCGTGACCCAGAAGAAGAAAAACCTACCCGAACCAAGCCGAGGTAGATCAAACTACTCGGATGCACTTCAGCGTACTATTGGGCGCACACCCCAGACTATCTTGGACACAGAACAGTCACCAAATTACAGCAAGCCGAGTCTACAGGGATCTAAGGGACTTGGCGAAGTGGGACTGGACTTTTCCGTAACCGGGGATCAGCAATGGGTGGATCAGAGAGACAACTTATAAAGTCCACAGCTGCTTGTCAGGCAAAAGTCCTGGTTCACCGTTACGGCGGAGAAGGGGCATTCTGGGGATTTGCCTATCTCAATTGCCTCGACCTACTGTTCTATCAAGCGAGAAGTCCCAACAACGCAGCGTATCCAACTGCACGTTTTTCGGGCCGGCCAGAGGTGGTGCGCGCCGTTGTTAGAGGTCTACCCCTGGACCTATTTTAGCCTCTTCAGTCATGTAGCAAAGTTCAGGAGGAGCAAGAAGCCGGGCCGTCCGAATCATCCCGTCTGCTAGGGTGCTCTTAGAGACCGAACGCACCTAGTCCCGTCGCCAGAAACCACCCCCCGTAAGTTCCCCACACACCTGCATCACACCGCGCGCTCGTGGCGGAGATAGTTGGAGCTAACACCGAGGAGATTCATCCGCGTGATTGCTAATACGGCCTCTGCCTATTTTCGCCAAAAAACCGCCAGGCATTTCTCGGGGAGGGGATGAAGCATCCTAGTCCTAATTAAGCTCGGGTGGTACTTAATAACAGTAAAATTGTTTTTAGCCTGTTAGGTTGTTGCTTTTTTTTTTTTTTCCCCCGAATCTGGGACAGTTGTATATATGTATTCGTGGGCCTACAACCTAGGCACGATGTGTTACGAATGAACGTAGTACAGGTACTTACGAGGGAAAGCCCACAAGCTACATTCAGCACGGGACACTAGTCTGTTTAAGGGTGTCCTGTCCAGCTCGGAATATATGGACGACGGGAGAACGGTACTGCCACGCGAAAGTTGTAAATACTTTGTATAGTTCGCACCAACGCTGAAAGTGTTGCTTATTTGTTTGCACTTGCTTAAGTAAGGACAGTAATGGTATGTATGGCGGAGGCCGGCACCGAACCCTAGAAAGACTATCGCCTATTGCTATAGCCTAGGGAACTATGGACAGTGAGTTCTATTTTCAGGCAACGGAGTTACAGTATCGTGTTGAATGTGGTCGGCGTTGTGTTTACTTCTCGAAATGGGGGGAGTTGGCCCAATCGAGGTACTTTCCGACAACTGGGAAGTCGCCAGAAGGCCTTGGAGCAGGGCAGCGGGGGATAGCCATTGTAGACAGAGGGTAGGTGCCCATTATTAAATAAAATAGGGAGGAATGTAGTGAAAACCGCAATCACTAGTCCAAGGACTATGCACCTTTAAATAGACATTATTCCCACCGATTGAGGAGGGTTGCTACTTCGGTCTGGCAACCCTGATCATCGCCGAGAAACCCCGCGAAAGAGTACGAGCGCCAGTTCGGAAAAAACACGCCAAGAAGAGAACATCGTCCGAGCCAAGCTGCCGAGATTTATTGGAGTCGCGCGCAAGTCCTTTCTGGCAGGATGGTTTCCCTGTGCAGCAACGCGTACGAAAGATGTGTTCGCCCACCGATAACCTGCAGTGAATCCTTCGCCGTGTTCCCTACTTCGTCGTGGCCCACAGACCCGCCCGCAGTTCCTAACTATATGCTGAGGGTTTTATCTAGTTATCAGCGCTACACCCGTCTCTGTGTGAACCACCAACGCTGGACTGTAGTACTACCGTAGTCGACGCCCCTCACTCTCTCCATTAGGACAACGCCCCGACACGCCACGGACGCCGTGGGACGACTGAAGCCCACCGAATACGGAGAGGCCCAACAGTTCCCGCAAGCCCTTATCCTGTTGGTGAGTCAAATATAGATTCCCGTATGCCTGCCACATCACAGTCCCCGAAATTGCCCCTAAAAAATTACCCTTTTACGGCGTTCCCCGATCTTACATGGATCACACAGTGAAAACCGAAAAATACCACACTACCGTAACCCGAACCATCATAACTGACCCCTTGGTCAGTTTGTGTTTTGATGAAATATTGTACGTTGGGGATGTGTCACCGTATCAAAGACGAACCAAGGTTGCTACATGATGTAATATAGTCCTAGGCCTACATAAATCCTAGGAAAATCAAGAAGTGAATTTGATTTGAAGGCTGGCATGGATCCATTTCTGCACAATGGTTGGTTCAATCCGAAACAGTTCACTCTATGGGCCTATAATTCCTGCAGCAATGGGATTTTTACCTATAGGCTCATGTTATAACCAGTAATAGGTGGCAAACCGCTGTTGCTGTAGATGTTTCTGTAAACAGTTTATATTATAAGAAGTTCACATATTTCATGAAAATTTGTGCTCCCAGCTGATATGAAAGCAGAACGCTTTCCTGTGCACTTCACGACACAAACAGTTCTGTCATGGTTCAAGGAGGTCCGGACACACAGAATTATATAAGGACCGAAACTGGACGGGGTTCAAAATATATGAAAATCAGAATCAAGCAAAAGATATGGAAAGATTGCATATGATTATGAGGATTTTATTACTCATCTGAGTACAATTTGCCAAAGCTGAACATTCATTCTCAATCTCTATACATTCCTTCGTCCTGGGGTTATTCTCTCTCACCAGCCAGGATGATACAGGTAGCAACGGATTCAGCTAAGTCTGTCGCAGAGGCCAGCAGAAGGGTGAGCCTATTGCTGGAACAATGTTTTTACTATCACTGGATGAAGCTACCCCATTCTCAGGTGTTAGGATATATATTTTATTGTTCCAACTTCCAACTAGGACCATCCTGGTGTCTGGTCCTCTAGAAAAAGTGCTGCACCTGACAGCGGCAATCCGATTAGTCTGGGGGCCCAATTAGCCATTTTCAGCTTATGTGGCCAATTCTTCACAATTCTATTGCGAGTCAATGATATTCTCGAGGCCTATGTTGCTTATTATGTACGGTACCAAAGTAGCCTATCAAGTTCCTGTGCGTACCTCATATTTACATTAACTTACATGGTTTGGCTCATTCCTGCTACAGTATACTGGTGCAGCTATTATAATCTGCCCATCTTTTCTCTCTCCAGTCAGTAAACACCCCCTGGCCTCCTAACCCCACCTGCGCTAACCTCCACTCCTTAGCGTACTAAACCTTGTTTTTTTATGATTTTAATGACTATACAACCGTGGTGTTGTTCTGAATGCTCATTGGCTATTGACTAACCATGTTAACCACTTTCCCCCACTCCGAAAAAAAGTTCTCATGGAATTGCTTGTCTCAATTTTGAGACGGCATACCCGATGTTATGTACTCAGTAGAGCTCACTCGCACACTTCATGCAGTCCTTGGTTTATTCAGTTTCGACTACAACTCTGGCTTTTCAACAAGAAACAGAACCGAAGCTAACAGCTCTACCAAAATGTTTGAAGGCTGTTAATGTGACTAGAAATGGCATTAGCCCAGGGTACAAAAGAGGCAACTATCAAAAGGTAACGCACCCCAAAAACTCATCCTCTAAGTCTAACCTACGGAAGTGAAACCACAGTGACACACCAATCACCCTGCTAGACTCCATGAACTTTGCACTGTGCCACTAACTTGATCCTCACGCAGTCAGTGATTCTCAACTATAATAGAACCAAAATTGGCCTAGCTAAATGATCTAGCCCAAAGCCAGGCCCTGCCTACATGAACTCTCATTACCCTATGCGCTGGCCTCTGTTCGTCTACCGTAAAGATGTGTGCCGACGGTGAGGGCTATTAGGTATGCTCATTAACGTTGGCCATTAACATAACACTATTGACAACAGTACGGTACAGCCATATGGATGTCTGCTTTTCTCGAGCGTCATGTCTTTTAATCCCGGTTTTCGCACTTTTATGCCAAGCAAGTTCGCGCAATTGATTTTTAGATTAATGGTTATTGTTGAGGTGAAGTTTAAATTCAGAAAAAAATGTCGGGATCAAACTGCCTTCGATGTTTCGTCGCTTTTCGCGTCAGGAAAAAACAAGTAAGGCCTTTCCGTACATACGCGTACGCCGCCAAACCACGACAAATAGTGCCAACGTTCTTAGCAGACGACATGTTCGTTTTTATCATGTGAGGATATGTTGATGGCTCCAACATGTAAGAGCAGCATGCGTCTAAGTCTTCAGTATAACAGCCGAATCTGACAATTGTGATTGGAATTCTCAGCTGTTCATTCACAGTAGACGTCTGTAATTTTCACGGAGGTTCTAACCGTATTATAGATAGTATTGAGGTATCATGAGATTCCTTATTTCCAGCGCCTCCTGCAGGGAAAATAAATTGCAGAGGAAGGTCAGAAAATGGCTGCTTTGCCTACTTCATCTCAAGTATAGCGGCTTAGTGTTACGCCTCCATTCCATTTTAATTTATAGGTCAGTGTTACGAACCCGGGCCGCGTACGTCAACGCTCGAGGATTGCACCACTTTACTACGGGAAATGACCACGTGACTCGTAGTCATTGTTGTAGAAGTACTGTTTGCTTACAAACCGAATCGCGGCATGTCATTTTATCCTGCAAGTTAGTAAGATTGTTGCTTTATAGTTACCATCTACAATTTGTAAATCGCTTGGATAGCAACCTGTCTAACCACGCAAATATCGTTGCACAGCAAGCATGCAGCGCCGGCGCCGCAGCTGAAGGCCGTCGCTTCGGCTGACCTCACAGGGGCTTGTAACGTTAGGTCTAAACGCATTTGTATTATACATATGTATAGGCTGGGCATACGTTACGAGCGCAGGAAACACTAGAAAATTGTTCTGTATTATTGCAATAAAAACATATATAATTGTTCGGAAACATATTGTAACGACAAACTATAGAATTAAATTGTACAAGACTACAAATTCACAGACCGAGTAAATAGCAAGCGATTTCATCGCTCGTAAAAATAAAATCGGAGTGCAAACATGGTTGACGGGTTTTTTTTTTTAAAACAGGTAATGGCCTCCAATATCCGGCTCTTTAGATTATGGGCAAAGAAGCTTGAAAGGTTATATAAAGTTACGTCGCTTTGCCCACGATGTTGTCATGTGTAGCGAGGAAAGGACTAAAAATATTCTTAGATCAAATGAATTTTACATCTTTAGTAAAATGGCAATATTCATCACGTCTAGGAATGTACTTGGGAGATAAAAAAAACATACACATCCACAGAATGGAATCGCCAAAAGCGACTGCGTCAAGGTTACAGAAATGTAACCATCGCACCAAAACGACTACAATACAAGCGATTTCATCGCTCGTAAAAACCGAGGACCAAGGTCAAGAGAAGTCAGTCTGGCAATCTCGTTTCTCAGAGTTCTTAATCCGATCGAGTTTGGTATACAGCTTTCTTATGAGAAGTATCGGTATCTGAACCCTATCGTTCTTGGTGTAGTCCAGGGGTCATATTTGGGGGGTGGGGATAGGGAAATTGTAAAATGTTGATGCTTTGGCCAATTTTGAGCATTGCAAACGATAACCTGGCATATTTGGTCTTTCCTCAACAAACATCTGTGAGCTAACTGTGTGATAACACGCTATAGGAGGACGATTCTTGTTTTATTCCTTGCCGCTTGGTGAGTCATATAGAAGGGTGATTAAACCAGTTGACAGGCCAGCAGAAGAGGAAAAACTGGGCAGAGACAGCACCGAGAAGGTCATAGTGAAGAGAAGAAGCGAGGTGTGGGATATGACAGACCCTTGGGGCAATTCTTGCATTGATGGGATGAACCGAGGAAAGTAAATCCATTGAGACGAACAGCGATCGACCGATCAGAGGAAAGTCAGAAATCCAGCAGATCCAGTGTGTCAAATGACATTCGCCATGCTCTTGACAATGACGGAGAAGTTGTTCTTTTTTTGCTAGACTCCGCAACGGTTCGACACAATTGATCCCGATTATCTGTTTGAACGGCTCTGCAAACGGTTCAACAGGCCCGAATGGAAAAGGGATTATACATATTCTTCGGAATTCGCATCCAATTCGTTTCAATCGACAATGTATTGTCTGATGCTCTCCTTCTGCCGCGGGGAGAGCCACAAGGCTCAGTGCTGGGGCCTCTCCTTTTCATAACGAACATGCACTGGACCATTGAATGATGTTCAGAACTCGGCCGCCAGGCTCATCACTCGATGTGGTCGGCCGCCGACTCTTCGTGAAATACACCGGCTGCTAGTCCGACAACGTATCCACTTCAACATTCTTTTCCGCAAATATAAAGCTTACCATGCATGGCCTCGCCTTTGCATATTGTACCGTCGGCACGAACAGTGCTGTGCCCATTCTCTCGGAATGCGTACGCAAATTACATAGACCATGTATCAACTGTCCGCACTCGCGGAATGAAGGCGACACGTTCTGAATCGGGGGTATATGTGATTATATTTTGTGTATATCAACTCACTACATGTGGTTGTAATGCCGTATACTTGTCGTGCGGGCAAGATGAAATAAACCGCCACTTAACGCTATGCCATGCGCTATTCCATTAATCCGTCTCCAACTCATATATGATAATTTCCCCAGGGCAATTTATATGCACTTTCACTGTACGTTTAACTGCTAGTGGTACTCACTAAAAGTTCACGGTCTATGCACAAGTTTCTATTGTCTCAATGTCCAATAACATAAGAAGAGAAAAAAAATATTTAAAAACCATTGGACAACCATTGGACTTAGTCCAATTTCGTGAAACTTGTGAGCGACCAGTGAGGAGTACAACCAGTCGCTTGTGGTAAGGTATGCTGGTCCTCATGTTGTCATTATTTATATACATATATGCTATGTCAGGGAATATGAGATAAAATGCAGTATAGGTGAGTATTGGCCTTGGCATTTGAAGGGACTGAACGAGCAAGCGTTATTTACAGAGTGAGCTCAAACGGTTATTTTGGATCACCATTGGGCAAAAATATTCCAAATTCCTACATCAAACTGCTGCAGCCTGAAAGGTAAGCTACCGGTACTCGATCTCCATTCAAGTCGACACTCTCACTTGTTAAAAGTCGTATAAAGGCAACACTGTTTTCAGGATAGAGCTAATGTATTCCAAATCAGTATTTAGACAATTGTATGGAGGGCATTACCCATGGCTAGAACAGTTGTAACCAATCGAATAATATGGCCATAAAGACGAGATTAGTGGAAAACGTCTGCCGTAAACCCTGAAGTAATTTCTTCCATTTGATTGGTCATTGCTCTTATATTGCCTTTGCTAAATATATATATTATATATATATATATATATAATATATATATATATATAATATATATATATATATATAGATATATATATATATATATGAAAATAAATGCAGTACATGCGAACGAGCACACACCATATACCCAATCTAGTCTATTATTTGAATATGGGCTTGCTCGTTGGCCACTGTGTGTAAAGGATGTCAGAAGCCTGCTTTCTCCATGAAGGCTAGGTGTCCATTGTTGCGTATGCCGGTTCGGGACGCATGTAAAAATCGCGAATACACGTGGGTCAGATGGGGCCAGTGTCTAAATATGTCCCATTTAGTTTGCAAAGATGGAGGAATATTGGTTCCACAGAGGCAAGCAATTTTCTAAATGAAAGCAAACCAATAATGAATAGGCACATATGCCAATGCGTATACGGATGGTATCACCGGAAGTGAGTTGTATAGAATATCTTTCTCAAAAAGTATATCAACGACAGACAATATGCATGGGCTGCTGCATTTCTATGGTCTTTCGGCATAACTTTATATAGAGTGTTCTCTTCTGAAACAAACGTTCATATTCGTAAATAAGTGATTTTTCACGTCCAGCCCCTCCCCGGACCAGGATACGCACAAAGGCGCAAGTTAGCGAGTAATTCAATCGGACCAAGATTGTATTGACCCTCAGCCGTCAATGAAGCGACCGGGGCGGGGAAAAAGTGTGAGTGTCCCCATCGTGTAGCCTCTCTCCCGTCGGAAAAGAAATGAGAATCTGTCGGGACATTTTGGGTTACAATTAGTAATTTTGTCGATTGTTTGTTACGCCGGGGAGTGAAAAATACGTAAAAGAATGCGGTGGGGAAATAAAATGAAAAATGCTCAAGATAGTGTTGTTGGTCATGGAGACATGGTGAGTTACCCATCACGGGGCATGAAATGCAATATACCGCTGCCTCCTCACTATGTCCTTCAATCTCCGTCACTATGTCATTATTCGTGCGGTGGCTCGTTCGGACCTTGGATCATATCCGTGAGAGAGGTAGCATTTGTCGTCATCAGAGCCGTATTCTCGCTGCCTCTTGTTACGTAGTACCCTGAGTGAAGAAAATATTATTAACAAATATAATTATGATGATAATTACAAATATAACAATAGTGCCTCTTGCCTCAGCAAAGCCTAAAGAACACAAACGACTCCGTGGGCTCACCGGCAGGGATTTTTTTTCTCTTGTATGAAAATTGAGATAGGCCCTCGTCTCATCTGGAGCAAAAAACAGCATAGTTTCTCCTCCACTTTCACTTGGTATAATCAGGGCTGCAGACCTATTCTGCTCGGTCTGGCGAGGGGGCGATGCACAATTGCCATTGTACACGTTAGGCTAATTCAGATCCTGTTTGTAGTATCATCTGTACTGCGACGTTAGGTTTCATAGGTTGCGGGTGAACAAAAGCATGATCTGCAGTACCTGAAGTGGCGGATTCACTCGAGAACGAACGAAGTCTGATCAAGTTGAAAGTGGTTCGCAGGGATGGAGACAGTATCGTACTCAAGATGGCATTTGGGTGGTGTGGGGGGGGGGGGGTGTGGGGGGGGTTTCAGTTCGGAACCCAAAGGAAGTGCGTCCTCATAAATATATCCTGTAAAACATGACAATATCAATATCATATCCCAAACAACGAAATTACAAACAGGCAATTAACGGTGTACTGTTGATAACCCGTTTTTATTGATATGCAGTTAGAACGCATCCGACGTTGAAAGCATGCGAGCTTGAACCAGTATTCCTAGTGAATATGCTGTATTCGTGCATATAGGTCCTATTGATGGAACCCTTCAGCCTCACTACAACTCAAAGCATGTGTATGGTTGTTTATGCTCACCGCATTGGTGGAGCTTTCCAAATAGAAATCTGCTCTTGTTATCCCTCTCGATAGAGAAATCGGTCATTGCCGGAAATGCCTGACTTCGTGTACAATCCCTCATCAAAAATCTGTCGAGAGAAATAAGAAGTTCGATCGATCTATTGCTCTCGATTGGATGACGAATAAAAATATATTATTATTATTATTATTATTATTATTATTATTATTATTATTAGTCACAGCTCCACCCGTTGAGCACTCTCGCCAGAAAGACTACAAACACGCGGAGAAGGTCCAGTTTACATATAGTATGAAGAACATATCGATACCAACTAACGCAGAATACATAAAGCGATTAATTGAGAAGGTCGAAGACTTTTCGAAGAGACGCGGTGGAGGGGTTACTTTTCCTGAACCCAGACCCCAGGGGTTAAGCAAGAGACGACATATGGTTTCAAGAGCAGGAGGACACCACCTCCTGTTCCACAACTAGAACCGTTTGAAGACGACCTCCTGGCAATGGTAGCGAATCACATTTCGCAGGTGAACACGCCGTTCCAAAACAAGCTCAAACAGAATTGTGACAAGATACGACGCCAGGGTAACATCCTAGTACCAGCAGACAAGACGAATAACTAGCTAGCGGGCCATTAGCCCTAGTGAATATAGTAAGTTAATGAAGGACAGTGTCACCGCCACGTAAAAGAAGTATGACAACCAGTAGAGAACACAATCAACCTGGAATCAAAACGGATTGCCGGAAATTGAAGATCGCAGACAGAATTGACGTCCTAGCAGCCAAACCGGCCTAAATAACACTGAAAGATCACAAAAGATAAGAACTCACCCTACATGAGACTCATCACACCCCACGAAAAGTGAAATCGTAGTTGTCGAAGCAAATATTGGACAGGATAAACAATGATCTTGTAGAGGCCACCGGAATCAACCAGTGGAAAAATACTTGACGCCGTCATTCAGTGTTCAAGAACACCCCAAACCAGGGACAACTCCACATTCCTGTCATTTAATGTGGTCAAACTTCTACCGTCGATGGGACAAAAAGCTGGTAGATACCGCCCTTGGCTGCTGTACTTTGCTGAAAGGGTTACCACAATAACCACCATCCGGAGAAAGAGAAATGTAATTACTCCAGGCCAAGAGCACCGCTCTCCACGGACAAGACCCCAGGGCAAAAGCACTCACGTGCACCTGTTGATGTGCCATGGATCTAAAACCGGCGCTGAAACGGTGTGAAACTGGGGGGAACATACATTCTAAACCAGATCAGTGACCTTATACCGAGAGGAAAAAAAACATCGGCCTGTAACGTGGAGACGGATTAGCGGACAGCAGCAAGCCACAAGCATTGCAGAAAGCATTCAAGGACAAAGCTCTGGCAAGATTCAGAGAGCTAGGTCCGTAGATCACAACCACGGCCAACACTACCGCCATCGACTTCCTAGACGTAACGTTCGATCTCCCAAAAAGAAGACATACAAACCAATTCACCAAGGCAAGTAGTAGTCCCACCCTTTACGTCCACGTCGAATCCAACCTTCCACCCGACAATCACCAAGAGAAATTTTTTTTTCCACAGTCCATAGGCAGACCCCCGCCTGTCCAACATCTCCAGGACACAAGAAAAGCTAGTTTTCAAATATGCTACACCGAAGTACCAGAGAGCCCTAAACGACGCCGGACATCTCGTTAAATCCTCACCTACAAACCACGAACCAACAAACCAGAAACTCAAAAGACGCAAAGGAAACGAAACATCACGTTGGTTCAACCTCCATTACATGTCCAACATGTCGAATCCAACATCGGGAGGAACTTTCTAAGGTTGGTGAATGATCACTTCCACAAAGCATCAAATACACAAGATAAGCAACAGAAACACATTTTAAAAATAAGCTACCGTGGTTATGGACAACATGGGAAAACGCGTCATCAAAGCTAACACAGAAATGTCAAAAAACCAAGAAACCACGTGAAGCCCCAGTGATGACAACTGCAACTGTAGACAGAAGGTGAAACTGACCACTACCTGGGAACTGCAACAATAGCAACGTGATCTATGGAGCCACAGTAGTAACCCCAGACAACGAGAAAACATACATTCGGTTGGTCTCACAGCAACAACATTCAAACAACGACCACGCAGGCAACAAGGCAAATTCAACAATAGAGAAATGCGCCACAGTACACGAACTGAGCCAATACACTGGGAAACTGAAAGACAATCGAATCGACCACGCCATCACATGGAGGATCCGTAGAAACGCCCGCCCGTACTCGCCACGCACCAAACGTTGCAAACTCTATTGTCGCTGGGGAACAAATACGAACATGATACAAGCTAACAAAGAAACAACCCTGAACTTCCAGATCCCGAACTCATCTTACATGAGGCCACAGAAGAAAGCACCTTCCGAATACGGAGGAGCGTCCTTGTGACGCGGGCTCTTAGCAACCAACCCTGCGCGTCCTGGTTTAAAACGTGAGGTATCAACCTATTAATTATTGTGATTTTCGTAGTTCGCTTATGTGTTGATTCTGCTAGTTGCTGACGATCCGTAGGGCGAAACAGTCGCTACAACTTATAATCTTCTCTGAAATATCTTATTATATCTATTTATTTATATTGCGCCGTAACTAAACATCCACGGTGGATGGAAATCTTTCACATACTTTGAAGGAACACTACAAAATCATTGGACGAAAGGACGAATAATAAGACGAAGAAGAAGATCGCTTTTTGCTAAGCCTCTCTCTTTGGAGAAGACAAACTCATAATCTCCGAGCTATTGCTCACGTCTCTTCCACTCTTCGCTCAGGTCCCAATCCCACAGGCAACCAACAATGCGGGAAGCGTGGTTGTGAGTATGTAGGCCATCATCCTGCGAACCAGCTTCAACCCCCAGATGGGCAGTTCAAAATAAAACCTCCCACCTCAACCGACTCCTCTGACGTCATCTACATTTTGACGTGTTCTAAATGTGAACAGGGCGATTACGTAGGAGAAAATCGACCCCATTCAGGCTGAGATGGAATAACCACAAACAAACCATTCGTGATAATGCGTCGGCTTCCCTGTGCTAAGCATTTAATTTACCAGGTATAGCATAGACGAACTTGAAATGTCGCTTGTTGAGGCGGGGTTCAGCACAAAAGGAAGCGAGATGGAGAAGAGAGCGCAAGTGGATATTGAGGCTAGGTTACCACAAATGTGCCTAAATAGCACACTTAGGTGTGTACTCAATGGCTATTCCTTCGTGAACAGGGTCTAATTTTTAGCATCCTTGTCCCCCTCCATTGCGTCCTTGATGGCTTCAGGTTGTCAAGTATTATAGTTGAGCGCCCATTTTGCGCGCGCGATTTTCCGCAGATCATCTGATTGCGCTATTATATTTGCCTATTTGATTCCTTGGACCGAAGTCGAGAGGAATCTATGCAGTATGCAGTGTGCATGTATGTAGTGTTGTGTTGTGGTTATGTAGGTGTGACGCTGGATTGTGAACACAATAACAGACCCACCTGGATGGATGAAGATCAGAATGGTATATGTGTTTCCCCATGATGAGTAATGAACACTATTGTTTTGCGGTAGGTCAGAGGGTCACCGAGATTCAAAGTCTGCAACCTGTGAACATGATACGTCCTCAGAAGTTGGTCTGATCGGGTTCATTGGGTGGTTAGCTTTCCTTATGGGAGTACAGGAACCTTTGTGTTTTTTGGTTATAGGGTCGGGGTGGAATTTGTCGAAAAAAGAAAATTTGTGAATAGAAAAGCTCAATTATTGGCCAATTTTGGCTTGTGAACAGAGAAGTTCGACCCCACCTGGAGGGATGAATTCATACTTGGTATGTGTGTTCCCATGATGAGTACATGAACCATATTGTTGTTTTGGGTCAGGTCAGAGGTCACCAGAGGTCAATAGTCTGAAAGCCGTGTGAACACGATAAGTACAGTACTGTTGGTCTGATCAGGGTTCAAATTTGGTGTGTAGCTTTCGTATGGGGAGTACAGGAAACATACGCTAATGTTTTTCGTATAGGTCGGGATGAATTTTGGTCAAAAAATAGAAAATTGATTGAAAAAACTCAATAATTTGGCCATTTTGGCTTGTGACAACACACTTAATCGACCCCACCTGATGGACGAAATTCATACTTGCTATGGTATTCCCCATGATGAGGACATGAAGCCGATTGTTTTGGGTCAGGTCAGAGGTCATCTGAGGTCCCAGAGGTTAAAGTCTGATTAACCTTGTAAACACGGTAATAAAAGTCCAGAATAGTTGGTCTGATCGGGTGGATTTGGTGGTAAGCTTTCTTATGGGGAGTGCACGTACCTATTCTTATTGGTATAGGTCAGGTGTGAATTTTGTCGAAACATAGAAAAAAATTAGTGAAAAGTCAAATATGATGGCCAATTTTGTCTTGTAAACTTGATAACTCGACCCAACCTGAATGGATGATGCTCTCACTTGGTAATGGTGTTCTTGATAAGAGTTCATGAAATCCTATGTGTTTGAGGTCACCATAGGTCAAAGTCGAAATCCTGAAAGTTAGTGTGTAGATATCTTATCCAGAGTATAGGAACCCTATGGTTGGTTAAAAAAAAATGAAAAATTTGTCAGACGTTATGTTTCCACAAAGGCGTGGTAACATCTCCCATTTTTCTTGAGTCTTGCTATAGGTTGTATCAGAAGAGGGCAAGGAATCACTAAGCCTTTGGCTTCTGGTTGTTTCATAACATCGCTTGTACCTAGGCTCGGCAATCCAACGCTATAACGGCCCTATGCTGAGCTAAACGTTGGTGTGTACAATGGCAGTACGCGCACGGGTTGGTTTTTGCATTGTATTTCAGACGCGCTGCCTGAAAATGTCCCGAAAAAGAGTAACACAGACCGTAGTAGATCGAACAATTTAACCGAGAAAATGTGATCCGCGCGTCAGTCCTTGTCCAGGGGAAATTCTACTCAATTTGTCCCTGGTAGAGTAGTTCATACCGTAGATGGTCAAACATTTCACGCACACGAGGGTGATCGCGTATCAGTCGGGTGCGGGGGAGAATTTCAAACTAGCATGGGTAGGCGGGATAAACCGCCCAGTGTATACCCGCCTTTTGACATTCATTGAGAAGAAGTATCAACACCCCATAAAGACCCCCTTTGGCAGAAGAAACCAGTATGAACTTCATCCACCAAGTTTTGTTGTTAATCCATGGAAGTAAATAGGGACATGAATTAGCAAAGTTGGACCCACGATGGCCTTTGACCAATGACTTCAACTTTGTGAGAACCAAATTGTAGCGCCCATCCACCAAGTACGTTCAAATCTGACACAGTTTGGAAATCGCATAAAGTTCGCAAAAAAAATGACCTCCGATGACCTTGATCTGACCTCCAAATTTTCGGATTCAACTAGAGTCCCTACCCACCAAGTTTCGTTCAAATCGACTTACTTAAAATTTCGCATAAATTATGCACTAAAGCGGCCCCCAGACTACAGTGATGCCCACGTTCGAACTTATCCGAGATTTCACTAGGGCGACATTGTGTACCAAGTTTCAGATCAATCGGAAATTAAGGTTGAAGAGTTTGCGCTAACGCCTAAAGTTTCCGGCGGCGTCAGCGGAGCCTGGGACGGGGCCCACCGGGGGGGGCGGGGGCCGGCTGATCACCCAAAGCAATAATATCCCGGACACTTCCAGTGTCGCGGGGATATAATTACTTCAATGTATTGCACGCGTGCCGTCCAGTAATATAATAGCTCCATGCTATTTACTCTCAATGTGACCCGTATACGGCCGTTCTTTGAGAAGGGGATAGGATGGCTTCACTTCACACGCGCGTTGTTTACCTGAGACCGCGTCCTTCTCAACCTACCCTTGTTGCGCGCCATCCAATTGGTAACGGCTCATCTGTGCTATTATATTTTAGCATTTTCGAAGGACCTAGGAAGGGACTATGACGGAAAAGGAACTTAATTTGACCATATATATCACAATTTTACTGAATGTTTTGTGTTAGTACCAATTATGTTCCGAACTTGACGCTTTAACTGGGTATTGTAATTTATTTGTTAACGGGGTCATTGGAAGATTAGCTAACCGAGTTTCCCCAAAAAGTCAAAAACAACAACAACAACAACAAAAAAAACCGAGAGCGTTTCACCAAATCATTCAATCCCAATGCCTCTGGGGAGTTTCCTCTGTTAGTAGTAGGCATGTCAATTCTACAGTTTCAGCAACAACACGGGTACACATCGTCATCTGAATTTCTGAGCTGTCCGCAAAGAGACCCAACCACAGTGAGTCGTCACCACCGGAATTCATCAGTCTGAATATAGCCTGCGAAAAGAGCCGTGTTACGGCCGTCTCTCCACCGACTCGCATGACGCTGGTCCTCCGCATTCTGGTCGCGACGTAGTGGCCTCCGTTTCCGCGCTCCGGGGCTACAGCAACGGGATTGCGTCTAGCGGTTCTTAGGCGGAAGCTCAGTTAATGATTCAACTGTTCCAGGAGATGATGCTTTGAGATCAGGATTTGAAATTGTGTATTCCATGCTCCGTGTTTTCAAGAGAATGTCCAAGGTGTCAAGATTAACACTGTGGGTTACTCTGTATCCTGCAGGTGACTCAAATTAGACTGCTGAAAAGCTTTCTTGGGAATTTGAGAGGTAAGCAATTCAAAGTGTATCTTCGATCTCCTTGACAGTGCACATTGTGGGAAGTATGTTGGAGACCACGCCGCAAGTCAGATTTTGGAAACTATGAACCAGTAATCCTAGGCCCACGCCTAACCCTAACCACAATCTGAGACTGCGTCATCACGATAGTCAGAATTTGACCAGCGCACCTCAGAGAGTGAGGAGAGAGAGGGGGAGAGAGAGTGAGAGGGGTCGAGGAGAGATGGGGCGGGAGAGGGGGAGAGGGAACCTAGGTGGAACCGACCCCTACTATTCTCAGTCGAGGGTATAGCTGGCAATCAAGGCTGGAACGAGGCCAACAGCGACTTTCAGATCTAAACGGTTTTCTGTGTGCCTGAAATAACCTTTCGTGTTTTTTGGGTGATTGATTTGAGATCCAGAAGTAACAAATATGAAGAACAATCCAGTATGGAGAAACTTAGGAAATAACAGTGTCATATTATCATCAAAGGTTGATCCGCTGATGGGCAATGCCGGTGTTTCTGAAGGTTTCACACGTTTCATACGTCGGCAGTCGTTTAAGGGCTTCACAAGGATGAAGCATGGATCTTACCGCGGACAGACGAACCAGCACTCCCCCTCTCTTACGTGAGTTGCATGGGCCTTGCTATACAGCGAGAATAGGCGTAAGATAGTACTGACTCTGTGTACAATTGTGTTAGTTGATAAAGCGCCATCGTACCTTCGTGAAGTTGTAATGTCATTCAACTTGGAAGTGGGCTTGAGGCTTCCACATGATTGTTACAGCTTGCTGTGCCACGCACACATAAGCTTCCACTTCATCTTGTGAAGCCCCAACATTAGGTGCTTTTAAGAGAGGGTTGAAAACCTATCTTTTCCCCCGTTGCGCATCTGTCTGCAATGAGTGTCGTGTGCAATTTTTTTTCATTGTAAATTCACTTGTATGCATGGTTATTTTTGTGATTCTTTTAATTTTTTGAATTGTGTCATTGTATAAATGTATGATTGTAAGCCTTCGGACTACGGGAGAAGGGCGATATAAGTAAGCGAAATAAATAAATGATTAAAAAAAATAATCTTGACTTCCATGGTATACTGTGCGATATTGTGCAACATAGCCATTTCTGCAACGAAAAGTGAAATACACAGTGGTGCAAACGAGCATTAGTGTTCTTATTTTTCTCGAAATCTGTAATGTTAGTAGATCCTGAAGAATCAATCTGTGTCGAGCAAGGTTCACGATTTTGAGATGTATGTTGTGCGATTTTTCCCCGGAAAAGAACCATGTCTGCGTTGTTTGAGCAATGCCAATGTTTTTTTTTTCTTCAAAATCAAAAGAATACGGGGAGAAATTGTCATGGTTGCTTAGAACATACGTATAATTACTGTTGATTGCCCACGTGAGATCCCAACTCACAAATGTGAAGTTGCTTAGCACGTCGTCATAATTACGTGATGGGCACGTGAGATGTTCAACTCCAAAATGTGAAAGATACTTTTCAACAGCATGTCATAGGTCAAATCATTCTACGTTGCTGTGTCAAGAACGCAGGTAGATTGTAAATGCCAGGACAAAATTCTGGAGACTGGAAATGTTGGCCTCTTAATCTGTTAGGATTGAGGTGGCGTCTACCATGAGTGAATACCAAGGCTGCCAACTGGGCAATTTTCGCACCTCCAAAACGAAGACACCCACCTCCATTTTGAGACAATTGTCTGAGTTAGCGGCCAAGCAACGGTCGGAGTGGCTCGTCGGTACGTATATGACAGGCTCTTTGTCCCGCCGTGGCTGGCTAGCAAACGTATACATGTACTTGGTGTACGAAGATGCTGGCGAGAGATGAATAACCCGGAGAAACGGATTACAATTCACGAATAACATAAATGAGCTCGACTATATCTTACTCAAGGAGGCATGGCACTATTAGGTTGGTGTTAAAAGAAAGCGCCTCATAACTTGTTCAAAGCTCCATGGTTTGCGCTTTAGACCTCCCTCGAGCCGAGGCTCGCACTGCCGTATCCAGTTCTACAGATAAGGCAGTGGCCTCGTCTAGTAGCCACATCTCCGAAGGGAGGGATCGGGTCTCAATCTCCCGCATAAATAATAGGTGTAACACATACAAGGGACATGCTTCCTCATGGTTCACAGACCTTGCGTGATATTCAACGTTACATGGTCGCGTCCCACTCAGTGACATATTAGGGAGCTTTAGATTTCACGACGGCAACGGCAACGGCAACGTATGACGCAATGAAAAACCTACTGCGCATGGACAACCTCAACACCTGCCGCTACAACGTCGTCAACGACGCGGATCACTCCTTTTCACGTTGTCCTACGACCGTGAAGTGCCAAGGCGCGGCATCAGTCAAACAGGCTAACCATGGAATCGGAATTTACGATCAATTACTTCGAACGCGCAATCTAAAACGCGCGCATCTACATTACACAATTGGCACAATGACACGTCGTAGAAATATAAAGCGCCATTCCGGAAAGGACGGCGATGTGGTCTAAAAAGTGAAAAACATTACGTCATACGTTGCCGTTGCCGTCGCCGTCGTGCAATCTAAAGCACCCTATTCATTTCTCTTAGTGGAACTACCGAAGTATTTACACGGATTACAAATAGCGTCTGTGACGTCTTGACGATACTCAACTTTAGGAAGCTGCCACCATTGAATTGGTGATTATAGATAGTTCCTCGTAATTTATTTAAAGCTACATGTAGTTCGTCAGGGTTGTAGCTATGGCCCCTCTATTGAAGGAGTGTCTGTCCTGATGTGTCGACTTTACGTTTCGGGTTAGGAGAAGGAACCTGATTTTCATATAAACAGTGTAGCTATACGTAATAAGGTTCCTGTATGGCTCCTGTAGCGGCCCAAACTCGAATTTCAATTAGAAACACAAGAGTTGCTGCACCTGCAGGATGTCAACGCATTGCGTCAAGCAGCCATTTACAAGCTTGTCGCCGCGGTGTTCGCCTCGTTTAAAGCTCACGCCTGTATCCAATAACTTATATGTGAGTACTTCTTCACCAGGGTTTTCAGCCTACAATTTCAAAGCTTCATCCAATACTATAATGACATTTTACATCCATGTGTGTTGTAAACTCGTGTTCTATTGGACGAGTTTACGGACACAGCGGTCGACTTGTTCTCTGTTCCATTTCGTTATACATTTCATCTCTATTGATAATTTACAGCTGCCATTGATGCGCTTCACATAATCACGGCATGGAAGCACATGCACTAGCCGTAGTAATAGCTGCGCCCTAATTGCGGTTATAGGTTAAGTTCACATTGTTCCAGTGGCGTAGCCATGGGCGGCAATCATGGGGGGGGGGGGGGGCGGGGGGGACGGACGTCACCTCAAATTGTTTGGTTGGGGGGGGGGACGCAATGCATTTTTGCCCCCCCCCCAATATGTGAGACGATGCTATTTCGCTGACACTGTATCAGCATATCAAGCAGCAACGTGTTTAAGCAAATGCATCATGAAATAAATTATCAAGTTGAGTGAATTTGATTCTGAATTGGCGCAGGTGTTTCAATGTGTCGGTAGTGTAAAGCGCAACATGATGTGCTTGTGCAGGACATGATGATGTTCCTTGACGAAAAAGAAAAAATGCCTGAATTACTCTGGGATGTTATATATAATTATATCCCCGCAACACTTTTAAGTGATCTGGGATATATGGTTTCGGGGGCGTAGTCCGCCGTCTCCGCCGCCACCGCCGCCGCCTTCGGTAACTTTATGCATTAGCGAAAACAATCTTTAACGCTTATCCGATCGATCTGAACGTGGTAACATCGTCCGTCCTAGGATAAAATTTGGATGGTTCGAAGGGGGCATTCGCGCTTATATGCTGCCCTATATTTTGCAGGGTCACCGAAAATACAGATCTTAAAGAAAATTTGGTGGGTGGGTACAAACAATGGTCCCGAACATCATGACAGTGATTTCAAGGGACCGGAGTTAAAAATGTTTTTGTTTTTTTGCGAAAATACAGGTTCATCCGATTAACATGAAACTTGGTGAGTGGGGACAAAAAAGTTGAAATGCAACAGAAGAATAACGGAAATTTTCAAGGTCACCAGAGGTCATTAGAATAAACATTTAATGTGCTTCCTTTAAAAGAAGGTCCACGAAGGCCATGTGAGCGGGGATAGCCGTCGGTTCACCCGCCTGCACAGGTCTAGTTATCAATGGAAGAAGAGTTCTCCTTCACTCCTATCGTTTGCCATAAGCACTGGCTTACCAGCTTGGTGTATTGACTCCTTCATGGAACGTTGTCGATTCTTCTAGGGGACCAATTAGTTAAATAAACAACGAACTAAACTACAAACCGCTATCTTGAGGTGAAGGGGTGAAGCGACGGGGGTAGGTCTACGCTGGCGGGATCTGTGATTTTTTTATATTATGGTGCGACCACCTTGTGGGCCTGCGAGCACGGTGCACATACTGAGGGCGGCAGGCACATGGGGCGGGTGGAAACCCCATAAATAGCCCATCGAAGATTCGGCCAAGGAACGCACATTTCGTGCAAAGACATTGATTCAAAATTACAGGTGAAGATAGTTATATCCAAAGATTGCTGATTCTCGAGGGGAATGTCCAAACGGGTAAAATTTTCGGCGCGCTTCGGCGCAGTTCCGGGTTGTCTTATGTATTATAATCATTTGGTCACAAGTCTGCCCAGTCAGAAGTGTCTCTCCCATGCGACTGTGGTCGCAAAGAAGATAAAAATGGGGGCCGTAAGCTTGAGTAAAAAAACTAAGGCCTATCTAAGTGATAGGTCAGAGAGGGGTCAGTGCAATGGTCGATCGTTGGTCAAATGGACCTGCAAAATTCTCGCGCTTCGCGTGACACATAGTGTTGTTCCATTTACCATTCCATTGCTCCTTCATGACCGTAACATCACTTGCATCGTAATTCAGAACGTCACAGCACGACAACGACACAAACCTTGAAATGATCCATAAGGCGATAAGTTTTTGGAGAAACCTTTCTGAAAAGGAAAAATGTGTCATCGATTTTGAGGAGATGCTTACTGTCCATAAGACATGGGAAGTGCCGTTTCCTGCCTCTAGGGGGGTCTGCCAAAAGAAAATTTTCTGTACGATACGCGCCAATCTGTGGTGGCGCTCCGTTAGATGGTATTCATCTTGTCCGTCCCCACAAACGCCAACACAATCGCCGCCCTTGGGCGTTAGCTCTGTGCTATTGCGATTGTGCTGTCATATCATCAGGTCAATTCAATACACTCCCATGACAGCAGCTTATCTTATCGGCTATTACAACCCGCCCTCACAATGATATTGTCTAAGCTGTCGCTCATTCCTATGTATTTCACATAGAGCAGATCTTTATACGAGCCACACTCTGACACCCTTATCGACGTTTATAGGCAGAGCCTACCACCGCGCATTGGTTTAAAGGGCAACTGCAGAGTGATTTATCAGGGCTGAATCTCATACCTGGATAAAAACTTATGCGTCAGTCTCAAACCGGAAGTTTCTAGGACTTTCCGTTACGCGGTTATAGTCCATTTGAAGTTTTTGTATTGGGAATAATGTGTATTGCGCAAGATCAAATGCATCCCATCATGAAATAATGAATGATGTCCTACGTGCACAACCCTGCAAACGTTCCTTTGTTTTCCTATTGAAATTCAAACATTAATTTTCACTTCGAAGCATTTAGTCTATGGGAGAGGATTGCTGTAGTGGTTTGGTAGGTGTTTTGAATGGTTACTTTGGTGGCGAAAGACAACAGAACTTCTGATGAATATTTACTATCAAAACAAAATGAAACAATCAAATACATAACATAATTTTTCTGTGTTGTCCATTTGTGACGTCCTGCGTTTTGCGCAATTTGGGATTCCCCCCAAGTTCTCTGCTTAAAATAGCCCCAAACTTTGAAAGCCATAACTCCACACGGAACATCATATTTTAATGGGGTTTTGACCTATATATACGTTTTCCATTCCTTCCACATCTGTTGTATTCCAAGCCTGCAGTTGTCTTCAACGGAGATTCATATAATTGTCACGCGCTCAAGATCCCGAACTATCTATCCCTTCGTGCGATGCGCTAGCAAAACAGGCACATTCACAACATCGCCATATATATTTAGGCACCTGCTGTCCCTAGCTTCGCTTCATTTGTATATTTTCACAGACCACAGAAAGCATGACAATACAGGAAGCTTCTGCACAACAAGGCCTGGGTCTAGATTTTGGTAAGCATCGCGAGTGCCTGATCACACTCCCATATCTACAACTCCCACCAAGGCCACTTCGCGTGGTATTTTAATTTCTGCTTTCCTCGTCGCGGATTTTTATTCTTAGTGGAGTTCAAACGTTAAAGTGATGAGTTCCTTGCGATGACCAATAAATTCGTGCAACTTGTTCACACGTGGGTTTGACAACAAGGGGATATTTCAGGGTCAGACTAAAAAAACTAAAAACGAACCGCGCTGACCAAAGAAAACAGAGCAAACCAACGGTGCTGTAGCTCAAACAAGCAATAGTCGTGTCTCTCTAGCAATTAGTTTTACACAAGACAAATGCAGACTGTAGAGTAGTGTTATGGCACATTGCAGTATCGAGAACTGTTTCAGAATGTATGGAAATAATGTCTGAGGATTTTAATTACCAGCCGGTAATATGCAGGTTCGAATCTGAACAATTTGATACATACTAAAATCACATCATATTTGTCGTTGGTTAGTTTAAACATGATTTTTCAAATTTAGTCGGATAACATAGTGATCTACTTTTCTTTTATGGCAGTAATTAATTTTTGCCTTGCATATTTGTAATGTCGATGATGTTAGAGACCGAAACGTCTACCAATCACAATGGGATTTTTCCATTATTCTTATTGTGCCTTCACTGACGATTTTACGTTTACTGCTACCATGTCATTACTTTGCAACTGTGTACAGCCTATTGTTAGACACATACTTCCTGCTCACGGTGTATGTACAGTGACATTCACTTCAGCCTAGGAATGTTGCTGAAGCGCATAGCTGCTTGCAGTATCATTAATTTTAATTACTACAGACGTGAGTATTTTCACGTTTTTTAGTAGATGACAATTCATTGATATGCTGACACTTGCCTGGTCATTATTAACTTGACTCATGCTATCATGCAGGGATTTGTTTGGAATTCTGACGGTTGATATTCTTTCTCAAGGTTGCATCCATACATACTGACTTATAATCTTCATGGGCACAACCAGAGTTAGGAGGTTCGACGAGTCAAATTTTCCGGCAGTTTGACATTTAAAATTTCGATTCGACCCCCAAAAGAACCTGCATTGGTACTTTCGGCTTAGTGCAAGGTATTTGTCAAACATAATCGGAACAGATCTTTCTCGATTGGAGTCCTGTGTATTCTATGCCTGTGGCATGGTTCAAGGTTAGGGAATAATGATGAAGTCAGCAAAAGGCGTGGAAATCTGGCAGCAGCGATTCCTGCATCTCTGAACATAACATAACATTACATTACATACATACATACATACATACATACGACCATACATACAACTATCATGACTGACTGAATAGATCCCTGACTTCCATTAAGGAATCGGAAAATGGAGACAATTTAGGAGCGAAAGACTACATACATACATACAAAACATACAGAAATAATACATACATACATAATACATACATCTACATACATAACTTACATACATACAATACATACATAACAACTATCATGACTGACTGCATAGATCCTGACTTCAGTAAGGAACGAAAATGGGGGGAGTGGGGGAAACCCCCCATTAGGACGACAGACTCCGCACCTGTTGCTTAAAGTATAAAAACATCGTCCTTACCAAGTATAATGACCAGATACGTCTACTGGTTGTAACGTGGAAGTTAGACAGTTATACATGAGAAATTAAAAAGAGTGACCTACTTGCCGACTTCGAGTCACTGAGAAGAAACACATCGACGCCATTGGACTCAGCCAGTCATTTTTTCCTCCGGAGGCTGCTTTAAGGTGACCCGGCCTTTTTACCTTGGTAGTCGTACACGGAAAGCGCCGGGACCACAAGGGGTATATTCTGTCGCGAGCTCAACGTCGAATGTAGAAAAAACCCAACGAATTTGGCGAACGGGTTCAAATCTGTGCGAGGAGAATAAATGGGCGTGGTTAGCTCATGTCCTCCTCTGCACAGTTCTCGAAGCATGCGTTCTATAGGAATGAATTGACGTAACCAAATCTGTGTCTCATTAGGTGCACGTAATCGTACCCAGCGACGCTATGTTTCGTTAATCGAAACGGTTCATCGTCATAAGCTAAATCAATGCACAAGTTCGTTCCGATTGCATGTATAACTGTGTGGGGCGATTGTTTTCGACAACGGACTCCTCCTTATTCGCCGGGGTTGAGGGACAATTTGTTCTGAACAAATTAACAGAGGTTCGGGACAAGAGACGCAGTCATTAGGATGATAGGATAGTATGATGATGCCAATGCAAAAATCAGTTTGATGTAGGCTACAATGGAATGACTTTTGCCGTGCTGTCTCGCAACCGACATTGTCTGATTATTCGACGAAGGTTCTAGACACTCCCATCAGTCGGGAAGATCTCCTCCCATTTCCCTCCAGTCAGAGAACGAACTGAGAATCTTTCGGATATCCTCGAGCACTGAATTCCTGAACTTCCGGGTTGAATTTGACGCTGTCGCAGCTCCCCGAAGAGGTAGATTTTTTGGATAAAAGTCTATAACGGCCAACAGGCAAGTAATTTCAACTGTACTAGTTTAATTAATCTGATGTTAATAATCTGACTCACCGGGGCATACCTGTTATCGATCAACGGTTCAATTTAAAAACTCCCATTCTGCAGTTGATTGATTGATGGTTGATTGATGTGGTTGTATGGTTGATTGATGGGTAAAATTTATCACCGGGCCCACCGGATAAGTAGGGGTGGAGGCAAGGGTGTTATTAGCGATGAAAGTTGGTAAGACTAGTGCATAAACCTGCGTTTTTTGTGCACATATTATTCATTGATGGAACATTCGGCCAGTTAGGTCCTATCGGTTTAAAAAAAATATCAATAGTATCGTGCCAATAGAGACAAACTCCAGCTCCCCACGGATATGGCTTCTTGCGTACAGCGGACAATTGGGAAGAGAACTATCCCTCCACCCCTCCTTTTCTATAACAACACTATTACCGTGGGATTTCACTAATTTGAAATTTCCAACAACCTATAACCTCCCGGTCTTGAATATAGACGTAGGCTTTATATGGAAGATCAGCCACCCCGGCGCTATTGTCGGGAGGGTTGGCAATACTGAGAAACTCGATCGACTTCGGTCAGCCCGCTCGGGTTCTCGACCGGCTAAGTCGAGGCTCCGAGTGTAAAAATACAAGGTCCTCACTTATTGACCCCGTCCGGTTCCGATATACGGTATTTCGAAGTCCGTGTGATGACCGAGTGAGTGATAAGCGCGACTCGCGGTGTGACGGGTGGCAATCAATGACTCGGTCGACTGAGTCGAGTGTTCCGAGTAGATGTAAGGCCCCAAATGTTGGACCTTTGGTTACCGATATGCGATGTGTATTTTGGAGCCCGCAACGCATCCATGTGGCCACGTTGTAGTGACCCCCATCGTTATCCCAATGAAGCTGCATCACTCTATTAATGTAGTTATCACACTTGTCTCCTCCATTAAAAGGGGTTCTAATTTTTGCACAGGTCAATATATTTGAGATTTACCTTCGCCGACAGCAACGTCAAGGACACCAATGACGGAGACAATGGCGCCATCAACCTCCCGTTCCACTCCTGAAAAATGAAATATGACTGAGAATTAGGACTTTGGTGTTTGTTCAAGACGTATGAGGATACGGTGGCCTATTTGGGACTCCAGAATAAACCCTTCTCATAAATATGACCTACCAAGTTTGTTTTATTTAATCCTATTTAGATTTCATTCCGTGTGGTCCTACCAAAGATAACACGACTGTAAGGCAAGGTAGCTTTGTGACTTGTGTGTTGTGCTGCAATGAGTATAAACGGTAATTGACCTGATCTCGACCTTTACCGTATGATACTCATCCGAATAACTTGATAAAAAGGAGTACCGTGTTGATTTACAGAGAGTTTATAGACACCCCCCCCCCCTTCACATAGTCATGTTAGTCTGGGCAGTATTTAGCTTCTTGCTCTGAGTTCGCCTTTACAAAATAGAAGTGGGGTGCAACCTTATCGGCCGGTCAGCGACTGACAGACAACACCAATAACCATAGACTTCATCGCCGGCGATTTTCTTACAAATCGACGACATTTAGAAAATATAAATGAAAAATGCAACGGTGTGTTCCAAGAAGGCGATTGTCCCGCATTCTACTGACAACCAAGATATGACAGTCGAAATTGGTTACGACGGGTGATGACGGAGAATATTTCCCATGAATTCGCGCGAAGCATTCCTGCCTATGATAATTATATCCC
Organism: Sclerodactyla briareus; assembly: GCA_026419785.1. Lineage (NCBI taxonomy): Eukaryota > Metazoa > Echinodermata > Holothuroidea > Dendrochirotida > Sclerodactylidae > Sclerodactyla > Sclerodactyla briareus. The sequence goes on along the minus strand of JAODTK010005811.1, from coordinate 74,580 downwards.
CACTTAGGGTATATTATGGTTTTGGCAGGGTCGTCTCCCCGCCGCCGGAAGATTTTCGTGGTGACGAAATAATCTCTATAGCAAGTCCGATTGAAACGAAACTTTGCACACCATGTTCGCCCTTACGAAATCTCGGATGAGTTCGAATATGGGCATCGCTGCACCACTCTGGCGGCGGCCATCTTGGATTTGCTACGGAACTGAATTGATTGTGTTGTACAGTTACTCCCTAGTGCCTCATCCGATCCATATGAAACTTTGCACACATGATTATCTGATGAAAATCTTGAATGATCAAAGTTGGCGTCGCCCGACCGCTCTGATGGCGGCCATTTTGGATTTTTCGCGAAACTGAGTTTTTCGCTCATTCGCGCGTTTTGAAGCGTGGCGATCGTTTAGTTTTCGCCCCATACAACCCAAACCCCGGACATGCTGTACTGAAGCTCCTATAAAGAACAGAAGTCAGTTGGAACTGTTTTGTTAAGACCTCGACCAAAGCGCCATCACCCATCGTAGTGTCGGTGACGTGTTATTTGGGCGACATGATCCGCATTTCGTCAGAAGATCAGAATGTGTTCCGTTTGACAGCCTCCTCTAATTCGAGCTTCACAATAATAAGCTCTAGTTTACTACTCCGTGACAGAGGCGGAGACGGGGGACGCGTCCCCCCCCCCATAGAAAAATAAAGTGGGGGACCGTCCCCAAAATTTGACTAAATGAAATTTGAAAATTAACACCAACATCGACAATTTAACTATCATTATCGATCTGACTGTAATGCTAGTCCTCCTTGACTGGGCCTACTAGATTATTCAAGATGGACAAAAAAAGGCCACAATACTCGGCACCAAAAGTGGGACATTTGAAATAGAAAAGTGATGCTTGCATTTTTGTTCAGCTTTATGATGAACATGAAGAAATACCCCAAATGACATGTTCTGTGAATGACTTTATCATTTACTATCTTGCAGTAATGGCTTCAGGTGTTACGTACGTTTCAAATAACAAAGACACCAAAACAGCATGATTTATGTATCAAACTGTATACTGTAAATTGCTTTAAATTTGCTTACAGATATGTTGCGATACAAACAATACATATTTTGAAACCTTGATTCCCTCCCTTGTTTTTACAACAGTTCATCACCAAGTGAAAAAAGGTTTTAGAGTGCCTACTTACGTTTCATCAACGACATCAAAGACACCAATTTGTCCCACTTTTGGTGTCTTTTAAACGTACGTAATAATTTTTCACTCAGTTGGTCAACTATGTGTCAAATGCAGGAAACCACAGTGTTAAAACATGGTTAATCTTTCCTGTGTTTGGTTCGTCCCACCTATGGGAGTCGACCTAAACCCCTAACAGACTGCCAGTCCGATACCTCAACCACGTTACCACAGTGTGGGGAGGCCAACTGTGGCGGGAAAGGGGCTACCTGGGTGAGCAATCATACTTTACTCAGTCTCGATCATTGCACTTGAAATTCACCGTAATGAGCAAGAAAGTCGATTTTCTTAGAGGGGGGGCGGGGTGCGAAGGTGTGACATCCCTTCCCCCCCCCCCGTCCCAGTCTCCGAACCCATCTGATATGCATCATCAGTCTTCATACATACATTTTTATTATAACTAACGATTTTTGCGACATGACCCCAGTTTTCATGACTGGGTAACATATAGCTCACAACGCTTAGGAAGTGCCGTTTCCGGTCATCTGGGAGGTTTGTAAAACTCAAAATTTTCTTCGACGCTCCGCGCCAACCAATGGTGGCGCTCCGCTAGATAATAACACACATCAATTCATCAAACTTTGGTCTGCGTCCCCCCCCCCCCCCCTCTCAATTTGTAGGCTTCCGCCACCACTGTTCCGTGATGTTATACTTCACGTCCAGATGGTGTTTCTGTCAGACGCGATCGGTTTGTATTCTCCGAATTACTTATGTTGTTTCTGTGCTTCCGTTAAAGATCGTCTTACTTTCCCGCGTTTTCTGACACAGGGTAACACTCAGCACTGAAGATGTTGCCCAAATTTTGCACTATGATTTACCATCTTTACTATGAAGCACAAAGGTATGCGTCGGGGGATATGGTAGAAGAATTCGCAAATAGAGGGGAAGGGGTTACACACACGGAATGTTTTTCACGAATGTTACACAGCAATCGGGCGCCTCCTCACTTTGAGTTTGTGTTCTCTGACGAAACTTTGAACAGGGCACACAATACGCGCTCTAATGTCCTCTCTAGGTAATATAATACTACATGCATACAACCACCCGCGGCCAGTTTGAATTTTTGCGAAATTTCATTTTCCGCAGATTTGACATTGGTTCTTTTTCAAATTTGTACACATGATCACGTCATGACATGTGTGAGTGGGTGAAACAGTGGGCGTGGCCCGACCGCTCTGACGGCGGTTTTTTTTTTTTTTCGCTTCGGCGAACTGGGTTTTCTCTTTCGCCTATATGCGCGTTTGGAGCATGGCGATCATTTTTGGGACCAACTTTTGTTTTCGCCCAATACAAAGAGGCCCCAACGGCGGTCATTTTGAATTTCGCGCGAAATTAGAGTTTTCCGCTGATTTGAGCGTTCCGATGCATGGCGATTGTTTTGAGACCAACGTTTATTTCTGCCCCATAACGACTCGTGAAAAACCGGCGGTCATTTTGAACTACTCGGGTAAATTCCCTTCTTCCAGTTTTGCACGTTTCGGAACAAAACGATTTTCAGACCATATTTTCATCCCAAAGGACCCCACCCAAAGGCCATTTCGAATATCTGACAGAACTGCTTTTACTGCCGATTTGCATATTTGGAGCATGTGTGTGCATGGTACCCAAGTACAAACCTCCCACATTCCTGGGTCATAAATCCCCAAGTTCTGATGAAAAAATGAAGGCGAACAATGTCACCCTCTGATTAATCGAAAGTGGGGATAACATACGTGGCGATCCAACCGCCAGGCGATGTCCAGTTCTCTTATGGGAACGAACCTACGCGTGCCATTGTCTGTCAAGGCCGACTCCCAGAGAGCATCTGAACCTACACGTAGCCCATGTCCCGGTCAGGTCAGCCGGAGTACTAGGTCTTATCATGAGAACCCCACCCCCTCCCTCACCAACAGAAAAATAGCCCAACCATTTCCTTTTGCCTAACCATTAAAGGTTTCCGTGGCATTTTACCAAGCCCCGGCATCCAACCTAACGCCCTATGTTGAGCTGACGTTGGTGTGTAAAGTTTTGCAGTGCGCGCGGTTTTGCATTGTCTTCATACGCGCTTCCTGAGAAAATGTCCCGCGGAAGAGTACACAGACTAGTTTGAGCAAATGCAATTTTAACACACGAAATGAATCCGGGGGTCACCCGTTCGCGTAAAGTGTAAGGTGAGTCTCGTCTAATCCGGCATGCTCCGTGATCTGATCTCCGCCCGTATCACGATCTTGCGCAAGGTTATTGCTTCCTCAAAACTGTTAATGTTGATGTCCCTGAATTGCGATTTGATTTTTTCCGGCAAGATAGTCAACGGGTCTCCCCCTGATTGGTAGTATTTGTCTCAATGCTATTCTCTCAGCGCGATATTCCTGCTTCTTCTTCTTGGAGATCTCGCGACGGGACCGAAAAATCTCAAACGTCTATGTGCTACTACGGAAGACCAAGGGATTCGGTTGGTCACATCATAAGTTTCACGTTTGGTAATCCAATTGGATGGTCCCATCTGATGTTGAGAACATGCGGAGTAGTCTTTTGGAAATGTCAATTGTTGAGCAAGATTCTTCGTTGTACCCCACAGTTCGCAATTATACAGAAAAATACTCTGTATTAGGGCATCGAAAATCCGGAGTTCGATGCTTGTACTTACTCATCTGCTCTTGAAAATTGTAGATAGAGTGTTGAAAGCGTTGTTGGTTTCTACCAATTCTTATTGTTAAGTCTTCTTCGGTTCCAACAAACTTCCTACATATTTACATTTCTTCCAACTTCCATTGCCATTTCTTGTGATTGAAAATTTCTCAGTTTTCGTGCTGTTAATTTTCAGATTTCTTCTTGTCAGTTTCTCAGTCTCTCGCTCTTCGATGTCTTGTAATATAGTCACCAGTCGATGCCCAAGAGATATCATCAGGGATTGTTGCGGTCAACGGTGAAGAATTGTCGGTATTATTATTGCGCTGTAGGCATGATCAACTAACTGAGATGGTTGGATAACTGCCATCAGGTCATTTTCATTCGATTTCAGAGAGTTGGCCAGGTATGTTATAAAAGAATAATGCACTCGCACTGTCACCCTGGGGGACCCGACGTTCGTGCTGAAAGGATTTCCTATTTTGCCGTCTAATTTGACCGTGTATGAAACCTCGTTCAGTAATAGTGAAATGAGATGATAGAGTTCGTCATTCTCGAGGATCGGTTGCAAAGAATTGCATTAGGTGCCTTCTTTGAATCGATCGAAACGCCTTGATCATGTCCAGCAATAGAAGATTGTTGTTATATCCTATTGAGGTTACAGCTTTTCTGCTAAAATTTTGAAAGCGAACACGAGCTCTGCGGTGTATCTACCTGAGGTGTAGCCTGTTTGGGTGACGGGAAGTAATGTTCATCAATTAGGGGGCGGATTCTTTCCTTGTATACAAATTGCGAGGATTTTCCTCGGGGTTGAAAGTAAGATCACAGTCTTAATCCCTTAAATTTTCTGGAGGCCTTTTTAGTTTTTTCCGGTTTTTTGAATTGGTGTTAAGATCCTTGTTCAATTCCTATTGGTATTTCTCGGTTTCGGCTATGTTATTCAGTACATCAGCTATGTATTTATGGGTACAGGGGGCATATTTGAGATGGCTCCGGCTGTGATGTGGTCACAACCTGGGAATTTTATTATTTTTTATTGATGCAACCGCTGTTTAATTTCATCTCATCAAATGGTTTGTTTAGTTTAGTTTTCAGGGTAGCACGCTTGGTTTGGGTTCTGGGTTGTTTACAGTTGGAAGTGTTTTCAAAAATGTGGCTGTATTTCTTCAATTTTGGCATCTGTATCTCCAATGATTTCATCATCAATTTTAATTGAAATGGGATCCTTCTTACTCTTTTGTTGCACTACTTTTATGCTTTTAAAGAATCGGTGAGAGTTACCCTTACTATTTTCAATTTCAGTAATTTCGTCAATAAGTTTTTGTTCATGCGCAACTTGACTAGTGAATGCTGTCTTTTTTTTTCATTCCTTTTAGTTTTTAACTCTCTCTTCTTATGTAATTTTACCCAGTGTCGGTCAGCGTGTCAGAGGAAATTCTGCCTCGATTCGTCCTCGTAGAGTGTAACATACTAGGCCCGGCGATGAACGCTAACGCGCCTTTAAGCGCGCGGGTTTGCATGTTCAAGACACGCTACCTGGAAAATGTCCCGAAAGAGTAACACAGACCGAAGCTGATTGAACAATTTAACGCACGAACATGTAATCCGCGCGTCAGTCCTTGTCCAGGTAGAGTAGCGCATTTTCAAATGCTTCAATATGGCACGCGTTGCCTCTCCGTTAATATAATAGCTCCATGGTCACCTACCGTAGGTCGTCAACAACACTCTAACGCACATGAGGGTGATCGCGTGTCAGTCGGTCCTGGGGACATCTCCGATTTGCTTCAATATATTGCACGCGATGCCTCTCCAGTTTAAAATAAGAAGCTCCATGGTTTTACTCAGCCCCGGAAATTCAACGATGACGGCCTATACTGGATTGACGCTGGGCAATGTGTGAATAGGAAGACAAACAAATCATGACATGTCATGTTTTGTAAACTGACGGTTGCCATCGGTCGCCTTAGATCTGGAAGCCGAAACGCACCAGAGCGTTGCTGGGAGGACGATAGCCACTCCTCGCGTTGATACTTCATGCTCACATACTGGCATAATCAACACCAGGTTGATTGCTTAGGAGTTGTTTCCCCCCCTCCCCCCCCCCCCCCCCACATCAAAAGGTAACCACGAATGTGTGTTGCCGATACGATGCTACCCACATCAAATGCAACTGCTAGTTCTTCAGTGTAAACTCGCACGGGGACAAATTCTTCTCGATTAGTTACACATATTAGGCTGCCATCGCGTCTTCCGTTATTGTTACTAGCTCCATGCGTTTTACTAGCCACCAAAACCTATTACGGAGCGCGAACCTACCAGCATGAGGGGATTGCACGACCAATCTATGGAAGCAACGAGTTCGTCATGGCCGAGACCATAGACATCTTGGTAGTAACCGTGACCACAAACGATCACCTCCCGGTCCAGAAAATTGAAAAGTTGCATTCAAGGTGGGAAATAGTGGGAATAGACTGGTCGGGGCATCACCATCCCGGGGCTGGTATAGGCGTAATAGGTGTCCAAAGGTGAGAAAGCGCTGCAAACGGACAATATTCAATGGGACACCAACCGCAAATACAACCGACAACAATGCACCCGAACAGTTGCTTTGTAAGGTACACGTATGACGAATTTAGGCGACGGGAATGGTTGTAACCTCAGGCGTCTGCGCCCGGCTGAGACGTTTCGTTTCCAATATGGTCCATCGAACAAAAGAAAGAACATGCGCACTGACAGTTGACTTATCTGAACAGAACTTGAACTGATGGAACCCGTTGGGCATGCCATTACAATGACGACAGCTCATTCAGAAATTTTTTTGAAAATGAGTTAATAGGTTAGTCGTGCTGTGTGACAACAACAAAAAGTCGATGGGCAATTTCCCTTAATTTGGAGGCATATCCCGCAGAAATCACCGCCCATTTAGATATGCACATCTGAGTTATATTTTGCGTCCTTACTTGATCCCGGCTTGGTGAAGAAATTTTCCTCATTGTCATCCATTTAATAAAAACTGCAGCCCGTTTTCCGTTCGTGCTGAACCAGTCTCCCACCGAGAAATGTGTACGTATCTTTCGCACGAGGATAATCCACCGTTAGTCGAGAATTTCTATAATGTGCCATGGTTGTCTGTGCAGAAAAAAAGAACAGAGAAAATCAGTTAGTTTCGCGTTCAATATCTCAGCATACATGGGTAAATGAGACACCATAGTTGGGGAGAAAGTGGAGTCCCGTGTGCATTCGGGTGAATCAGGTCACCTATCTAGATGTGACCGTTAGATAGTGTAGAACATGGAAACACATGTTGTCAGTGGCGAACCATGTAGAGGGGTATCTTAGAGGGCGCTTTTCAAAATGGCTGCCAAACAGGGAGAACGACAAAGGGAGGGTAATTTGGACATCCTTGTTGATATAAGTAGCACCAACAATGCTTAAATACAGTTAGAAATTTTCGGGGAACAAGAAAAAAATGTTTTAAATATGTTCAACGTATATGTTGTTAAAGGGCGCACTTCAAAACAACAAAGAGTCAAAAATACATCAGAACGATGATAAATCCAGTTTATGCCCATAAATCGCAGCCATTCTCCAATCATCATTGCCGTACTGGACAGATGCATTCAATGGAGTGGCGGATGTGGGAATATGACAGAGAATAGTTTCTGTGGTTCGAAGCTGTTAATGGCGTTTTTCAAAATGGCTGCTAAAACATGGGGAAAACGAACAACAGGAGAGGAAATTTGGATTCCTTGTTGATAGAATAGCACCAACAATGCCTCAAATAAGTTGGGGAGTTTTTGAGGAACAAGGGAATTTTTTTCCAACAGTTTTCACTGTATTGTGTGTATAGAGGCGCTCTTCAAAATACGAAGAAGTCCAAACATGGAATCAGGACGATAACCATGCCAGTTTATGCGGTAAATGCAACAGTTTTGTTCATCCTGATGTATTCGCATGATCATGATGCAGTAAATAATTACATAGCAGAGAGTGTGTATATGACGGGTGATTATGTGTCTGTGGGCTCAATTGCGCTGTTGGCAACATGGGGACCAAAAACAACCATACGTTTCCAAGGGTTATGACATTCTGTCTCCTTCCCCAAACCCTCTTCAAAATGCTGCTGAGGAATATTGTTTTAGCCGGCATGCCAATGGTTACTTTGTCTTTTCTCACGCATTCTCACCTCCCATGCATTTTAGACCAGGTCTGTATTACACAGAGTTTAACATAATGATTCCCAAATGCCTCGTCTCGAATGCAGCTTCGGCACTAGTTCCCATCTGGTCCCTAGGTTCCGTGTTACCCAGTTAGCCCACATTCAAACTGGATCTCTTGCAGAACCGAATTGGTTGATATCTGCTACATCACACTGCTTCACTGCTTCACCCATCCTCACCCAGACCTCTCATTGCAGTGCCCTGACATGCATTGGCCACAACTGTTTCCCTTCATGCTAGGCGCCACATGCAGAGGTATGTGACAAATTAGTCAGATTTGTGCGATACATTGCAGGTTGCCCACATTTAAAATCTTTGGATGCCCACATCAGACCAACTGTGGAGCACAGTATCTGGAGCTAGTTTTTCAGTTGTCATCAATGGCACCCTTCACCCATCATTAAGTTCCAGTCATAGTCTTTGGCGATTGCAGAACAGGACTTGCCCCTTTGTCATTGTTCTAAGTGATCAATTGGTAATGTTTCACATGAAGCATTATGTAATGCATTCGCCGTTGGGGGGAGCCTCTCAGATTGTAACTGGTGTCTCTTGAACAACCTCCATCTTACATCGTTCACCTTTCGGAAATCTGTAGTCCAGATGTGTACAAACTGGCAAACCATTGTTCGATTTCGGAAATTTTATATTCGCTGGGTTTGTCCGATGGTGCCCAGATCGGCTAATGCATGAACATCGCTCGGCTGGGATTCTATAAAACATTCACTAAAGAAGCCTTCCTTTCTCTGTGAAATACCTGTATTTTCAGCACTGCTCAGTGCATAGAGAGCCGGACCGGGAAGCAATCAGTTCTCGCATTCCCAGAGCGTCACAAGGCTTCAGGTGGATGATCATTTGTCGCTCTCACAGGCAGTCACAGAGGATGTGTCCTTGCAGAGTATTTCATTAGGGCGGAGCACGAAAAACATCGGTAACGGAGTAGTAGATGTGACTCTGGTGGCACCAAAATCCGTGACCTCGGATACAGCAGTGGATCTTGGGTCAGCTGATTCCTGGAGTGGTTGACGTCTTTGTGGGTAGCGTTTCGCAGTCAGAGATCCCAGGACACAAAAAAACATGCCGCGACATTCGGAGGCTCTGTTCAGACCAGTATATGTTGCAACTCTATTTTAGTCTGACATTGAGCCACAGTCTCTTCATCGATACTCTCGATAGGTCGTTTGTATCACCTTTACTGGTTACACCTATTGACCGGTCTGGCGCAACGATGATCGATACACAGGGGGGGTGTTTGTCTTGCCAACACTGATCAACGAACGTACATTACGACTGCGGATCCCATACGCTGTGGGGTTTTATCAGTGTGTGTGGTGCCGACCGGGAAAAACAATACTTAGTGGAAAATGCGTTTTACGCTCAACTGAGTGAGCCGTAAAAACTGCTTGTTCCCACTTATGACTCATTGGTCATTCTGGGATTATTTCGATGCCTCCAATAGTGTCAGGAGGAATAGCTATGAGCCATGTCTGGCCCGCATGAATTGACAGCCGTGAGGATTAGCAGTCGTCTTAATTCGGCTATTGACTTTGCCAGAAGCGGAGGCCTTCAGAGTTGACTGGTTCTTGGTCCGAAGAACCCGATCGAGGCGCTTTTTTTAGACTTGGTAATCCGCTGATGGTGTTACTGTCAAGGAGATTGACCAAGTACTCATAGGATGGCGAATGGATTGATTGGTTTTCATGACTGCGAGGTCCTCATGGAGTGTCAGTCGTCACAAACTGATCACAGGGTTGTGGTCATACAATGCAGGCTTACTTCAAAATCCCAAGGGAAAAGTTGCGTCGGACTTCAAAAAGGTTGACACGAGCCAACCTGAAGGGTCTAAAAAGTAGCACAGGGTATGCTGGCACGCTGGCGCTATCGATTGAATAACTGGAGGCGAATGTGAACCTCGAGCTGGGATGGGGCAAACTTCAGTCTGCATCATCAAATAGCAGGGGAGTGCTATCCAGTAGCAACCTAGGGCCAATGGGGCAATTTCTAATGAAACCGTCAAAGCCATCGAGCGGAGCCCGCCAGGCCAGGCTTCGTGCGTAAGGCTAAGCTTTTGTAGGGAGCTTCGAGCGCACGTACTGAGGGCACCGAGGGCACTGCGACGCGCCCGTGAGGCGAAGGTCCAGCGTCTCTTTGACTTCCGTGGAGAGGCACCTTGGCCTCGCCCAGCCGGCTCACAGAGACTCCGCCGCTCATCCTCGTGGGTGCGGTGCCCAGGTGTCAACGGCAGATACCGCATGGTCTGTACAGAAGGAATCGATGTGAGGACACGTGGCTGGGTATTTTGGGATTTACCAAGGCCCCAAGCCCGGAGAACATTTAGTCGGTTGGGTACCTTAGCACGTGGTCCATTAGTTGACCTCTGCTTCTTGCGGCCCAATGTCAGGGACGCTCGGACGGAGTCATGAAATCACTGGATAGTGGTGTGTGGCAGGCGTTAATTTGAGCAAAAGAACCAAGCTCCGGGCTTTTTAGCTCTATTGTTCTTCCCAGTCTTGTTATATTTTGTGGGCCTGAATTGCTCTTGCGGCCGAGGACTGCGATCAGACTTTTTTATTTGACCCCTCAGCGGGAGCCGCATCCTCGGTTACCGCTTGCAGGATCACTTATCTAATGCTGGGGTTCTCGTGGAGGAAATAATGGTGAAGGTTAGCTACCTATTGCGACGCCAAATGCGCCTCGATTCTGCAATTGGTCCTGTATTAAAGGATCGGTGGGTGGGGCCACCACCAGGACCCCCCCCCCAGTAGCTCATGGTTGGCACAGCTTCGAAGGTACCGCAGGGAGTCGGAGATGGGCCAGGCCAGGCTGGTCGGCTATACCTGGAGGAGGCCGGTGATCGGGTGATTGGGAGCGGCGGGTGGATGCGACTAGGCTGCCTCCAGGGCATGTGCTTGCTCCCATGAGGGAGAGTAAGTGAGTTGTATCAGTATTGGTAGGCGGCTGGATGGCCCCCCTGCCTTCCATCCCATGTTGCAGACTTCAAAGACCGTGGCAAATCATATCTGTAAAACAGATCACCTCGCTGTCAATATTGTGTTTGGAACACACAACTGCTGAAGAGTGTTCTGCTCGTGCGAGCAGGTCTTGACATCCGGGTTTAGGTTAAACTATGGCCATAGCATCGACTAGGGCAACGTTGAACTGTTGCGATTGTGTATCGGAAACTTGTGTGTTAATTCCACCACAGCTTTTGGCAGTATTACTGCAGTTGTGCCAGCGGTTCCCTGTCAGAGATGTGCTTGGTACATTTGAGTAGATGGTCATCAAATGACTCTTCACAGAGCTGTGAGCATTCTCCGTCAGCAGAAAACAGAAGATGCGGGTTACAACGGAAAAAACCCATGTTATTCGCCTTTGGCAGTTCATCATATCTGCCATACAACTTGCCTTCAACATGGGAATGGCATGAGGTCCCCACCCCACCCCTCCTTAGACTCCCACCCACCCCTCAGCATGCAACCCACCCCAGTATCCCGCGAAGTCATTGATGAATGGGAGACTGTGGCATGTTGCCAATGGTGCTCATGCACAACACTGCAAATGTCCACCATGCCGTGGCGCAATTAGTGTTGTCGGCACCCCCGCCCACCCGCACCCCCAAATACAACAACCACCTAATAACGCTTTCCAATCATCCATTTCGACAATCTCCTGGACGGTACATGTGGACACTAACTGAAAACAGAAAGAGGATATATGGTATATCTGCCGTTTTACCCATCCATACCACCCCATATCCCCTTCCCCCCTCCCCCTCCCCTCCTCCCCCTTGTAATCAGACAAAGTGAGCAGAACATATATAGACAGTTGTAAGGGTAGAAAGCATTATAAATACCCCAGAAGAGGTTTATGTAGTGTGATTTTTTACTTTCAGATCTATTCCATTGGACATTCTGTGATTTAGAGCGGCCATTTTGAAACGCGAAGGAAATTACTACCCTCTGAGGGATTCAGTTCTGCACCAGCACACAGGAAAATGATTATGATTGTTTTTTTATGTTCCTCAAAAACTGTATGTGAGCATGTTGGTGCGATTCATATCAACATGTCATATGAAACATCCTATACTACATTAATGCACATGACAAATTAGGCTCTACGGCATGATGATAAAAGAAGGCTGCGCTTACGGAATCACTGAATTATTATCGTTCTGATGTAATTTTTGGACCTCTGTGTTATGTTGAAGGGAGCCCTCTGCACAACTATATACAGTGAAAATATTGAAAACAACTTTTCTTGTTCTCGAAAAATCCTAACTGTATTTAAGCATGGTTGGTGCTACTCATATTCAACAAGGATCCAAATTACCCTACTGGTGTCGTTATACCATATTTTGGCAGCCATTTTGAAAAACGCCCTCTAAAATACCCCTCTACATGGTGCGCCACTGACAACATGTGTTTTCATGTTTTACACTATCTAACGGTCACATCTAGATAGGTGGTATAATTTCACCACAAAATGCACACGGGACCCTATTTAGTGACTTACGGCTCCCCGAGTCTACAAAGCCTATGTTTTATCATCGCTTAGCGATCCGAATCCCCTCAATCCATACTTCAACCGAAAACAGGAAAACAGCTCAATGATCCTGCAAATACGGATGTCGAAGGGAACCAGATGTATCAGTGACGAAACCAGTAATGTTATAGCATTCACTAGCAATAAACCCCTCAGTTAATTTGCCATTAGCCATTTATACTAGGAAGATACAATGTGTTTCCAGGATTTGAAAACTAAGACCTCGATAACAATTTTACCGTTGTCTTTTCTTTTAGAGAAATTACACATCTCTCTAAGAGTATTATTACTATATATATATATATATATATATATATATATATATTATATATATATATATTATATATATATATATATATATATATATAATATATATTATATATATATATATATATATTATATATAATGAACTGCCGCAGTTCCTGGCTGGCCTTCAGAAACATCAATCGATGGTTATTTACATACTTCAAAATGTCGCTCCATACCCGGATAGCACACGTTGTTGACGCAAAGTGGCAGTCCCCACACCCGACTTCTTGAGACAGCAAATACCATCATGTCATCATGTCAAATACCCCCCCCCCTACCCCAAACTTTTATCGGGTGAGGGGAATATAATCGCACGCCTACAGGTTATGTGATACTTGGGGTGCGCTGACATCACGACGATAAAACAATAGCAAGATGAACTAGACATGTGTATATCCCCGCTTTGAACAATCATTGGGAAGAAGTAGTTAACACCCCATAAAGACCCCATTTTGTAAGACAACCAAGATAAACATCATCAACCAAGTTTTGTTGTAATCCATGGAAGTTAATATAGGCACATTGAATCATGCAAATTTGACCCACGATGGTTTTGAAATGACTTCTAAATTGTGAGGAACAAAAATGTAGCCCCCATCCACTAAGTTTCGTTCAAATCTGGCAAAGTTGGAAAAATCGCATGAGTTTAAGTCAATCGGAAAAAGCGCTAGTTTTGTGAAAAAAAACAAAATGGCCGCCGTGTGTGGTCTAATGGAGCAAAACTAAAGTGGTCCCAAAACGATCGCCGTGTTCCGAACGCGCAAATCTGCTAAAAAGTCAGTTCGTCAGAATCAAGTGGCCGCGTTGGAGGGGTTGGCCACGCCCACTTTCGAAATCGTCTAAGATTTCTTTTTTCCCCCCCCCCCCCCCCAATGGCGGACCTGTACACCAAGTTCAAGTCAATCGGATGAAGCTTTTTTTGCGAAAAAAAAATCAAAATGGCCGCCATGTGGGGTTCAATTGGTCGAAAATAAAGTTGGTCCCAAAACGATCGCCATGTTCCGAAACGTGCATATCTGCAAAACAAATAAGTTCGTCGAACAATCAGACGGCCGCCATTGGAGGGGTGTGGCCACGCGAACTTCAAAATCGCCAGGCTTTCGTCATGTTCCGGAACGCGCAAATCTGCGAAAAAGTCAAAGCCAAGATGGCCGCCGTTGGAGGGGTGGGCTCCGCCAATTTCCGAAATCGTCTAAGATTTCTTCATGGCGGACGTACCACCAAGTTTCAAGTCAATCGGGTATTAAAGCGTTATTTTTGCGAAAATTCAAAATGGCCGCCAGTGTGGGTCCAATGGGGCGAAAACTTAAGTTGGTCCCAAACGTAGTCGTGTTCCGAACGTAATGAGTATAGAAAAGAGATTGTAATGATATTATACAAATATTACCGTTGTTCTTCTGTATTACTTGTTACAGAATATTTTCTTTTCTAACAAATATATGGTTACTCGTTAAACTTTTTTTATGGGTGCACTTTACAACCTATAATTCAGACATCATCCTCATTACCCTTCAAATTCCCTCGAAAAAATACATGATGGTGTCCTCCGAATAATGTTTTCCTATTTAGTAAGTTCTCATCGTGACCGGAAATACCAGAAATGTTCAAATCTATCAAATCATCCTCGAGTCGAGGCACTACAGTTACGTAATACTCGGCTCCCCTTTTGACGCTACGGATGCTCCTAGATACCAGACTAGAACACTGTATGTTTGTACAATCTATTATTTACCATACAAGTCACACATGGCATTGGGTAAGAGAGGGTTTGCTTGTGCAGCTTATAACAGCGCAACTGTCACAGGAGCTATGGTTGTTACTAGTTCATCAGTGGCTTTATTCTAACGGATGATGCTATTATATGATGGAATTCAATCAATTAACAATCAATCAAACAAATCAGATTCAAAAAATATTGACGGACCACCACTACCTACTGAGGTTGGCGAAAGTCTTACCAATTGGAAATTGGAATAAATTAGGCAAATTGGCACATTAAATGAGCTTATAACAGCCAGTAAAATTGTCGCAGGCGCAGGGGTTACTCGTTTCATCAGTGTGCCTTATTCTAACAGAAGCTATTAAATGATCGGAATTCACCTCAAATTCCTGAATTCAAACCCACATAAGATACAGAAAATGTTTTTAAAGAGACCAATTACCTACTGAGTTTGGCGAAATTATTACCAAGTTGGAAATTGGAATTATACTATGCCCAAATTAGGCACATACAATGACGTCTACTGACCCCACCTTCGAAAATTGATCAGGATCAAAGGTGGATCACATCTACCAAGTTTTGTGGAAATCGAACTTTCAAAAAATGCACAAAGTATGCAGGTGCGGACAATAAAGACTCCAGTGACCCCGACTTCACTTCTAAATTTCTCGGGAACCATGTTAGACCACACATCCACCAGTTTCGTGAAAAGCCGACGAACTTGACAAAAATCGAATAAATTTGCGCAAATTAGACACTCAATTAGAATATTTGAGGCTGAAATCTAAATCAGTGCATATACCTGTCATCCAGGTTCTACATGACCAAACTACATCACTGCCTAGCACATACAGCCGAGTAATCTGCCTAATGGCATATAAACAATTATTACATAAAAAATGAGCCGCCAATTAACCAACTAATTAATGACTTTGTTGCCCAAAATCATCAGATAGTGTACACCCCCAACCCCGCGCGTGTCCACAAATTTCATAATCGGCCTCACGGTTGTGAGGAACATCTGAACTAACGAGAAAGTGTGACATACCACACACCACACACACACACACACACCACACACACGACCAAATTAGTTGCCCACTAAGTTCCTGACCCTGAACTTCATTCAGGCGAGATAAAAAAAATACAAAAGCTGCGAAAAAGGTTTCTGCTCACGTGGCCTAGGCCACTTTGGCATATTGGATTAATCAAAAGCAGTGGTGCGGTCCATGAGGGTCTTCGTTCAAGAGGTTTCATCACCTGTAGACAGGGGAGGGTGGGTTAGGCGGCCTCTACTCCCTTCCCAGCATCGACCCCCCAGGGTATCATCGAGATTTGCATTTCTTGTGTTTGTTGCGGGAATTTCAAATGTCATGCTGCCCACCTTAGGGCCAGCACGCCGAATGAACAGTGCGGGGTCCGAGAAAGGTACCACGTCCACGGTTTCCAATAGGGTGGATATGCACATCGAAAGACGGTCGGAAATATTTGTGCTCCTTGCGATGCCGTTATTGCCAGTAGGCAGAATTACATAAGTCCCCTAGGTCTTCCATAAACCATTTGAAAATGGAAACTCCCGAGCAGGAAACTAATCAACCTTATAGGCCGAGAGTGAGAATCATGCAGTTGAGCTGAGATAATGCAAAACTGCTCGTTCGCCTACATTTAGGCCTATTACTCGCGCCCCACTCACTCACTCCCCTCTTTCACTCACTGACTAACTTACTACGTCCTCGTGGAGATACAGGTTAACTTTTGTACGGGAGACTATTTACTCGACTACACAGCAGGTTGACCTTCTCATTTCTTTTTTGTATTGCCGTCACGGTATCTCAAAGAGCCGTAACCATGACAATCGCTCCATAGCTTTCAGGGGACTATGGGACTCGGAGACATCGCCACCCGAGTTCCTTGCTTGTGTCACAGCTTCACCTTGAGACATTAGACTTCTTCATACGCATTCCGTCAGCTCTGGAATTTAATACATTCTACAGGTATATTTTTTATAGACTAAGTGCTTTCCCAACGTTACTGAACAGACCTATAAATAGCGCCACGGCAACTAATTATCGGAAAATCAACCAGGTCGGTTTGCTTCTGGAATATTTTAAGCATTACCATCTTCGTACACCTCTAAAACGGAGGTGGGGTGGGTGGAGGGGCGTATGCAAAGGTGGTTTCAGAACCACACCTCCCCCATCCCCTACCCCTTGACCCAAGTTAAACCAATAAATTTCCTTACACATAAAACAATTTTTTATTGTTCAGCTTGCACTTTTACAACTTTTGTTTATCCATTTTGGGCAGGGAGTTGTTTTGTGCTGGGGCTCATTTTATTTGCCAATATGGAGGGTGAGGGTATAAACGAGGGCGCACGCCTTTGGCCCTGACCTCAAATAAGTCATATTTCCCTATCCTCGATCACACGAACGTGTCCGTAAGATTAGCCAAATGAAAATAGGCAGGTTAGGTGAATTTGTTTGGTTGTTGACTATTTATTTCCAAATTCCTCGCAGGGTGATGAGTATCTGTTGTTTGTTGAGTGTTGGCTTGTTTCTTGGGGTCGAAGGTTTAAAATACAACGAGTCGGTAAATGAAGAGGCTATTAAAAAAATCATCCACGATTTCGGCCGCGTGGCGAACGGTAATTTGAGGGTCCCAGTTTGAGCACGCTAATCTAAGTGTTACCTGATTGGCTGCTCACATTGTGGCGAAGTATAGAGTCGATTCTGCTCTTCGCGTTAGGCGTTCTGGATGAAATTAGGATTAGGGTTATTTTATTTCAGCTTTCGGCCAGTTTCTTACCCCGGGAGCTTCCACGAAGACTGAATGCCCATTGTCCTCGGAAGAATTTCTGTCCCTACTCCCTAATACTAATCCCATCCCTAACAAAGGAGCATAATTAATACAATGCGGATATCACTATCCAATCGAAGAAAACTACGTCCGAACCAGTGTGCATCAGCTGGAGAATTTTGGTTTGCGCGACCAAAATTTTTTTTTTTGGATTTTTCCGCACCCGAGTCCGAGCTAATATCGGGAAATAGTAGTAGTATAATGGCTTTAGAACAAAAGGGGGTTGACATGGTGACGTTAGAAGAAGAGCTGAGCCTGCTCAAGAACTCCGAGAAGTTCCTCCAGTCTATCGTCCTACTGAAGCGCGTGATAGTCAGGATGATATCATTATCATGCTCTCGATTTATAGATCAGCTCTGCCATCCAAATATGGTATAACAGTGGGTTAGGCGATGGCCTTACTTTTTTCTTGGAGAGGATCTTGCAACGGAAGGACAGGAGACATCGATCGACCCCCTCTGGCCCCAGAACTGAAAAAGAAATCGCATCACAAATGATCGACGGTTTGTGGCACACTTTTTAAATCATCGATGGGTGACGGAAGACGACTAAGCAACAAACGTGGGAGGTAGGTCCAATTAACGTCGGGACAAAAATTTTGTACATGCTGGGACGTGACGTGTACGTGACGAGGACACCATCAAACAAGACTAATGTCAGATGGAATGCTGTGCTTCAACTATGAATAAGATTAAAAGGAGAATATTACACCTTTTCCCCGATTTCGATCGGGTCACGCGTTTTGTTAGCTGGTCACACATCGTTGTCATTTAGGATCGAGCCGACACGACGGTCGAGTTCATACCGCAGGGATTGACATGAAGAAGACGGTACTTGTATCCCACGGTATATGCAAGTATGATAATGTAATAGGCACGTGATTCAACTGAACAAGTCATTTTATGCATTCAATAATGAAAAAACAAAACAAGAAGACAACAAGTGGGGAAAATGCATTCGTACAATTAATTAATTTGTTCGTCACGGTTGGCGAGAGTTAACTTTAAAGCATTGGAATTTGAAATCCTGACTTAACTGGACCCTACCACCCCCCAAAAAAAAAAAAAAAAAATAAGCTATCTCCCCCCCCCCCCCCACCCCCAAGGAAAAGAAAAACAATCACCCGATTTCAAGTTGGAAAATTGTTCGTTCTTTTTTTGTCCATTCGAATACTTGGTTTTTTTTTTTAATCTCAAACCTATCCGAGGAATACGAAAATTCGGTATATATGTCAACTCATCAGAATGATGCTTGTCGTCAGGAAAGTTATTCAAATAATAATATCTTATCCAAAGTCAGATTTTCTAGTCAATTTAGGCGGAATGTACTGGGGTATCTTTATACTTTCTAAGTGTGGCCAAGTTTGGAACCATTTCGCCATTTCATTATTTGCGGTATGTCTTGAAAATAATGGATTATTATCGAAACAGGAAAAAAATTGGATGGCTAAAAAAAACGGCGGTTCCTCTACACCTACATTTAATATTATTTCTGCCTAATCGCAGAGAGACGTTGTATATGTGAATTTCACTCGTTACACATTTAAAATGATTTGGCATTACCGAATATCTCTAGAAAAAAATCAGCGCAAATGGAAAATGTTTTCATAAATGCGTTTTTTCTAACCTGAATTTTACAGTTTTCACAAATTCTGCCCGAATTAAGAAAAATTTTTCTTCTTCTGTGACAATCCATCGTTTGAAATTCGAACTCGATTATATTCGGAGGGAGAGGGGTTGAGCCTCTTTCTTCGTAGTCGTTCAGCAGTGGAGCACATCCTGTGATAAAGTGGGGTGGGGGGGATAATTTGGGGCCAAATTTGAAACCAGAACTGTTTAGTGAATAAGGTTCCGGCCACATACAGACATACGTCTTCACGCATGCTCCGCCCGCGGCTTGACACTGTTGCACAGGGGGGATTAGGCACCCAGCAATGCCTGTTGCAAAGTACTTTTCCCGATCAAAATTCTCCGACGTTTGTCCAAGTTCGCCACGAGGGGTCTACATTTCCCAGACTCAAGGGCACCTTCCCGCAACTTCCCCCCCCCCCTCCGGATCTGCCACAACGTAAATATATCATTCTAGACATTACGTACGTAGGTGCGGTCGAGCGTGATTGTGCCATTCTACATTGTACATCGTCCTTTCATGGTTCTTTCACGGTTTTACAATTTGTGGTCACCCTGTTTTGTAGCTTTATACGTTTCAGGTTTTGTTCTCACTTATTTTCGTGTTTGATTGCAATTGTATTGTCATTTTATTACTTATTATAATAATTATAGTAGTAATATTTAATTAAGAGAAAGTAAAAAATGCTAAAACATTTGCAATTATAGCAAAATGAAAACAGACTGAAACGCACCAGCTACAACAGGTAAGTCCACGAAATTATTATTTATATTTTTATAGTACGTAGTAGGTAGTAGTGGTCCTCAACCCCCTCATTTTGCGCAACCTGGTCCCATACCTAGCCCCACTACATTTATGGCCTAAGCTTGTACCTAACTCCGAAAAACGGCAAATTGCTGAGTCTCTATGCGGTTCATTTCCATCGTTCTTTTTTGGTCAAATCTCAATTTTGGTAGTAGAAATAAAGTTCTTCTTGTACCTTTTATCTAACTTCGTGAGTGAAAAATAGTTGATTTAGTGGCAGGTCAACCAGTTCATTGTTATTATTATCATTATTGATTCCTTGACGGAGTCAGAATAATCTATGCAGTCCTTGACGGTGTGTCCTACTGTGTGTTGTGTGTGTGTGTGTGTGGCGTTGTGACAAGCAGCTTGTAAACACGATAAACACGATAACTTGAAACCACCTGGATGGATTAAGCGCATAGACTCGCATGTGTGGTTACCCCATGAGATACATGAAACGCTTTTGTTTGAGGGCCGGGTCAGAGGTCATCTGAGGTCACCAGAGGTCAAAGTTCTGAAAACCTTGTAAACGCAATAAATCCAGAATGGTTGGTCAGATCAAGTTGAAATTGGTGGATAAGCTTCCTTATGGGGTGTACATGAGCTCTATTGTTTTCGGTTTAGGTCGGGGTAACATTTTATTCAAAAATAGAACATTTATGAAAAGTCGATATTTTGACGAATTTTGGCTTGTAAGCATGATAACTCGACCCCACCTGGATAGATGAAGCTCATACTGGTATTTGAGTTTCCCATCCTGAGTCATGAACCCTATTGCTTTGGGGTCAGGTCAGAGGTCATCTGAGGTCAAATAGGTCAAAGTATGAAAATCCTCGTTAATACGATAAGTCTAGAATGGTTCGGTCGGATCAGGGGTGTGTGGCTTCCATATCAAGATCAAAGGTACCCTGTGATAACAGCTGAGAAAAAGTGATATTTATAAATCTAGTGTTGAAGCTTCCTTATCAAGAGTACAGGGAGCCTATTGGTTGGTTTGGGAAAATGGGAAAATTTGTCAGACTTATGTTGCCATATGAGGCAGGTTAAATCTCCCCATGTGTCCTTGTGTCTGGCTATAGGTTGTCAGAGAGAGTAACGGAATCCCTAAGCCTTTTGATTTTCTGGTTATTATCACAGTCGGTATTATGTGATATTCACTTACTTTGATAGTATAGCTTGTGTTCTTTTTGTATCTGGTGTAGGAATTCGTACATTTCGAGTTCATGCGAAGTTGATTTCTGCCTGACGTATGCCTGCAAAAAACTCTCAATTTACGAGCATACAACTTTTTCGTGATTATGGAAAGATGTCCGAATTCCGATATCCAAATATTCAGCAACTAATTGATTTTTTCGCAGGAGAATGTTGTAACTTGTTAGGCATTCATCACACTACTTTCCACTTTCTGGGACACTGGCGGAATCGATCATGCTCGTAAAATAGCAATAAAACAAAGGGAGCACTGACTCGTTTATTTGGGTTGGTTTCTCCGTTAATATTTGAAAAAGAAAATGTCGTTTAGAGTTGTTTACTGACTTGCTGAGGGACAGTGGGAAAATTTGCCAGTCCAGATTTCTCTCAAAATTTGACCATTTCAATTATATGACCTGAGCCGAGGATCTAAACAAATAATTTGGCTGCAATCGTGTTTCCCGGAGTGACTTCCTGGAATCGATTAGACCAAATTATACGGCGTGGATTTGTGGCGAATTATGCCCCAACCCATGCAGTGTGGTGTTCAAGTTAAACGTTCTCAAATGACTCCCAGAAAAACACACACAAAACATGCACACATTTTGCACAAGCACGCACACGCACACACACACAAAGTCACCGCACGCACACACGCACACGCACACACATTTATTGATGGGTCGTCAGGCAGTGCATGCACCCAGTGCATCTAGTAGTACAGCTTATATGAAACTCTAACTGCGGAATTGGGATATTTTATAAAAATCAGCCGTGGATCTCGGAAAATATTAATGATTATATAATACAGCAGGAAATCACCATTGCTCGCGGAATGGTTCATACATTTCTCTCACAACTAGGAGAATCAGGATCAGTATGTTGTGCATGAGTGTGGCTTGTCTGCACTCACTCATTATTTCGCCGAACTCATGGGGTTGATCGCCTGCCTTTCAAAAAAAATAGTTTTTAGGCAAGCAGCGCATCCACTGATAGTCGATAACTTAGATCGGGGGGCGGGGGGGGGTCAGGGGGGGGGGGGGGGGGTCAGGGGGGTTAGCGTCCTACCATGCTGCGTGCACTGTGGCAAACCCACTTCTGGGTGACGATAGTTTGGGGTATTATAGCACAGAGGGTAGGCATTATAGAACCTCAGGGTAAAACCACCATCCCTATGATGATCGTCCAAATCTGTTTGCAAGATTATTGCCTACACTCAACACGAATCTACTAGAAAATGTCGGGGCGGGGTTAAACCGCCAGACGTATATATCCCCGATTCTCTTATTCAAGAAAATTGGGGAAAATTGGTGAACATGAAAATGGGACAATATTCGAGAAGAAGACATTATAGACTTGTTGAAGCAACAACGTGTTGTACAGGTATATGGGGTTCATTCCATGAATTGAAACAGAAGGGGCCAACCTAGGACATGGATTATTTCAGGGCCAAAAATAGTTTTCATCCATTGCTCATCAATTCTACTCATAAGGAATTTCTTGTGTCATTCTTCATTCATTCTAATTGATTCAAAACAGTAGTATTTTGATTGATGTAATATTAATAAACACATCCACAGGTCTCATAATTGGATTTAATACAGGGTTTCATAGTAAAGGGGGGACACCAACGTATTAAAATTAAATCAACCCCGACACAAGCTTTTAATTTGTTTTATGAATTGATCAGATTATTTTGTCATCCCTGAACGAAGGGATCTTAACAAATTCTTCATTTAATGGTATTTTCAGGTTGTTAGGGCCATAAGAACATATTAGGGGCCTATAAGCAACTGTTTAAGTGGTATGACGGGCCAGCACCCCTAAACAAAAAGCCACCGACCAGGTCTTCCTTAATAAGCACATTATTCAAGATTCACCCTCTAACCACATGACCACCCGACAGAGGGTCAAATTCAGTCAGAGGTCACACAATAGCAGTCAAACAATTATGCACCAATGGTGAACAATCCAGCCTTCGCAGATATCAATTCTCCGATTATAACAAAAAACCAGTTTTTTGTACACCCAAGTGAACCGCGAATGACCTTTAATGATATGACAGATATTATGAGAATTGTTACTCTCCAGGTGATACATCCACTCCTAGCCTAGGAGCATTTTGCAACCTGATGAACACACCCAGTGTTGGCTTATTTGCCGGAAACGTACTCTAAAATCTTTTTTGACCCCCTAAAGTGGACCTTCATGACCTTCAATGACATGCGTTTTTTATGAAATTGTTACATCCATGTGATGCATCCACTCCTAGAGCAATATTGCCATTCCAATTAACTGTCCAATGTTATTGCGAAAAGTATTAAACTCATCAATTTGACTGATCAGGATAACTAATATGCAAATTAGTCCCACAAATTAACCCTGCATGATCTTGATGCTATTGAACATACATTTGATCCGGACTGGTATTAGTCCTATTCACAATGTTTCGTCAAAATCCCTAAAAGTTGAGAAAATAATTGCATTAATTATTCGTTGAATCGCCAAACTTGAAAATTTTGGCGAAACCTGCAAAAATAGAGTGTCGCAAATATAGGATATAGCCCTTTCCGAACTTATCCAGATGTTTACTTACTTCATAGTACGGGACAGGTGTACGCAAGTTTATTTGTGTCATCGGATAAAGTGTTAAGAATGAGAGCGCTAACGCCTAAAGTTTCCGGCGGCGGCGGCGGCGGAGACGGCGACGGGCGGCCGCGGAGACGGCGTGGACACGTTCAAAACCATAATAACCCCGACACTTATCATTGCGGGGATATAGTTATGAAACAGTCGAAACGATTTTTTTTTCTCTCGCAAACGTGCCCCTAGCCGATTGACAGGGGATGGGGTGAATCCAGGCCGATATATGGACGTCTTTATGTGAATGTTGTTGACATAGTTGGCAGTTTCGCGCCAATATCCCCACGGGGCTTTTCACCCCGAACGCCATTGTTTGCTGCTCCTGGTGGCTGATAATTCGAGGGTAGGCTATGCTTCGGGAATAGATGACGGAAGGGATTTCACAACCCCAGCGTTAGTTGAAGTGAACGTAATACAACTTATTGATTTGGTGAAGCAGTCATTGCATCATGGAACTGCTATTACGCTATTTACTGCTTCACCTCGTCAGCATGCGAACCCATCAGGACACCACGTGTTTGTACAATTGTAAGTATTCATATTGGAAAGAACGAATGCGTTGTCAGAACAAATTACAGAGCTGTGCCTCCAGTTTCTTGAAGCGTAAGCCTTTGTGCGCTCTTATCCTACTCCGTATAGGTCAAAAGATATAGGTCCCTATAGGTCGTTGGGTACGGTATCACTTCACCAATGGATTGAGGCCAGTGTTCACAAGAAGTGTCCTACTCCCGCCCAAGTCCTGGAGTCTACTCCCCGAGTTCCAAAGAGCGCCCTCCCACCGTAGGTAACGCCCCTGCACCCGACAAACAATAAGAAACGACCGTCAGGCGCAGCTCTATGGTAGGGTGTTGTTCAATTCAATTCAGACGGTTTGAAAGACTCGGTTAGCTATAGCTGAATTTTAAAACCCGAGGCCTGATTACAAACGTAAAAAGTAAAAATGAAACAGTAATCCGAGAATGTATTAGAACATGAAAGACCAATTAAAAGAAATGAATCAGACGAAACCGAATCTGAACTAAAACATGTCGAATGATTCCTTGAATAATACTTTTAAAACATTCAAAGAATTAGAGCCTCGACAATCTCTTGTTAAAAGACATTCCATGCCTTTGTCGCTAATAGGAGAACTTTTATGATAGTCATTTTTGCCCCCTTTAACGAACAGGCCGTTTGATGTTGAAGACCGACCCATAGGTATGGGTCTTAGATCTGTTCATTGCTTTTGCTGGCCGCGCTTTATTAACCCAATCACCTCCAGACTGGAAGTAAAGTGATGCTGAGTATTCGGGATCTCAGTGTCACGAACACGTGTAAAACTCTTTTGTCGTGTAGAAGTTTAAAACTCTTAACGATGTGACAAGAACAATCCCTGCAATCCCCGCCGAATAAAATACTTTGTTCGAAATTCTCAAGAAAAGACTAAAAAACACGGAAAATACTTCAACCAACCTGCCTTGCTCTATCGTGTGTAGGTGTGTCTCAATGATTAGGAACGTCCGCGCCTTTCTTCGTCCGTCAACTCGGGTCTCATCCGGCGAACTTCTAGTACACGGCCTAGGGAAGTCTGCCTATTTATGTTAACGGTTCATTTGCGACCGGCAAAAACGATCAGAGCCCCTAGAAACCATGGGGTTGCCAGTTGTCCTCGATATACTTCAGAGCTGAGAGTCCATGGTATTATTTTGGAATCGGGCTTCTGTTAAAACCTGAACTTTTTCGGGCCATAAAGGAAGGAACACGCGAAGCAGGTTCTCTGGCTTTCGGTGGAGCATGGTAAGGATATTCGAGTGTTTATATAGGGTGAAACCTGACCTCACTTGACGTTTAGGGGTCACGGAGCGATGGAAATATCTGAGTGTTTGTATAACGCCATCATATGGAATAACATTGTGTTCCTTTACTACATATATATTAACAACACATCAGAGACAATCCTTTAGTAGGAACAACATATTACAATGCTCCTAATAAATCATTTTAATTTATTTCTTTTTCTTTAATGAAAAATATAGAGAAGTAAATATCACGCGCATTCCCGTCGGCTTGTACTCTAACTGACAGACTGAGTGCGACTAATAAGCCAGTTCGTAGTTATCTAAGTGCGCCTTCTCATACTTCAGGTACTTACAGGCTCTTTGAGCGCTGTGGCTGTCAGACACTATACTCAGATCCTCGTTTGTAAGTCTTCTTAGTAGATTCATTTGGGCTTTAAAATTATATAAAATATCCTGATCCCTCCAGTAATTCAGTTTGTCCAATCTTCCTTTTCGAATATCGAGGCTGGGTAAAGAGATAACACTCTCCGGTAGGCTACTCCAGCACGAGTAACTCTAATTGTGAAGAAATTCGGACGTACACATCTTTCACTTGTTCTCACCAAAAGTTTGTTGCTGTGGCCCCTAGGTCTAGAGTTATAATATATAAGAGGCGGGTGTGCTGTATCAGAAAATTCCGGAAGCGTGGCGTCGCCAGGGTGGCAGGGGTGGCAGGGGGGGCACGTGCCCCCCTCGAGAGCCTTGTGCCCCCCTTGTGCCCCCCCCCCCCAAAAAAATGAGATTTGTGTTTTCGAAACAATATTTCTGTAGTCAGTATTCGACTACCAGTTTGATATAAAGACCTGGCTAATTTGTTGTTTTTTATGACAAGACAGGCAGTAATATGGCCAAATTTGCCTCGAATGTCTCTAAAAAGTGTACAAGTTTGTGCTTCGCGCGGGTACTAGTGATGGAATTCGTCCCGTTTGCTCTCTGCCCTGTCTCCTACATCCCCGCAAGCCTCTTTGGAAATGTTGCCTCATTGGCCCCCAGCTTATACATATTGTGAGGTGAAAATATCCAAAGCATTCTCATTAACCTTGAAAACTTCAATCAACCCTCTTTGGTTACTGAAAACCCTTTACTGAGCCTCTTGTCGGTTTCTTCTTCCCCTCTCAAACCACACGCAATTTCGAACTTCAGTAGCCTAAGGCTATCAGACTGCTTAGATCTTCATGCGTGTTTAGTCCCCCATGGATCTATTATATTTCTCCAGGAACTCTCGAAGAAAAAATCCCTGCTCTCTATGTCATAAGTTTATATCATGGGTTGGGACAATAAAGCTAAAGCTAGCTAAATGGCCTAAATTTGTTGCTGGGAATCCTGATTTCTTCGATGTGCCCTGGAAATACCGGTAAATTTTGGCGCGCTCGCACTTGTGTACGGTAGTAGGAGCAGTATTGTTGACATTCTGGCCAAAAAGCCGGATTCGGGGCAATGATAGGACTGAAGTCCGAAAATGTCCAATCTTCCACGATTACAAAAAATTTGTGATCATTCATAAAAAAAAAAGCCCAATGTTTGAAGCTTGGTACATGCAGCCTAAACCGCAAGGACAGGCCTTTTCCGGTCACTTGGTCTTGCCACAACCTTAATTGTTCTGCCGCTGAAAACTAAAAAGTTAAAGTCGGGGGGCATCGATAGGACTGGAGTCCGACAAAATGATCCAAATTTTTCCCCGATTACCAAATTTGTGATATTAAATCCCCATGTTTGAATCTTGGGTACACCTCGCCCTAAAAGCTCGGAGAGTTCATTACCGGCCATCTGGGGCTTGCAAAACCAAACATTAGCATATATTCAAGATGTGGTTCTGATCAAGAATTTTAAAGCTCTGGTCCAAGAAGGTAACGAACGGCTAACATCCCATCATGCTTTGTTGCCTGTTGATCTTCTCTTAACAGGTTCTTCAAAAACTCAAGTCCCGATCAATAATCACACCAATGTCTTTCTCTTGAGTCCATACTTATATCATAGTTATAAAGTTGATAAATATGTTCGTGAAATTTCAGAGCCATTTATCTGACCAGTCCCTGTCGCTTAGTAGATCTTTGTTGCAGAATTCCATTCATTTACAGTAGTGACAGTTCTGAAAAGCTTAGTTCTCTGCAAACATAATATACACTCAGAAGTAATATTGTCAGGCAAGTCATTAATATACATTACAAATAGATTGGACAAGACGCATCACACAGAACAGTTCGGGGGAATGGACCGAGTATCCGGGGTCCCCCCCCCCCATGCATATCGTCACGCGGCTTATTTTTAAACTGTCACCACTATTTGAAAACGCAACCAATTCATCCCATGTTTCGAATGTTATTATTTAAAAAGTATGGGGGAGTCTGTAAGTTTTTTGATGGCGGATTCGGCATTTCTCGCAGGGGTGTTTCGAAAAGCTTTCTGGCACACGTACGTTCAACGTCAACTGGCCGGTCATGCCCCTATGAACCTGTGTCACGATATCATTATCATCTCAGTAACTGGAACTAACTGGCTTATTGGAGAACTTCATCATTCAAAAACAATATATATACCGGTACTATCCTTATACTGCGTGCTAATCACACATACATGCTGCACCCAAACTAGGTTCTGCCATTTCGTTCTCTGTTAACATTAACATATTGGGGTCTCTGTTAGGAGACTGGTGTAGCTACGCTGTTATGTTCTTCAAAGGTCTTTCGTGATCGTATACATCTCTTCGCCACCTGTTTTTTGTGTTGTAAACCGATCCTCGGTTAAGATCAGGAACTACTAACTGAGTTTTCTATCCTATGAAATGTATAAATAATAACAACCGCCTGTGCTCTTCATTCCTCGTCTTTCTGGTGTTTTTTGTTCTAGTCATGCTTCATTTTGTATACCTCTTCGTCGAGTTCGTCGGTTCTGTTGGAAACCTGCATGTCTGTGCACTGAAGCGGGAAAAGTTGTTGATTCTTGGTCTGATTCAACTAATATCACTTTCCTTGACAAAGACATGTTGTCAGGCTGAGTAAGCAGCTGGTAAGCCCTCACCCAGATATTTCCTGCGAGTGTGGAATCCTCATATCACGAAGTTAAGCTGCTTATTGAGACTTTGAAAGGATGGCCCACACATTCAATTTACTGTCTGCGAGATTTGCCGATGAGGAAAATTGGCAGCGTCTTGGTTGACTCCATTGAGCTAAGGCGAATGTCGGGTGATTTGATCAAAGTTTTCAAACTTCATAAGCTTTGATGGCTTTCCTGTTAACACTTCGCTGAATTTTTCAATGTTACCACTAATTAGGGGCCATTGTCCCAAGCGTCGTGGTAAAAAAAACAAAAACGTTTGCATACTACACCTCCAGACGTATTTCTTTCTATTTTTGTTGGAGTGGAATAACCTCCCTACAGATGTTGTTTGGTCGGAGAGTGTTAATGCCTCCAAGAACAGTCTTGACTCGTTTTCCTGAATTGCGAGAATTCCTTCAATCCTGTTGTCTCTCCTTGTGTTGTTGTGGTTTCAGGATCGTTCATGAGAACTTTCAATACGTTCCTACTATTAAACATTAGCGCGTTAAAATATGCCATTCCACGTGCATGCAAAGTCAAGCCCGTCATAGATTGCTAGGTCACGAATAATTAGTTTCCAACGGTATCATCATTGGGATAAGAACGATATAATGGCGATATGTCTACAACCGTTGACGACCGGGTGACGCCCTCTATCATCGTTTACTAAACTGAAGATGCTAGGCTATAAGCATGGCACTGTACGTCTTTCAGTGTCGGTCTAGGACCCATTAAGGCGTAGCCGTTTGCTGCATCCACAATCGCCCCCACCCACGGGTCTACATTCACTTGACACTGGTCTAAGAGCCGAGCCCTTGCCTCTAGATCCGCTGTGCCCATGGGCGTCATCCTGGGGGGGGGGGGGACGGGGGACACGTCCCCCCCCCCCCACACTTAGATGGGTGAGGGCAACAATATCAAATGTCCCCCCCACGTTTTTGACATTGACATTGCCTCTGGGTTTTGTGTATATCTCCATTTAGGCGCGGGAATTGAAGCATTTAGCAATAGCAAGATGATGAGGCAATTAAGGTCCTAAAACTCTCAATTTTCCATCGAATGCCCGAGATTAGTGCAAACATTTTTGCGCGTCAGTCCGCGCGCAGTTGCCTAGGTGTGCAATTAGGTTTCGACTTTTCAATTTTACGAAAATGTTTTCTGCCCCGATGGCTTATTCCGTTTGTCAACTTCTGATATCACAATCCTTCCATTCATTTTCGTATTTAGAAATAGGCATAGGCCATCGCAGATCAACTAGTTACAAGGCCCTGAATCACGATCAACAGCCACCATTTTACAGTAGCTGAAGTTGCATAGGACTCCCCACAACTTAGCCGGCCCATTGACTCAGAGTCAGACTTCCACGCTAAATTGATTTCCTTTGAATGAGACTGGCTGAGCCCAGGATAAGTTCACTTCCAATTCACTGAACCTTAACGGCTTAGAATTTCGCTATGGTCGCCTCTTTTGGCGCGCGCTTCGCGAGCGGTTGTGTTTTTCTTCGTTTGCAATGCAAGTATGGAGCATGAGTTCTGTCACCCGTTTCCCGAAGAATATAGTATTCTTCAAAAGTTCAAAAACTGAAATCAATAACTGACTCAATCAAAACAACATATGATTTAGATTGATGGCATTATCTTCGAATGATTCACCTTTAGTTATAGCTTACTCCCAGGATGTGTCGAGACCGGATAGCCCGAGACAAGCCTTAACATTTTGAATCGATACCTGTAGGTATGGCGGTCTCGGTCTCGAAGGTGAGACCGAGACAAGTTATTCGAGAATAGTTCAAGACCGAGACCGGTCTCGACTACATTCCTTGCCTACTCCATCTGATCAGCTTTTCACCAGTTCATCCACGTTTCCAAACTTGATAACTAATAACATTTACTCGACATCTTTGAATTGAAGAAATAGAGTTTTACCCCAACATAACAATTGGCAATGCGCCGAATCAATTAGGTGCGTCATTCTAGCCGTCCGGGCACTGCAGAGCCTACAGATTGGTGTGTTCTACATTCATCGTTTATTGTTCGTATGTAAACTGCTCAAGAGTTTGGCCAATCAAAGTCCGAATTCTAAAGAATATAGTTTCTTTTATATTCCACCAAATTACTCACCGTCCGTGTTTCTTTGCCCTGAAACCAATTAATCAACGGCGGTTCGACCAAGGCGTAGGAAATCGGGTGCTGGCTGCCCCGCCCCCCCCCCAGTGAAAGGGGGGGGGAGGTACCATTAAACAATCAAACATACCAACATTACCCCCCCCCCCCCACACCACACGCCCACTGCTCGATGTGAAAACCTTTTTGTATTTTTAATGTGCACGAATTTTGCAATAATAATACTTCTTTTCGTCATTACGCACATTTACAAGACCGACGTGATTGGCTGTCGGTAATGTAGAGCAATCGATTGTGTTTATGTTATGCATTATGGAATTAGGGATAGAAATAGATTCACGTACGTACAAACAATGCGGAAATAGCTGGTCAAAAGAATTTTTTTCACAATAGGCTCGTTTTGCAATTTTATATTCTAATAAATTCTTATAAATTGGACTAAACATGTACAAAGAGGTCCTGGTTAGTCAGCTGAAGGGGTGGACGTACGAGGAGGGGAAGCTCTCGCATCCCATCTTAGCACTCCAATTGAACAAGTGAAGTTTATCATGTCCAAAATGAGACAGCCGGATTGGAGGAATGGATTATAAAAGAAATTGAGGGAGAGGGGAGAATATCCTAGACAGGAATTGATTCAAAATTTCAAACCGACAAAGCGAAATTCAGAAAAAGATGAGACGAAGGTTAATTTTTGAAATATTAAATGTAAACAAAATTGTGCAAAGGTTAGCGCGCATCGCACGCAATATCCTCAGGTGTATTTTACGTACAGGTTCCCGTCATCTGTGAACTAATGGAAGAAACTTGAGATTTTCGGGCGATCTTTCCCAAAGATTTACGTCGGAAGGAACGGGAAAGTGGCAAAAAATCTATGACCTGGGTCATCTAGTACGGAAGATGGTGGATCTTGACGGTTCCCTGAAAGTGAGATTTCGACCAGGTTACAACGATGGGCACTCACTCACTGCCCATGTAGTAGCTCAGCACATTTTGCAGAAAAACATTCAGATTCAGAGAGCAACTAAAAAAAAATTGCATCTAAAGGACATGAGAAAGAAAATGCAAAATTTATTTTTACGACGCGGGGGGTGGGGGGGGGGGGCAGATGCCGTACACATTTTTCAGAGATGAGAAATTCGGGGCAAAAATGACAAACATTCGTGAAATGAAACATTGGGAAGCAAAAGGCAAAAGTAAAAAGAAAGAAGCATGGCCAATCTCGGAAATCCTCTGCTTGATGGCCAAAATTTATGATAAAAGATCCGAAAAAACATGACACAATTTTCCACGCGGGTCCAGTCTTCCGGGCAAATTTGGTCGGTCCCTAAATAGGAATGGTCCCCCGTATTATTGCCTATTGTGGGCGGTTCAGCTGTTAGGTCAAAAGCACACCAACTCCCAAAAGAATGGCATATTACTGCCGAATGGAGCCTCAGCCTACAATTTTGGCAGAAAAACATCAACGAGAGAGATCATCCTGAAGTAGCAGTCGCATCTAAGACGTGAAAATACAAAATTATTTGCTGCGAACAAAGTGTTTAGGAGTGTCATAAGCATCAGAACTACATCTAAGGCACCTGAAAAAAGCAAACCATTTTCTAAAATGAGAGGAGGGGGGATTCGGCGGTCCTCTCAAAGTGGGATGAGACTTAACTAAATCTTACACCCTCGATTCGATTTTGCAGAGAGGAAAGGCACAAGATTCAGGAGCAGCAAGTCGCCATCTAAAAGGACATGTGGAAATGCGGAAATTATTTCTGGATGAAGTGGTGTATTGGCAGTGCTATATGGCACCAAATTGCATATATGGTCAGGGGAAAATTTTGAAAAGGGGATAAGAAGGAACTCCCCCCACCCAAAAATACGTTCATTCAAAACCGCTTGCAATATCGGCGGAAAGCGTTCACAGTCGGAAGTAGGCGTAAACATAAACACGTTTGCTCTATTGAAGTCCATTTCTGTGACGGCGCAGGACTAAACACGATAACGCCCATGATTGTTGAAGACTTTATAACTTGTGTGTGACGATGGTTGACCCCCAACGAGTTCTTGTCTAGTTGTGGCTTTACACAGACTTGGCACTTTACCCTAACTGGTACACCGTATATACTAGCCGATATCTGTAAACTTTTTAAAACAACCTTTGAAGTATCTTATTCAAGCCAAGGTAAATATTTCCTAAGATCGGTCAACTTCCTGCCCACTATAGTCAGACCGTACAGTCAGGTGGCATGGAAACCACGTTTAGGGTAAAACCATCATCCATGAATCCGGCGTCGTCAGTGCATATAGCCTAATCAAGTAATTAGATGGGACTCGAGAACTCAAGTAGTGCAAGTGACATTAATTGGGCGGGAAATAGAGAAATGCGAGCAGGGTGATGAAGCGAAACTGAAATGTTCCTTCTACATGGCCTACATTGAACTTCGATGCAATTTAGGCCAACTTTTTTGAGCTTTGGTTAATTTTAAGTGAATAGATGACAGGCCCACCATTCCAATACACTGGGCCTCTACTAAATACCATGGCCGCCCCACTGCACTCAGCTCCGTAAAATAGGTCAAGGGAAAGACCCTAAAAACTATTCCAGCCCCCCCCCCGCCACCCAGCGACGCCCACTGAAAAAGAATCATAGCCTTATGCCGCTGGATGCAACTTCGTGTACCGAAAAAGTACAGTTCCGCCAATCTGAGAGGGACCATTTCATTCAAAATCCCCTCAATGATTGCGTCAAGGGACCCAAATTGTAAACCTGCGTGGGGTTCTTGGTTATTATTCGTTTGTAGTAACTTGCTGACAATTTCTTTCAAAGCATATAAAAGAGGTCGTAGCATGCCGTGGCAAATTCTTCAAACATTTTCCTTTCACTGGAATTGCACACTTAGATGTTGGCAATTAGGCACGGCAAATGCCCTTTCCAGCGATCTGGGAGGTTATACACAAGCCAAAATTTCCTCGGTACGCTACGCCCAACCAATGGTGGCGCTACGCTGAGATGGGTATCGCAGCCGCTTCGTCCACCCCCCCCCCCCACGTTCGAACATGGATGGAGCCAATGACTGTGCCACATGCAGGTCCTTCAATGTCGATGCGGCATAACACACGCAAAGTCGGATTCACCGGAGCCCTGCAGGTGGGGGACGTGTGAGGAAAATAAGATGGTTTCATCAGTCCATGAGCGGCGCGAAAATGTATTCGAATAATATGGTAGCGAGCATGATAGACAAAATTACCACGTTGTGCCCATAGGCCTCATGCTAGGACTCCATTCTTGCGTATGCGGGTCCGTACGCATGTGAAAGGTCAGGAATCTACGTGCGCAGGACACGGGGCCAATCTCCTGAATTATTGCTTGCTTAGTTTGCGAAGTTAAATATTGGTTCCACGGAGGCGAAACAAAATTTTAATTCAAAAGAAACCAACACTGGATAGTCAAAAAGTAGGGCACATTTACCGATGTGTTCACGGCGAACTTATGGAATGGAATGTCGTCTCAAGAAGACAATCAACGAGAATATGGATGGGCTCTGCATTTTTACGGGTATTCCCGCAGGAACCATAGTGGGTTCTCTTCTGGAACAACCATTCGTTTTCGTAAGATGGGATTTCAACATCCACCCAGGACACGCCAAGGTAAATCCTTAGCCTTAGTTCATTGGAGATTGCACGTCCGGTTATCTCCCCGGCAGCCACGGGTTGCACTTCCTCTGTACACTGGCCTAGTCACTGAGAGCAGGGGGGTCAGACACCCCCCCCCCCCCCATGCACCAAGTGATCCATAATTTTCAACACAAAAACTTTTTTTTTTTTGGCCAGTTCAGTAGAGGTTTTGCAGCCTGTTATTTAGCAAAATATGCAGCACTGTGTCTAGGGGACAATAAATTGTACTGACTTGCCAATGGGAGGGTGAGGCCTTTCCCTTGGGTTCGACCTTAACCCACCCCCCCCCCCTTTCAAGACAAATTTCTCGGTACACGCCTGACTGAGCTTTTGTGTCTGTGAATTCTACCGATTAGTTACCGGTGTCTTCCAGGCGGTTCACAGCGAAGAAAAAGATTTCACCGAAGAATGCATGCACAAGTCCCATAATTGATATTAAGGTGTAGTATGTGGATCGCCGCCCATCACGAATTATAGACAGGGGACCTGGCCATGGCGTTTTAGTACCAGACACGCTCTGAAGCTTCTCATCATAACCAAGTCATTGTGTTGCCCTGCCAATTAATTCTCTCGGTAATACAGGTGAACTCCCGCAAATAAATTGTGAAATGGCAACCACATAGTTACCCACCTTGTTGTGAAACCAATGCAGGAAATCCTCGCGTACTGTAATTTCCAGGTTTTAGATGTATATTCGGTTTGGGTGGACGGATGTGCGACAAAGACCCTCCGTCCAATGAAAATAAAACCCATATAGGGTTTGAGGATCCGACGTATAAACATGTAGGCCTCTTAACCGCAGGATTGATTAAACGCGATTAAGCCACAGAGTTTAAATTCATGGACAGAATTAGTCTCTTTCGCTGTGGGACACTGACGAAGCCGAAAGCATAACAATTTGATTTGATTTGGAATGGTATTATATTAGAACAATCTCTTCCGCAGCCCAACGGCTGAATATGAATCTGGACTGAATTACAGAGAAGACAATTAAAAGCCGATCAATAAGAACAGATACCCACCAAACAGAACACAAAGTTGTGTAGTGACTCCTTGCCATATTTGTAACATAAGTACTGTAATGCTGGTAACAGTTCCTTCAACAAACCTTGGAAGCTACACACTTGTTTTCAGATTTCAAAATGACAATCACTGCACGGCACTTGTGTGATAAAAATGTAGTGTGGGTGCGTGACTAGAGTATTGACTGGCTGCCACCGGTGTAGGCTCCAATTAATGAGTTGATGGGGTGGGGGCTCCAATTGAAACTGAGTGGATGGATAATAAAAGTTTGTATGTACTTTTGGTATAATTTTACCACAGGTGCTCCAAATAAATGATGGAATCATAGTGACAACATAGTACTTCCTCGCTGTTTACTCAAAGGACCCTTAGTCAACCATCGTACTTTGTCTCCTAACGGACGTCAGACTCAGACCACATCCAAAAAATTGAAATAAATCATATCTGAACGCGATCACGAAAAGCATTAGGCTAAAGTATTCCATAGATGCAGATGGTGAATGCGGGAACGCAACAAATGAAACAAATATATGAATACTTCATTCAAAATCATTCTTCATGAAAACACGGAACAAACTGACGTAAGCTATAAGGATTTATAGCTCTGATATGCTATGAAATACTATACCTGAATTATAGCTTGGAAAAAGTCATATTTCTACA
Source organism: Sclerodactyla briareus (assembly GCA_026419785.1). Classification (NCBI taxonomy): domain Eukaryota; kingdom Metazoa; phylum Echinodermata; class Holothuroidea; order Dendrochirotida; family Sclerodactylidae; genus Sclerodactyla; species Sclerodactyla briareus. Next base: position 38,531 of record JAODTK010005811.1, on the reverse strand, counting down.
ACACAAAAATGTATTTTGAACGAATATGAGCTGAGTTTTCAGGTCACGAAATAACGTATCCGGCATACGCAATTGTCAGCTGGTAGCAGTTGTAAGCAACAGGTTTACTGACAAGCGGCACACAGTCAGCGTTCTTCGTGTTATTTATATGATGCAACAATGCACTTTGATTGACACCTGTTCCTTGTAAAAATAATAGATCGGATGCTCCTAGTGAAACGGGGCCGCGATGTTTTTTCCGTGGATGGTAGCAACGGCAGCACCACCATTCCATAGTGATCGACTGCATGATGCACATCTTGCATAACTCTTCAAATGACCATTTGTGGACATATTTTCACAATTCTGAAAGAAACGGATTATGAGTAAACAGAACAATGATTTACCTGAAATATTGACCATTTGGACCTATATGATGAACCCTAAGCTGATGTCAAAAACGATTTTGAAATTTTGAAAGATCTTTACCACTTCCACCATCCCTCGAAAAGAAATAAGAAGGGCCACTGGTTCCCAGCTAGGTTATGGCCAAACCCGGAGCCTCGGCTGTGCACGATGAGTGCATCAAAGCCAGTCATTGGGACGACGTCAGTTCTAGGCACTGATCCTGATTTCCAGCTGAGAAGATTACTGTGTCACTGACGTAAATATTAGTGGCGAAGTTAAAGTAAAAAAGCCAAGCTAAGTGAATAACGTTCAGGCGGAACTTCAATATTTACGACAGCGATGCCTAGGCTACATGTAGGCTAGGCTGGGGGGCTAGGCCATAGGTGTGAAAAGATGACCAATTGGAACGGAGCGCCACTTTACAGACCACAGTTTATTACGTTGATAGCTTACATTTAGCACCACATTCTGGTCTGGGGGGTCACAGGATTTTAATCCCAGGAATGAAAAGAACAGATTATTTCCAACTTTTCATACTACTCACAGTGACGGTGCTTGCTTGGCATTGTTAAAACAAAGTGTATATCTTCAAGGCTATTCTTTTTTTTTTTTGAAAATTTTCCAAATTTGGACCCCTCTTCCATATCCCCATCACCACATTTGTCCGGCCGAAAATGGACGAATCGCCATTTATGGGGGTTGGGATCAACATAAGGATGGGGCACAAGTGTGGTAAGGTGTCAAAATGTTGAAATAACCTGTTTCTCCTCGTCCTTTCTGGGGTTCAAAAATTTTGACCCCTCTTCTATATCCCAAAATTGGATTCAGCACAAAAAAAAGGTTACGGTCAAATTGGAGTCAAAGGTCACACAGATGAGGGTCAACGAGTGGATCACAATGGCGCGCATCCCAGCCTCTGCGGAAAATCTATTCCCATGTCATGGACAAAACCTGTTTTTAACCCGTAATTGACTTTTGATGACCCTGTGGGTGACATGACGGTGTTATGAAGAATTTACCCTAGATGAGATACACCCTGTCCTGAAATATGAACCGCATACTATTTAGCAGTTTTTTTATGCGCCATGGAGTGACCTTGAATGAACCTTGAATGGGGGGGGGGGGGGGGGACCATTACGGTTTTTTATGAAAAAATGTCTCCACAGGACGTACACCCTATCTGAAATTTCAACGTTGCCAAGCAATGTCAATGTAAGTTGTTCCAAAAAATTTAGTTTTTCGTCCTTAAGTGACCTTGAATGACCTCTGATGACATGACAGTTTGTGGACCTAAATTGTACTCTCGATGAGATGCACGCAGTCCTACAAGAATCATGTATCCCAAAGTATACTGCCGATGCTATTGCCAAAAAGGTATCAAACTCACCTTCGATCCCTGTAACTTGGGAACCGAGTGCCCGATTGAAGCGGGAGTTTATTTCGTCTATTTAGCACTCAGAGCTCTGTCACATATCCAAAAAATGACGGTTTTAATTTTCTTTGCCTTGTAACTTAAAATAGGCAAGCCATTCGAGATTTGACCTTTTGACCCCATCATCAGAGGTAGTTTGACCCATTGATTCTAAAAAAACGCCATGACAAATCACTATGAAAATCCTAACGGCACTAAATTACAAATGAAAAACTTTTTGACCTCTAATATCTTCGCACACAAAGGTCACATGGGGTCAATTTATGGTCCATTTCGATCGGAAGGTACCTTTGAATTCCGAAATGGCCACAAAAAATAGATCCGGCCCCAAACATGGTAGAGGTCAAATTGAGTCAAAGGTCACACAGAGGGGCGGTCAAGAGTGGAGTCACAATGGTGCACCATCCAACCTTGGGAGACATTTCGTTCCATGTTATGGCCAAAAAACTAGTTTTTGACCCCTAATTGACCTTTGATATCCTTGGATGACATGACCGTACGTTGAATATGATCCCTCTCATCAATCGCAACTAGTCCCCAAAGGTCAGCGATGTAGGACCTTGCTAATAGGAGTCATTGCACTTTTAAAATTTCAGATCTTGGCTGTCATTGACCTTTAGTGCCTTGCCAGGAACAAGAAAATAGGATCAACTTAAACCAGTATGACGAACCTTACATGCTGAATATGAACTTGATACATGCTTGCGTTGTTCAGATATCGTTTACGGACAAAATGGTTTGCACATACACACAACACCAAACACCAAAACACACACACACGGACACACACACATACTTGCGTGACCGCATAGATTCCTTGCGTGGGCAAGGAATCAAAAACAGTAAATATACAACATCAAAATTCAAACAGTAAAATTCAAAATTCGTGTAAAATATGTAATTCCACGTACTGCATTACTTTCTTTTTTCTCTGTGTTATAAGTACTTTTCCGTTGAGGTGGCAAGAGGTGTTGCAATTTTGAAGAAGGTTGCAGCATGGTTTCAGCGAACGATTGCAGAGGTCATATCGCCAATTGCCAGGACTGGGCACATTGAGCGTGTTTAGTGCCTCAGAATAGCGGTGTAATCCTGTCGATGATGATCTTGAATGCCTGTTTCTGAACTCGTTCGATTGGTTCGTCCGCAGAGTGGGTGATTATACCATCTCAATGTAGTATATCTCAGTATACCAGCTCAATCAGGCGCTGCGTATTCGAGGACCGGTCGCGCGGAGGACAAGTAGATTGTTAGTAGATGCGTTCCTTGGAAGACCATGGAAATGGAATTTCATCTTCCGCAAAATGAAAAAGGCGACTGTTGCCCTTTTTAACTATCTCATTGACATGGGTGTCCCACTCGAGGTCACACTGATTAGAAACCCCTAACAACGTGACCACTTTACGCTGCTCCAGTATTTGATCCTCGAGCGAGACCACAGTCGGAGGTGGCGGAGCTCGAGAGAAGCAAATGTCCATCGATATACATTTCATTGTTCATTCTCTGTTGGCTGGTTTGAGCCAATTCATCGAGCGTCTTGAAACGCGGATCACTGCGACAAGGCCGCCCTTCGCTCTACCTGTCTACGGGCATTCTATCAAGTCAGGTCATCGACGTATTTGACATGCCGGATATCAGATTCGCTATCCCCAGCTAGTGGGTTACAACAAGCTAAGAGTTAATCATGGCCGAGAAAACAACTGGACCCACCCTGGTTCCTTGGGGGGGGGGGGGGGGGGGGGGGGGGGGTCGCCAGCGTTAATAACTCGTGTATCAGAAAGTGTGCCTTTGTAACGAACTCGTTGCTCTCCTCCAAATCTGTCCAAATGTCAGTGATCCCACTTTCATTTGATAATTTCGATCATTTTGGAAAATGAATGTTTGGCGAATAGTGGTTGTTTCCCTCTATCTATAACTGAATTTCCCCCACAAGGGGGTCAGGAATAGTGTTAGAGAAAAGAGGGATGGCCTGAATTCCTAGAGTTAGATTATTCTGCATTCTACAGTCATGGATTTCATGAACACATCATAATAAGGTTGGTATTGTGGACCTGATCTGCATTCGGACCAACTCAGGTCTTTGAGATTCTTGACAAATTGATAACTGTTTAGAGCAAAGGTTGTCAAATGAAGTAGACAATCTTTGCTGTTTTGCGGACAGGTCCATGATCGCCAGAGTAACCAACAATAAACAGGCAAGGGATCACTATGCAGCGTTGCTTTCTTGTTTTACTTCTCCATTCGGGACTAAATTATGACAAAGAACACGGAAACAGCAGCTGAACGGCATTATACCGGAAGAAAAAAGAGAAGCGTCGAGGGCACATGCTGTGAACAGCGCCTAGCTGCGGGGGCTTAGACTCAAGGACTACTTGCTTTTAATGTCCAGACGGGGCCAGTGCTGCCTGCCCCAGCTGCCAACACAGAGGTACCAGGGTTCAGGGTTGAGTTTGGCATCATCGTTTTTAGAACGTATGATGAGGAATTTGCACCCATTCCTCCTGCACAATCGCATGAGAAACTCTCTCCTGTGACGACTGGCTGGCAGTGAATACCAATTCTTCTTCATCAGTTTAAAGCGGCGTTGACTGGACGATTTTCCACGGATCCACTGCCTGAGCCGTCAACCCCCGCCTCTATTCATTTCATCGTCCGGAGGAAGCTCCCGACGCTGGTTAGGCCCCTTCCCATCACCGGCCGCCAAGCGGCAGGGATTCGGCCGATTCAAAGACGACGCCATTCCGATGCCTCGACTCAGGAAGGATTTTAAACTTTAACTCCGAATTAAAAGGATATGTCACCCGCCCGATGCCAAGGGAAATTGAAAAAACAAAAATAAAATAGGCCGGTGCCCGGCCGGCGGTGACTTACCGGTAGTGCCTGGGCCGAGAGGACGGGGAGGAACGCGCCGTGACCTAACCGTAAACCCATCGGGACTTAATCGGGATTACGTACTACGTTGGGTATAGCGTTCGTATGTTTCATGCAAATTCGTGTTTCTGTGTGCGGTAGGTAATGTAGGTGTTGTAGTGCCTATCAATGTTCGTTATAATTCTAAGTGCGCGGGTAAGGACTGAACCACAATCGAGTGAGTATGGTAGCCTGACCTCTGCCTTTGAATTGGTGAACAATAGCCCCTCATCAGCATGAGGTATATATAAAGAACCCGGGTGGTTCAGGCCTCCTGGCATCAAGCTGTCGAGTAATGTTAAGCAGCACAATCATAACAACAATTTAACATAACGATAATCTCAAAGCGCGTCACATGAGCCTAATATGAAACAGATGAAGGAAAGCGTAAATAGTGAGAAATAATAAACAATACTTACTAATACTGGGGGGTTCATTATTGATATTCTTTAACAATGGAGAATCACATTACATCTCTCCGCAAGGACGGCTAACCTCTTAAACGCTAGAGAGTTTGGCCGTATTCGCAGAACCTAGACTAGGAAGACGGCTGTGATGAAAGGGTGGAAAATGCGTTTATCATGCCAAAATCGATACCGGGGTAACCGTCTCCATTATAGAGTTGACAGATCACACTGACCCTTCGACAACGCATACACACTCTGCCGCAAATCTTGTGACGCTCACGAAAGCATCTGCTCATATACACAAGTTTTTGAATATAAACGTATTGGTTGTCTGTATGCAGTTGAGTGTATCATATAAGCTTGCCTGGTTTGTGCTTCAAAGACTCTTCTCATATTGTTGCTCCATATATCTCAAAAATTATTGCCCCATTATCAGACTGTTCGGCAAACCCTGCGATCCACTGACAAAAAACATGCTGTGAAAGGGTGCAGTATTACCAGGAACAAGTGGGGTGAGCGATCGTTCTCCAGGCACCGCCAAATGTCTGGAACAATCTTCCTTCTTCAGTGGGACTTACCAACCGCTTAGTATCTTCAAGAGTTCAAAGAGAATCAGAAGACCGAGCCTTACCATGCTTGAACACTGACTGTTTTTTCGGGTTGTTGTGGAGACGCCCATGCGCACCCCTGTGTTGTGTGGATACCGGCGCTCTATAAGTGGTCATTATTTTCAACACATTCGATATCAAGGGGACTGTGGTCGATTAAGTAAACGGCTGATCAGGACCTGAGCAGTAAAGCATTGGATATATTGACGACCTGGATAACCTGGTCAGTCTGCATAAAGAAGGCGACTCCATCGAATGTGTTTCGATGTCTCCCGTTTAGTATCCACTCGTCGTGCTCGTACTGAAGCAGGAAGGAAAAAGGATTCAGGCTACGACAGACGGAATTTCCTCGTTCCCCTGAGCACCGTCGCCATGGCTCGATACTAGAGAGTAATCGATGTAATCGAGTAATTCGATACTCGAGGTCAACCGAGGGAAAGCGCTTCCTCGCAAGTCGATATGATAACGCTCCCCTCCAACTTCCGAGTCATTTTCCACGCACATACTGCATGTATATATGTCATTACTATCGCCATATTGGGCAACAACTTAGACCAAGTTACGAAAATATTTCTATTTTGAGTGGATTCTCCGAGGTTTCGAAAAGCGAGTATGCGTGCGTTGCTGTAGCAAGAAGGACGAGAATGGAAAGCCGGTTAGGCCAGACGAATAAGCTTGAGGTTATATTACTATTCGTACTCACGCAATTCAAAAAAAGTTTTCGTAAAATTCATGGGTGTCCACGCCGTCGACAGAAATTTAAAAAGGGAAACAAAACTTCTTTATTTTTGTTCGAAAATGGCAAAGCATGGACATATGTTTTGGGGCTCAGAGGGATAAGTGGAGATGGGGTGACAGCGACTCGGTCGTAACTGCGCAACGCATTGGTCAACCAACTGAATAATACTGGTCAGTTTTTTCCAATTAGTCTCAGCTCGTCGATAGGAATTGAATATTGTCTTGGGAGATTTTTCATTTTCTCATTATGATAGATTTGTAAGAAAAAAAAAAAAAACCCCACAGCCTCCAAATCCTTCCGAAAGCGACGAATTCCTTAGAAAAAACCCCCCTCACCTCCCCCTCCCCCTCCCCCTCCCCCCTCTCCGCAACCACCGGTGCTGTTTGCACCGGGTACACGTCGCCTGGACCCGGATTTCTCCCATTTCGCTTTGCTTGTTCTCCAAATCAGGCATACTGCTGACGCGACCGAAACCACCGAAGTATATTGAGATACACAGACAAGAAGAGCATGAACATTATCTCAATTATTATGAGTGAACAACCGAAGATCTTAAAGTGGCCTTTGAGAACCGTTCGACATTTCCTGACTATTGCTGCTGAGGGTAGACGTCAGTTTAATCGATTATTGAAAGCTGATTCTGACTTCTGATTCCCCCTGCAACAGGAAAGAAGCCACAGAGGATTTATTCCCAATAGCATTCGACCGGCTTCTTAAGTCAAATTATACTGAAACTGAACGCTGTGACAACATTTTGCCAGAGCATTAGAAAGATCCAGATATGACCCACACAAGAAAACTATTGTTTATAGGTCGCCACGATCTTCGCTTTTCTCTATTAGTTAAAAATCTTCGTCTTCCACATTTGTGTTCGTATAATGAACGCCGTACCCCAAGAAATATACATGTTCACTTTCCAATAACATATTATTTTTAACTTATGTCAGGTTGACGCCCGTTCCCAGCTTAGAAAACCAAGGTCCTGGAATCCATTACGAAGATTGCCCGGTTGTAAACATGAATAATATTCGGTCTATACGCCGAAGGATTTGGGTCACCAAGGCACACATCAAAGTAGTAATAAGTACCGGTAACAGTTGGGCCGCATGGCTCTCATCCAAATCGCTGGGGAATCCATAGTAAAGTGACAAAGTATGACCCCTTTTTATTCCGTGCTGGAAGGCAACAGGATCCTATGCATCATGACACGTGTGCCGTAGGTGTGTTGTGTTGTTGGTGTGTGTGCGTGTGTGACACCCCTTGTCAGCACGATTTTAACGAACGCAAAAAAACTGGGGGTAATCAAGTTTCAAATCAGGTATGTGGGTTGCACATATGGGGAGGATGACCCCTATTGTTTTGGGGTGCCCGTTTTCAAGTTCATTCAAGTAACGAGAGGGCTAAAGTTCAGCACGATATTAACGAACAAGAGTATTTAGCAAGTTCAAATTGGGTATGAGGGTGGTAGCACTGTAAGGTGAGGATGAACCCCTATCGATTTGGTTTGTCAGGTCAAAGGTCATAAGAAGGGTCCACCATAGGGAATCGTCAGATATCTCGGCAACGAACCTTTTGTTAATGGGAAAGTTTCTTCGTTGGGTGAAATACATCTGGTGACCGGACTATGGACCTCATTTGACTTTTGACTCAGTGACCTGGTGACCCTTGCGTGCTTTTTTGTTGATGGCCAGATGCGTTGTTAAGCAAACAAAAAAAAGTCAATGCACTACCATACTACGATACTCTTATCACACGCTAGCTGTTTATCTCAATTGAATGGGAAAGGTCAGGGTTTTTCCAGCTAAAACACTGAAATGTGGATACATTGACATGACATTTGCTCGTCTAATGAATGCAAGTATCTATCAAGTTCGAATTAAATGTGTGGATCGTACACATGATGAATGGGGTATCAGTTGGTATCAGGTCAAAGGTCTTCCAAGGTCACATAGGACAATCCTATATCTCTGCCGATTCATTGTAAGGAGTGAGACACGACATATACCAAAACCAAAAAAATATTTCCCCAGTAAAGACAGTGCAAATTCGAATTGTCATTTTCTGTTTTATTCTGATGGTTGGAGTATTGGACTAGCCCCAATATTTCCCCCAGTGAAGACAGTACAATTCTTGAATTGTCATTTATATTATTCCTGAATATGTTTGAGTATTGGACTTAGCACCAGTGACCACCTATAGACTCTCATGATCAGCAGGGTGTGGTACGGGTGGAGTAGCATTTGTCGGTACCCCCCCCCCCTCCAAGGTTCCATAGGCAGCTTATGGAAAATTTGAAAAAAATGTAGCCCTATTTGACGCCTGCCTCACTGCATTTATTGACAAATTCTAAGTGCAAGCAGAAGAAACGCATCTTCTGGCGTATTACGTCTCTCCATTTAGGTTATATTTTGCCATTGAATCCCATTGGCATTTTCTCAGGGAAGATACAAAATTAGGATTTGTAACCATGGATATCAATGGGAGGGTGGGAGAGGGGAGGGTAGGGACAAATCTGGCACTTTTTCTAGGCCTATATTATATTACCGAGGGGGGGGATGCCAAGTGTTGCTTCCAATTACTTGAAACGCGGTTGCATAGATCTTCAACAGTACCTTAAATCAGTATGACAGCCGATAAGAAATCAGGAAAGGTCTGCTGAATTCAAATCTCAGAACATCTGTGGCCCAGCCATATCCTCCTTCATATCCAATGCCCCCCCTTTTCCCCCTGCATTGTTGTGATACCTAATAATAGCCCCCCTTAGTTGGGCCTGCCGTCCACATGGTCCCCATCCCAAAGGATTTACCATCTCTCTCAATCTGTGTGTCGTTGAAGAACTTTTGATGCGCAGTCGAATGGCCAGTGGGGCTAATGGCCTGGCCCTGGCCATGTCGCGGCTTGAGAGTGTGTTAATCCAAGCGTATTTCTGTCGTGCACATAGTCTAATATTATGATTTGACTTACATTTCACTAACATTCCAATATAGAGTATGCCCCTGCCAAAGCAGCAAACTTCAGGATGTTAAGTACGACAGGCAGGGACGAATTGAGCGCATTATTACCGTGATTCCATACGACCTATGCCAATGAGGGGAGTAACTGCCTGGTGTGTAAAAGCACCGTGAGGGGTTCGTTGCGCTTGCGAGGGTGGTACGAGCACGCAAGGGTTGAACGGAAGCTTTAGAAGTGGGTACCGGGAAAGAGGAAAAAAGTGTTTTTCGCTATTGCGCAAAAAGTCGGGGCATCACCCTATATCAGGGGCAGAGATTGGTAGGGGTTGCAGTCTTATCAATATCCTCTCTCCAGTGCCTTCTTCTTATGATTCACAGACCCAGGAGTCGACCTCTTTGCGGAAAAGTGGTTGCCCTCCAGGGATAATACTATTTTCAACCAACTGGCCAGAGAAGTATACGGATCCCCCCTTAACTGCGTCCCCACACATTAGACATCCGCTCTCCACCCTGGCTAGTCATGTTCCCCCTAGAAAATTGCAACGCTCTGTCTGTTCTTTCTTATCTCATTGGGGCTGATATTGTCTTATTATCATTGCCGCGATATCTTGTTAGGGAGGTGCTGCTGGGCGTGTGGCCATATAGCGGACATTCCCAACCCCCCACGTAGGATCGGGCGATGTGATTTGAAAGCCTTGTGAAAAAGTTGACCCTAAAATGGCAAAAAGACATTTTGCGGGACTGGTAAATGGCTATTGAGACAAGTATTTTAAACATGTTATGCAATTGTCAATTGCATGACCACCCACGTGTTCCCCAACAAGGCTGAGTCATTGCACTGGGGGGGCAACAAAATGATGCACCCCTCAGTCACCCTTTTGTGCCTGAAAAATAATGAAAATTGATAACCCCACAATCACTTCAAAAGACCAAAGATACTCTGCTGTACAAATGGAAAGATTGATGGCAATGACTTACCCCGCAGTCAACATTAGGGATTAACGACATATGGTACATGAACACATGTGAGACCACCAGGATATTGGACACGAAATGTACTACCATGCTAACCTTGTCCAAGAGGTAGTGCATGAAGGGATGCAATGACAACATATAGGCCTGTAGTGCCTTGTTGATGATGTGATGCTGTTGGTCGTCCGATTAAAAAACTGCCACTTCATGTATCATCTGCTTGGAACACATTGAGTCACTTATGAGTTGATTAAATTTCACTAAAGTGATCTAACCATTTAGTCCTTGCCTGAGTTGTGACTCAGTGTACGGTCGCTGGGTTCCCAAAGTGAATGGAAAACTTTGGACCTCGCTGGTTATGGACTCGTGACTTGACCTTCACTCAAGATGAGCAAGATACACTTACTAACCAGGTTTTTTTTACAGTATTTGTCTTCAAATGCCCTCAGATTACTTTTGGGACCTTGGTAAAAGCAACAAGCATCTCTTGCAGTTAGTAAATTATGCAGGTGATGGGTAGTTTTGTGTTGTGGTTGTGTTGCAACACACATCTTGCAGGGTCGATATAGTGAAATCTTGGTGATGCCACAACCTGTAAGGGGAACATGTCGGGCGGGGGGGGGGGGGGGGGAAGGCAAGGAATCACTACGCAGGGTTGCGTTCTGTTGTGTATTATATTTTTCTAGAAAAAAATAAATTGGGAGAGACGGGCTATGGGGCCTTATGCCTCCACAAATCATTTTTATTGCCTAAAACCTGGTCCATGGATGAAAGAAAACAGTTCTGTATAAGTGTTTCTGATTTCACACCTATTGAGCCTAGAAAGGCCGGTTTCAGTGATTTTCAGTGGTATCTCGAAGATATCTCGTGTATCCCTACTCGAAAGCTTATTTTCCGTGGAAGACGGATTCCACGCTTGCAGGAAACACCCCGGGGGACGGGTGGGGGGGTTCTTTACCACCTGTTTGAAATCCGGGGCAACAATTCTTTGTCAAGTAAAGTGGAAAACGTTCATTCATGCCGAGGATCCAATCACCTTTCCTAGCAGTTCTCGCACACTGCTCTGCCACTGGGTAGAACGCGGATCGGAATACACATTAAAATCTTTTTCTACAGTTTCCACATTCTTTATCGACCATTCAAACTAAAAGGACCCAGTTGGCGTTGCGATCGGGAACTCATCACTTTGTATTCCTCGGCGCAAAGGCTTATGACTGGGTGGCTGAAGGGGCGCCACCCCATCCCCCAGTGAAAAATGTGGGGGGGAAAGCCACCTTTCCCCCCCCCCCCCCACTCCTCGAGGCTGAAAACCCCTTTTTGATGTTTCAAAACGCATTCGCAATTCATCATTCCCCCTTTCCTTCCTCATTTTCAGATTCAGATTGCTTGAATTTCCATTTTTAAATATCAACTTGTATACCAATAAAGATAAAGATGACCAATTCGCGCGCTCGCGCGCAATAGCAGTACGGGTACGTCTTTCGTCGTTCAACACCAGATTTACAACGATAGAATATCAATTGTGCCTATGTTAGGATTAGAGATAAGGGTAGGGATTATATTCACGTACAACCAATGGCGAAATGTTGTGAAAATTGTGTGTTTGACCCTCTTCTGTTCCTGTATTGTTTAACGTAGGAAATTCGAGCATTTTTGTAAGTGTAATTTTATAATTGTGGCATAGGACTAAAAAATATTCAATAGCTATGCGTCCGTCAAATTCAGCTGAATTCGTGGACATCCGAGGAGGAAGCACGTGTCCCCCCTCTTTCCGCCTTTCAATTCGGACAAAAGCAGTTTATACCATGGTCCAAAATGAGATATAAAAGCCGAATGGTTTTTTTTTAAAAACTCGAGAGAGATTCTAGGCAGAAATCGATCAAAGTTTTCACCAAAAATCGAAATTCTCGGAGAGATGAAGAATGTAATAATTTTTCAAATCAATATCACGAAATTGGCAATGGTTTCGGCGCCGCTTCGCCGCAGTATTATCTTTTGTCGTTCTTTACGTAACTTGTCGTCCTGTGAACTCGGAAATTCGAGAACATCATGATATTCGGGTAATCTTTTTGGAAGATTTACGTCGAAAGGAACGGGACGGGCGAAGAAAATCTATAACCTGTATCATCTAGACTGGACTATCTGGAGGATTTTGACGGTCCTTGAAAAGTGGATTTTCGACCAGCTCCCAACGAAGGGCACTTGCTGCCCCCCCCCCCCCCCCCATTGTGCTCACCATTTTTCAGAAGACTGCCGCACCATTTTTTCTGAAATGGGAATTCGTTGGAGAAAAATACCAATATTGTGAAAATTTTGGGCATTGATAAGGCAAAAGTTGAACAAAAATTGCGAATATTTCTGTTGACATGCCCGAATTTCGATAAAATGCCCCGAAAAACAGGTCAAAACCTTCCCAAACATGCACAAATGTCTTCCGGTGACCTGCAATGTTCCGTACTCCGATTTTGGCGGTCCACTGTTAGGTAAGATTTTCACCGACTCCTAAAGAAGAGCCTACTTTCTGTCCATGAAGGCTCAGTACAATTTGGCAGAAAAAAAAAATCACAAGATTCTGGTCAAGTCGCATCTAAGGACGTGGAACTGGAAAATTATTTCTGGAATGAATGTGAGTGTTTCGGGGTGCTATATTGCACCAATTGCATCTAAGGCCACCGAAAATGCAAACATTTGCAAAGGTGAGCGGACGCTCCCTCCCCTTAGACCCCTCCCCCCCCCCCCCCCCCCCGATCCGTCCTCGAACTCAGCCCCACTTCATTCCCTAAAGTACGTTCCTACTCCACTGGCATCGTCGTTAAAGATATCTCATTGAATTTCTTCTAAACTGGTTCCCGGGAATCAATTATAGGTCATTAGGAACTCTGCCGTAATTGATCGTGGATGAGCAACCGCGAAACTCGCCTTCTTCTCTTCGCGACCAAAAAAGTGTCGAAAATCTAATGTACTTTGGTAGATGTTAATATTTACTGTAATTATTGAACTCCATTCTTTCAGTGTGCGAGAACTCTATCTCATTTTCTATCATGAACTATGTTTTCATCATACCCGGTCACATTAGACGGCAAACTAGGAAATCCTTTCAGCACACCCTCGGGTCGCCCCAGGGTAAAGTGCGAGTACATTATTCTTTATAACATACCTGGCCACTCTTTGAAATCGTATGTAGAATACATTGATGGAGTTATCCAACCATCTCATTTAGTTTTATCATGAGTACAGTCAAAAATAACACCGACAGGGAACTTCTTTGCACCGTGGACCCAATACGCGAGGATATCTCTTTGGCATCACTGGTGAACATATATTACATACAAGACATCGTAAAGCACGAGTGACTGAGAAACTGAACAAGCAGGAATCTGAGAATAACCGCACGAAAACTGAGAAACTTTCAATCACAAGAAATGAAGTTGGAAGAACTGTAAATATGTAGGAAGCTTGTTGGGAACCAAAGAAAACATTAACAGAAGAATTGGAAACCAACAACGCTTTCATCACTCTGTCAACAAGTTTTGAGAGCAGACGAAGTTTTGCACAAGCATCAAACTCCGATTTCGAACCCTAAAAGAGTTTTTTTTTGTGTGGTTGCGTTGCGAACTGTGGGGGTGTGCAGAGTCTCAAACGTCGGGTGGACTGATGACGGTTTGGATGCCGGGCGAAATGAACTCTATTGAACAACAAACCACATCCTCGGTCACCGGTATAGTGGCACTTTGACGATCGAGATTCTCCGGTCACGTCCGGGAACTCCAGCGGGGGGGGGGGGGCTCCAGCGGGGTCGCCCTGGGGGAAGCCTTGGACATGCTGTCTTGGGCCGTTGGGGGACCCGTGGCTGGCCTTGCGCTCGGGGGGGGGGGTGTCTGGGTCGCGGTTCGGGGGCACCGCCATTGAACGTTTGGGGGAGCAATAAACCTTGCGCAAGATTGTGATCTGGCAGAGGTTATAACTGAACATGTCGGATAGACGAAGACTCAACCTACTACTACTACTATTATGGTAATTATTAAATAGTTTTTGTCGGGATTTTTTGTCTATTTCAGGCGGTTTTAACAGATCCATCGCAATTTGTTTTAAGTTTATTTCAACTGAGAATGAGAGTCCCACGTACAGCCTATTGGCGGAATCTTCCGGTTGACGAAGTTTTCCCGGCCGGAATTTTAAATTACACACTGCGCTCGTTCTATATCCGAACTAGCTTATGAAATCACCATGATGGTTGTATTCCGGAAACTTGTAAACGTGAGTGTTACACGGAACTAGACACCAGTGATAATGAAAAACACCGCTGAAATCTTTATTCGCGAAATTTCAGCAGAAATGACATAAAACAAACAAACTCCACCAACACTGACAAGGAAAATATTGGGATGATTCACATAAAAATACCGCGGAAGGGCACTGAGCTGTGTGAAGTCCTCATCCAGCGCAAACAGCGTTACTGTTGAACTTAGCGCATTAACGTCATGAAGGCCACGTCAAAGGTTGGGATGGTCACGTTGCTCTTCCCTCCTCACCACCTCCCCCCCGGAAAAAATAATATATAAACAATTTTTTATCAGATAGTCTGCCCGATTGAACCTCAATGACCAAAAACAACAAGAAAACGCCAAACCTGAGTAGTGAATTCCTTGCCTTTTTTTCTCGCCATGTTCCCTCTACAATGGTTGTGGCATCACCATGAAGATTCAGCTATATCAAAACCTGCAAGATGTGTGTGGCAAAAACACAAAACCCACACACACAAAACGACCCAATAACCTGCCATATTTATACCACAAGAAGTTAATTGAAAGTAAAATTAACTGAAAAAACCTGGTATGATAAGTGTATCTTGCACTTGAAAGTGGAGGTAAAGTCACGGAGTCATAACCAGTGAGGTCCAAGTTTTCCATTCATGTGGGAAGCCCCAGCAACCGTAATAACACTGAGTCGGCAGACGGAAGGCCAAGGCTGAATTGTAAGTTTTCACTGGGGGAAATATTTGGTTGCTAGAGTCCAATACCAATCATATCAGCAATATAATAACCTGGACAATTCAAGAATTGTACTGTCTTTTACTGGGGGGAAATGGGGAAAATATTTGGTGTAGTCCAATACTCAAACATATCAGGAATAACAATAAAATGACAATTCAAGAATTGCAGAATTTGTACTGTCTGCGTGTTCTAACTCTCTACAATGAATCGTTGCAGAGATTAAAGGATTGTCCTATGGGGACTGGATTGACCTTGACCTGATACAAAAAAACGATAGGGTTAATCTTCATCATGTGTACAATCCACACACTAATTTGAACTGATAGATACGGAATTTCATAGATATCATGTGATGCAGCAATGTCATGTCCAAATGCTAATTTATCCACAATACCAGTGTCTAAGCTTGTATGACCTTTCACATTCTTAAGACGCTCTGGCCCATCACAAAAAAACACAAAAGGTCCCAGGTAAAGGTCAAACTGAGGGTCAGAAAAAAGGTCTACCCCTGGAAACAATGACCCGGGTAAGCGTATTTTAGGAAAGCATACTTGAGTTTCAATAGGAGTTACGGTGGTATCAAAATAACCAGAAAGGAAACGGAATGTTGATGTACTCATTGTGTCCGCGTATTGTCGGTGGTGCCACTCTTTCATTCAACTAGCTATGATGGGGACTCTACTTTAATGGGAGCATACTTCTGTTATAACCCTAGGCCCGTTCAGGCAGGAGAGACGGAGTATCCGGGCAAAAAAAACAACTCCCATAACCCATTATAGCACCGCCTTCTGTCATTTTCGCTCCATACGGCAATTCAATATTAAGAGGATAAAACCACCGCCTATGACTTTTTTTCAAGCAAGATTTGTACCTTATTAGTAGGTGTACACTGCCCACGGCGGTTTTACGGAGGCTGAGCATTCGCCTACTCTCGAAAGACTCGAATACAAAGAAATAGTCCACGTGATCATTGCATGCGTTGGTAAGTAATGACCGTCCATTAAATTGCGGCTGGGAAAGGCCTACAGTGCTGCTCCCTTAAAAGTCACAACAACCCCCCCACCGAACCACCCCCCCCTCCCAAGGCCCATCAAAAATTAATGGCTCTAGAACTCGCCGAAAATCATGTTTTTGGCAGTGGTCATTACAGAATAGCACGATTAAGGAGGAATACGCGTCGATAATGAGTGAGGTAAATATATATACACGAGCCTCAACATAAGAGTTGCGTTGAGTTTGCTGTAGTCTTCTTCGGGAAACTGCTGTATAGGAAATGTAGAAAGAATTTAATTCGACTATACAAAAACTAAGCGAGGGTCGTAAGCCATGGAGACTTCGCAGTCTCACAAGGCTTGCGGAGACGAGGGGGGGGGCTGTGGGTGGTTAGCCCCCGCACTTTTCTGCCACCGGCATTTTTGGGCCGCCTAAATTTGGGCCGCGCTGTGACTGGGTAAAAAATATTGTTTAGTTACTAATTTCAGGGATTACTAAAATAAATATGACAATGAGCAATGTTTTGGATTGTCGGCTAATCACAGCTCCGCAAATTGAAGAAAGTACAAACAATACGTAGGATTCTGACGAGAACTCCCGAAATGCAGCCCTGCCCTATCGTACGGTTTTAGACCTACTCGACCGGCATCCCACCTTCCGGCAGACAACCAATGCTTACCACCCACCTCGGCAGACCACAATGCATAGTTAGCATTGTGGGCTGCCGAGTCGATACGTAGGCCTATCGTGTACAGGACGAGTACAAACCGTTTTGGTGTGCGATGCTGGCAAGTAAGCGCGCATGCCACGCTGCGTTTTCAGATATGTACGTGCCACGTTGAGAATGTAGTAGTAGTAGTTCATGGCGGCGATCACGGGGGCGACATGTCCCCCCCCCAATATTCTTGGTGGGGGGGGGGCAGAAATATCAAATATCCCCCAATATTTGCGCCGACTGGCGGAAAAAATCCTATAATCATATGTACAGTACGGCCAAAACAAAAATGTCTAACTCATGTTGAGACGGTCGAAATGCAAAAAAAAACGCGCGAGCGCTGTATCCTATCTTTTCGTTACAGCATTAATACAGTGGGCCCACGGGTACAATAACTTTGTCAGATTCTGACAAATAGATTCTGTCCATACGTGTCATGTTCAAGTGTGGGAAACATATAGGTAGGCCAGAGGAGATTTGGTTGAGGATTGGATTTAATGTTGCACCCCAACCCCCCCCCCTCCCCACTACAACCATGCGGAATACAACTGCACCATTTTCTTAACTGCAAACAGTTAGGCTACTTCTGATCTTTATTGTTAAGATTGGCTTTGCCAGCCGTACGTGCTTGTTGAATAGGGAGATGAAAAGCTTATGAACGAAAAACAAACAGGGCAGGGGATCGTGCACATTAGTAGGGAAGTTTACGTGATTGACGTAGTATGGAAACTATACAGGCGCGGAGCGGGTCGAAACAATTCTGAGACATGAGAAATTGGACGAGAAAGAAATTTGACGCGAAGAACTAATCTGAAAAAAATGACCAAATTGTCTGCTGACTGGCTCAAAAAATTCCTTTCAATCGAATGACCGACAAAAATGCACACCAGTCTCCATGACAGTGATGTTCAAGCAACTTTTCAATCTGCGAGCAGCTCCAACCCAATTGGACGGTCCTCGATGGAATATCTCTAAGGGACATGGCTATAGTAGAATGGATACCACGATGAAGAAATGTTAAGGATTAACATCAATAAGTTTTCGGAAAGTTCTGTCAATTTCAGTGATTGCATACTGCCCTAAGTCGCGGGAAGTGCCGCTCCTGCATCTGTGGAGGTGGGGTGGTCTGTAAGACTATTTTCTCGTACGGTGGCGCGAATTGTAATGGAATAAACGTAGATCAGTTAATTCAAGAGTGTTTTTGAGATATACATTCAGAAATTTAATGTCAATTTTGGGGATGTGCCTACTGCCATAAGACAGGGACGTAACCGTTTCGGCAATATGAGGGTTATAACTCAAAATTAATTGTACTATACGGGACCACAGATGATGCCAACATTTGTTGAGAATAACATCAATAGGTCTTAAAGCCACGTTTCTTGAAATACATAATTGCTGAAAATTATTGCCAATTTTAGAGGGACGTTGCTCATGCATAAAGCGCGGGAATTGGACGTTCCTTGCAATTGAGGGGTCTGTAAAACGAAAATTCTATGTACCCTACGCGTCCCACTGATGGTGGCGGCTGGCCCGAATTGTAAAGAATGACCACATCGATCAGTTCCTTCAAGACCGTTTCTAGAAATATGAGGATTCTGACATTTATTGCCAATTTTTGGGGAGTTGCTTACTGTCATACGGTCAGGGGAAATTGCCGTTTCCTCAATTCTGGGGGGTCTGTTAAAACAAAAAAAAAATTCTTGTACCACGCGTCACAACCGTCGGGGACGGAATTGTACGGAATAACATATCAGTCCTTTCAAGAATGTTTCTAGAACTATGAATTCTGAAATTTATGGCCAATTTAGGAAGTTGCTTACTGTTCATACGGTCCCGGAAATGCCGTTTTGCTTCAATCTGGGGTGTCTGTAAACTCGAAAAAAGTTTTGTACCCTACGCGTCAACAACCGTCGGTGGCCGAAATTGTACGGAATAAACAGTGATCAGTTCCTTCGAGAATGTTCTGAATTAAAAAAAAAATCGGGAATTCATTTGGACGATTTTAGAGAGGTTGCTACGCCATATGACACCAGAAGTGCCGTTTCCTGCAAATCTGGGGGGCTGTAAAAAATGAAAATTCCTTTGACGCCCGCGCCACACCCATGGGTGGCGCTCCGCTTAGATGGTGATACCTCAATATGTCCCCCCCCCCCACCCCATATTCAACACAGAATCGCCGCCCCTGGTGAGTAGTAGGTAGGTTGAGTCTCGGACAGTACGACATGCGCAGTGATTTTATCACCCTGGGAATGGCACGCCAGTTAATTTTCGATTACCGACTGGGCCGGCGCGGCCGTACTACCAACTAGACTCGACTGTATACGCGGACTGTGGTATACAATATAATGACTGTTCACTATTTTCCGCAGATCTCTTAATGGTCTATGCTCGGGCCTACTAACGAGTGGCTATTCTTATTTGGTGGGGCCTTAATATGACATTCCAAGTTTATTATTAGATCGGTTTAATTGATGTACCTTGGGTAAGAAGTAATTGGTTTGTCGCGAAATAAAAAAAAATGTGGTACATGAATCCAATTTTCAGGATGTCAGTTTCTGCCTGAGAAAAGACGAAGGAAGCTTTCCGGCGATCTGGGGGTCTGTCAATACGAAAACTTATCGTGTGCGTAACGCGCCAACCGATGGTGGCGCTCCCCTTAGATGGTGGCCGCCACAATGATTAGCCCTCCCCCCCACTCAAATTCTATCCCCGCGGTCCCTGTCAAACAAAGATTGGTGCGGTTATGTTATTCAGCCACGGAGTGGTTGCAGCGATTGATGAAACGGCATTGAAGAAAACAGGCTTACAGTTTGCTGTATAGTGCACAATAGAATGGCTCCAGAGTATTGAGAAACCTGTCTCGAATTCACTAGTAAAAAGAAACTTAGACATCTAACATCTATTTAATAAAGGGAGAAGAAGGGATACGGGATAGGAGGAGACTCATAATTGGCGACGACTGACTGAAATGGAATTTCACCACGAGATTGTAGAGAGACGAAATCTCGGACTTAGTTATAAACGTCGATCAGGGGGAGGGCGTACATACACATTCCTCGTGAGGTGTGTGAAACTTATTTTTGGACTTCTCTTGAGACGACATTTTTATTCTGTCGAAGGAAGAGGAGGATCTATGCAGTCATTCACGTGGTATGAGTGTGCGTGTGTGTGTGTGTGTTGTGTGTTAGACACCCTGTCAGCACGAATCTAACGGGCAGGGGCGTACGCAAGGGGAGAGGGGTTGGGGTCAGAAACCCCCCCCCCATGACCCAAGGGACAAAACCACATGTTAACACAAAAATTTTTGCAGTTCAGTATAGGTTCTGCAGCTGTTATTTAGCAGATAGTGCGCAGCATGGTCTAGGGGCCCTACAATGTACTTATTTGCCAATTCATGTGAGAGCCATTCATGTGGCGCATTTCCCTTGGTTCGGACCTCAACCCGCCCCCCCCCAGACAATCTCTTCGGTACGCGCCTGTAGCGGGCGCAAACATTAGCAGGTTCAAATTAGGCAGTAGGTTGCTCGGTGGAGAGGATGGACCCTATTGTTTGTAGTGACAGCTCATGTCTTTCAAAGTCACGACTGGGCTAAGTCCAAAAAGCTTTCAGCACGAAGCTATGACTGCAATATCTATGCATTATGTATGTGGGTGCACATATGGTGAATGATAACCCTCTTGATTTTGGTGTAGAGGTCAAGTCCTTGACGGTCTCATGAGGTAATCCTTCTTTTTTTGGCAACGCACATGTCAAGGCAATGTTGTAAAAGAAAGTTTTTGTTCGTTCTAGTAACTGCTCTGGTACCCAATTTGGACCCCTTTGAACCTCGGTTGACCTAATTACTCGTTTGACCTTCGGGTCGTTCTTTATGACGACCAGACTCGCCTTGTTGCAGACAAACCAATAAGTCATTGCACTGACTTACTGAAACACTGCTATCACACCTATCTCCAGCTATGTCATTTCGGAAAGCCTTAGAACAGCCTTGAAACGCGGATAATTAGAAATATTTAATATCTTCGCACGGAACATTGTAGGGGTGGCGTAATGGATAATTTCGTTCGTCTGTGCAACTACATCTGGTGACCTAACTTTGACCTTGAACCTTTTGACCTCATTGACTCAATTACCTAATTGTGACCTTCTTAGCCGTTCTTTGTAACGACCAGACTTGTGGGTTGCCCAACATACTGATAAGTGCATCGACATACTTAAACACTTCTATCGCACGTTTATCCCCTGCTATGTACTCTTTCAAAAGGGGAGCTTAAAACACTGATAAATTCCATTTTCGAACATTGACTTCTCATCACTGAACATCTCAAGAATAGCGGAAGAGAGTTCTGTTCGACTGTGTGGCTACGACTGGACCCACTTTTCGTGTACCACTCCTATATGCTTTGGTATTTGACATTGACAATCATAACTATGTCCTACTGTTGTTATCCTGGAGTGAACCAAGCGTTTGACTCTTATAATATCCAACAGTGTAATGTTATGCTCATTACAGCATAAGCAGATAGAAACCACTAGCCATTTCGGATAGGGCTTATAGGTATCAAGTTTCATTTACAATGTAGTTGAATGACCAAAGAAGGGTCGTGTTTTTTGAAACCACTACAGCGCAGTGCGTACGTGTTTGGTGGTGGTAGGTTAATTATTCTGGCACTTGCCTGCTTAGAATAAAGATTCAGATTTTAGGTGATCTTGAAAGTCTCTTTTGTTACAGAAGTTGGATATTGGGAAAAGAATAATAGGTCAAATTTGCGTTCTTTTCTGATTTATTGTTGTGCAAACTATACTGTCTCTTATATTCGTTTTTCATTGTGATTTTTACCTGGTTATACTATCACGGCTTCGGGTTGGATCAGCTGACTGAGCTAACCGAGTATTTCAAGCTGTTAGGACTGTATAATAAGAACTAACAATGAGATGTAGTACATAGGCTATGGCACTCGCCGCATTCCATAGTCGAATCAGGATATCGGCAATACAATTCCTGGAATCCCGGCCAAGGTAACTTCAAGTTTATGATGGAGTGTCTTGGGTTAGTGGAAGAATGGCGCCGGCATTGCCCCACAAACAACTTGAAGAAAACAAAACATGAATTCCAGCACATGCACATACAGTATATACGACAGTCTTGGGATACAAAGGCAGCCCTTCTGAGTCCCGCTGGTTCTATTTCATCTCTGGTATGGACACGTGGTTAGTCAGGGATGCGGGATGATTTTCTTACGGACTAGACTTCAACTCCTCCCATCGTGCCTATCCAGCAGAGTTGTGGCCTCGATTCAAGGACTTGCGACTCGAGTACGCCGTTTTTTGACTTGCGACTTGACATGACTCGAGGAAGTAAGATGACTGACTCTTGACTGATTGACTTGCCACAGAAATGATTGGACTTGACGTGTGATTGGAAAAAATACAGTTTTTTTCCTTTTCATCAAACCCGTAACCAGCTCGGCGGTCGATCGAGCGAGCGACTTCCGTACATCGTAATATTATTAACAGTGTACGTATAGGGATAATCAGTTACATAACCCTGTGATCATGAAGAATAGAGGGACCCCACATACGAAAGTCGTTCCTCCAATTCTGTGACAGGCAGCGAGCCACTATTGCCATCGTTGCTAGAAATTAGAAAACTCCCAGCAATTGGCCAGGAGTTAATGAGCTTGTTCATAGTTTCTTTCGGCATGGATCAGAAGGGGGCTACCCTCAGGAGTGGTCCAGAATATGATGCGTGCTACTGTAGTTGGAAAAACATTCCAGTGAACTTGGGCTGATGGAAAAAAGCCTGATAGTTAAATGCAGGCCTATTGATTCCTCGACATATTACCACACTCGCAGTGATACTGGCTTGCAGGCTCCAAACGCCACAACCTCATGGGCAGAGAGCCCGAACCACTCATCTTTAGTCAGGATCTCATCATATTTGCTCATGTGTAAGTCATCTGAGGTATGAGGGAACGTTGAGATGAATGCATGTATAACGGAATCACTGAGTGGGAGGGCGGATTCCTCCCTTGTCTACCCAGGATGTCCCCAGCACCTTACAAAAATTTGTTTTGGATTATATTCGTCATCGAGTGACATTGATCAACACATTAGGTTCATTCTGTTATCTTGGTGATGTTGACTTGTCACCTTGTGAGGTCAAGTACTGAGTGGCACTGCCGCAGGTACTGCCCAGCTGGTTTGTTTCTGCACTCTGCTGTACCTCTGCTTAGGAAAAAGAAGCAACCTCGTTCAACATCCCTCTGGGTGGTGAATGTATACCTGTGTTCTGGATAGATAGAATACCATAACAAACGTCTCATGTTATAATTAACGTGGCAGAAATGACTGTGACTTGACTTGGAAACAACTTGACTTTGTGCCTTTGACTTGACTCAAAACAATTTGACTTGTGAATTGACTTGCAAGAAAATGAGGCGACCTCGTGACTTGACTTGACTTGACGGGAATAGATGACTGCGACTTGACCTCTGACTTGATGATGATTGACTTTGACTTGAACATTGACTTGACGAAAAGTGACTTGTCACAACCTCTGGCTATCCCGAGTTTAGAAGGGGATGGAGTCTCCCTCGTTCTTACCCTCCCCCTCCTCCCACCTCCCCCCACACCCACCCTCGAAAACACCCTCCTCCCCATACTATTTTAAATCTTGGTTATGCCACTGGCAAAATGTAATCTAAAAATAACAGAGATGGGGACAGTCGCACTCCTGAAAAATGCTGGTGATTTGCCTGAAAAGACTTGTCTCGCCTCATATTTTGAATCACCATTCATGCGTTGAACAAATCATGTGCTTGTTCTCACTTCTGCCTGGATATTCAACAAGACTTTCTTTCACTATGTAACTAGTTCCGCGTTGTTTCGTTATGGGCAGATGGGAGTGGTAGTGGCACATTGCGGCAATCTCCATGATGACGACTTTTTTTTTTTAATTACCTGCGACACTCGAATCCATCAATAATAGACTTCAATGAGACCCTTCCTCAGTTCAAACACGGAAATGCACTGTTAATTATACTTTTTTTCAGCGAAAACCACCTGTTCTATTCTTTCTCCGTGATCCCTGGTTTCTAGTACATTTTCAAAGCGAAGGGGAAATCACCCGCTTTCCGGGAGATTTTTACAACAAACACACAACAGCCAACCACAACGATGCTACCATCCTCTATTAGTGACCATTTTTAAACCCCGGCATCTGTCGTGAACGGAGGCAAGCCCCCCTCCCCCCCCCCCCTCCCCCACCATCCTAAAATATCGATGAAGTCACCCATTGTGGGCACCTTAGTCGAGAAAAGGGGGAACGATAGTTGTGAATCGCAGGGAATAGGAAAAAACTCTGGAAACAGGAGACGAAGGTTTGGCAGCCGTCATTGGTGACGTGAGGAAATCCATGCGGCATCCGTCTCCCGGACCCCTCATATCCCCCCCCCCCCCACCCGTCCTGTCACGAGTGTGATAAATGGTTTCGCGGATAATGCGGGAGGGAAAGATGAAAAACGCATGATATCGGATCGGTTAATTTTTGGTCATCCGGGAAGTAAAACCCTCTCTCTTTATTTGTTTTCATCGGCAATTTAGCGTAAAAATAACACATGTGTGATTATTTATTAGTCAGAGAAAAAAAAAATCAAAGGAAAGAACGGAGAGATAGAGAGACACGTAAAATGGTACAAAAAAAGCCAAGTAAGTTTTCATGGTAGTAATCGCGTTTAGAGCACTAAGAAACACCAACAATACTTAAAAAACACTAAATCCCGAGTATGTACAGCATTAGACACTACTTTGATTGATTGATTTGTTTTTCCGCACAGAAACACTGCAAATTTCTAACAAAAGTCACGGAAAAAATATAGTTGTTTTATGCAGTTTTCTGGAACTTCAATTGAGGTCTCCAAATGGTAGAACCTAGTCCTTGGCTCGGTAATATAAATTCTGAATATTGTCCTTGGATATCAATGGCAAGGAGTACACTAACTAGCTGACTAGCGGGACGTGAATATGTATTCTGTATCCGTATCACTAACAGCTGGGCTTAATGCGCTTCAATCCTCACGAACGGGAGTTCCTTTGACTTCGATAATGTCTTTCTGATACTTTTCCCAATACCCAGTAATACATGAAGCTCATTCTAACCTCTACGGCGCGCATGATTCCGTGACTGAAGGAACCTACCCTGCCGTCGTGAGTTCCTCTTTTTCTTCGTTGCCAACAGCGAAGAAATATGTTGCATTCATTCACGCATGTATTGTGCCCGTATTTTGCATGTGTGTGTGCGTGTGTGTGCGTTTACGAATGACTGAACACGTTACAAGGACAATAAACAAATAGTCCATAGCACAGATTGTCATCTGAATCTGGTGAACATTAGCGCGCAAGCGGGGGGGGGGGGGGGGGGTGGGGGGGCGGGGGGAATGGGGGGGGGCGCGTCCCCCTAAAATTTTGGACCAAATGGAGATTTGAAAATTACCCCAAGACATGACCATTAAACTATCATTTATCGATTCCGCGGAACATGATGGAATATAGATAATAGATAATAACAAGTCCAAATAGATTGAAACTAGTATCCTTTCTAAGTTCAAACAAATGTTTGCCGTACCGAAACCAAAGTGGTTAAAACCTGTTAATATTTCCAGTGTTTGTTTCGTCCCACCTATGGGAGTCGACCTAAACCCCTAACAGAATGCAAGTCCGGTACGCTAACCACGTGACCACAGTGGGATGGCCAACTGGGGGCGGGAAAGTGGCTTAACTGGGTGAGCATCATATTACTCAGTCTCGCATCATAGCTCGAAATTCACCGTAATGAGGGAGAAAGGCGATTTTCTTATATGGGGAGGGTGTGCGAAGGTGTGACATCCCTTTCCCCGGCTCTCCTCAAGCGGGATTTGCTGTCTCCAAACCCATCGGATATGCATATCATTATTCATACATTACATTTTATTAAAAATAAGATTTTTGCAGAAATGACCCAGTTTAGAATGGGTTACATAAGGCGATTAGCTCACAACGCTCAGGAAATGCCGTTCCGGTATCTGGGAGGTGTAAACCCAAAATTTTCAACCGCGCTCCGCGCCAACCAATGGTGGCGACCCGCTTTAGATAGTAAAACAAATCAATCATCAAAGTTTGGTCTGCGCCCTCCCCCTAAATTTGTAGGTTCCGCCGCCATGAGGTGACACTATAATAATTTCCGGCAAATGACAAGATATTTGGAGATTGGAATGATGAATGTTTCATATTTTGAAGAAACAAGGTAAAAGTCACAAATACATCGATTTCGTTGCAAGTGTGTCGAATTCACCAAACAAATCGATAAACGATGAATTCCACGAGATTGCCGATGGATCTTGCAACTTTCCGAATTGCTCACTTGATTATGTACAATTCCAATCATTTCTACCAAAAATATGCCTGCCATATTTTACTATCATGAATCCTTTACCAAGGACATCATGAGGACCACGAAGTCAGTATCAGCAGGATTTTGCTATAAGAGCAAAATAAAAGTCACATATCAAGAAGATGTTTCAGGTAGGGGGTGACATTGTTGTATTTTGGCAAGCCTACTATTAATTATCATAATATTAAATCCATTTCTTAGTAGTACATTATTACCAATCAAGATATCTAAACGCGCTTCACTATTTCTAAGAAAAACCATTAAAATGTAGGAAAAAAAAAACAAACAAATGAACTGAACATTGTGAAACAAAACAATATGAGAAAAAGTACTGAAACGAGAGGTAAATAAAGTTAGAGCAAACATAAAACACAGGAGTGGAAAATAATACTAAAACATAGGCACTCTAAACTGCTGAAACATATCTGAAGATAATTACACATGACATGTCAAAGCCTCTAAACAATTTGGAAGTTCAAAAAAATCCTATTCGAAATACTCTTCGGAAGAAAAACCGTTCTCAGCGATAACTTAAAAGAAAGTGAATCGTTCTGAGCTCAGCTGGGAGCTTGTTTCTTTCCAGTTAGAGCATTTAGCTAATTGCTCGTTCACCGCATGTTTTTAATGGATTTGGGTGGAACACAAACAGTTTGACAGAGTCCGCCGACCGCATCTCTCTTTTGAGGCACATCGGTAGGTGTTTGGAGTCTTCTCCCATGGAGGCCGGAGGATGATAAATAAAACCTGGCTTCCAATAACCAATACATAGTTTAAAAAAATGAAACAGTCTTCAAAAATAATAATAGAAAAAAATTAAAACATGGCTTCAAAAAAACGAAACATGGAAAAAAATAGAAAACATTGTCTCAAAAACAATACATAGAAAAAAATTAAAACATGGCTTCAAAAAAACAATACATAGAAAAATATTTAGAAAACATGGCTGCAGGAATCAATACATCGAGAAAAATTAAAACATGGCTTTCAAGAACAATACATAGAAAAACTTAAAACGTGGCTTCATAAAACAATACAGAGGAAAACAAAACATGGCATTAAAAATTAAAAAAAAAACATGGCTGTAAGAACAATAACATGGAGAAAAACAAAGGGTTTTAGTTCTTTAAACACGGACAACTGAAGAGATACTTGGAAATACCGCTGACTGCCCAAAAGAGGGATTACGTAAATCTGAAGCTGACACCATTAGGGCTGCCTGGTTTGAGTTCATGCTTGCAGATACGGAAACAGTTTCAATTTATGTTTCATATCGTCTTTCTGATTCAGGATTAGGCTGGGCCGAAAAAAGTTCTCATCATAATGTAATTAACGATAGTATAGGAGCTTCATATAAATCTATGTGTTAACTAGGGATGAAAAAATGAAACCGGACGAACAAAGAATAAAATAATGATCATTCTATTTTTTTAAAAGCGAAGGAATCCAATGAGAGTTTCTGTTCAAACACGCTCTCCTGATAAGAAGAATTCAACCATATTGCTCGAGCAAGATGTTATTAATAACTCCGATTGACCCCAGGCAGCCAGTGATAGAAATGGTCACACATCCTTGTGTTGAGAAAACATTCATGTTGATTTGTTCAACTCTTAAACGGTAATCATCGATGTCACGTGTAGTAACAGCTGTTACGGTTCAACCATGCAAGGGCATTTTGAATATCCGGAGCGGGAGGGGGTGTGGTTCCTATCAGTGTTGTGATTGCTTCTATCCAATATTGGAAGCAGATTGCAATTTGGACAAGACGATGATATAAACACAAACACCCGAGAGTACGTGTGCGTGTGATGGAGCACTGCAGAAATTCCCGAGTGTAAATAAAGCAAAAGGAACTCGGGACAGGAATTTACGTATATGCGTCTTTAACACAAGACTCAGAGTAGCCAGCCGAACAGCCAAGCAGTAGGGCAGTTCGGCATGTATAGGTTTATCGAACAGTTTTATACTAGTGTTATCACAGATTTTCAGGAGTCGATCACTTCTATAAATGAGTCGATGCAGTTGGTCTACGAATCAGTGTTAGCAGGCGGCGGGTGCGCGCAATGACCGAATGTAGACATGCTGAGTGCATTTTGGGATTAAGTATCTCCTCTTTTCCTAAAGAAACCCAATATTCGGATTTTACCCAAAATTTGAGTGTAAATCAGGAACAGAACCCGAATGAACACATTTGGTTTCAAATGGCCAACAAATGACAAATGTAATTACTTACACAAATTACTTACTGATTTTCTCTTCCAAGTATGCAAACAAACATATTTTAGAGCATATCTTCATGTTGTGAAATTTGGTTCATGTTTAGCCGCTCATCACAGTGTGAATTGATAGTGATAACACCATCAAATGATCAAATAGTGCCTGACTTCAGTCAGTCCATTCTCAGTAATTTACTATCCCAAACGACACTGGAAGTGGTCGGGGATATTATGGTTTTGGGTGTGTAGCCGGCCGCCGTCCCAGGCGCTCCGCCTGCCCCGCCGGAAACTTTAGGCGTAGCGCAAGAACTCTTCAACGCTTTATCCGATTTGACCTGAAACTTGGACACATGTCGGCCCTAGAGTAATCGCGGGCGTGAGTTTAGGAAGGGCATCACTGTACTGCTGGGGGCCGCTAATTTGCATAATTTACGCCGAAATTTTCAAGTTAAGTCGGATTTTTGAACGAACCTCTGGCGTAGGGACTCTAAGTTGATCCCGAAAAAAGTGGAGGTCAAATTAGCATAATGTGTGCGATTTTCCCAACTTGTCAGATTTGAAACGAAACTTGGTGGAGGGGACTACATTGTTCCTGACAAATTTACAGGTCATTTCAAGGGTCATCTGGGGTCAAATTGCATAATTTATGGACTTTTCTAGTAAACTTCCATAGATTACAACACAAAACTTGGTGGATGAAGGTACTTAGTTCGGAACCAAAATGGAGGGTTCTTTGGGGTTTAGATACTTCTTCCAAGGAAATGATTGCTCCCAAAAGCGGGGATATTCACGTGGGCGGTTACCCGGCTATACATGTCTAGTTTTCCATGGAAACGATAGAAAACTGTGGCATCTGGAAGGGTTGTGATCCAATGAAGATTGTCGCCAAATTCTGGATTCTTAATAGTGTGTAGTGTGAGAAAGGATGAAATATTGCTAACGTTAGGTGATCGGGACTCACATCACTCCATTATATGACCGTCACTGCTTTCTCCACACTGATTGTTACATTGTGATACAAAAATTTTCGACAAGAATTGAAAGGTATTGTAGATTGCTGCTGGGGAAGTTGTATTAGTATTCGAATTAATGGATAGTTATGGGTGCAATAGTTGCAAAATTGAAATGTTCCATTAAGGAACCTCCTTTAAGGTCATGGTCACAAACACAAAATCGAAACAAACGGAAAAATGTCCCCACACCTGCTGAAAGGCGATTGCCACGCTTTGGGTTGATGTTCATGAACACATTTACTGGCTTATTCACATCCACGTGCTCTACCTAGAAGGTCAACGCCGTTTGAAAACAATTTCGAGTTTAGAGTAACACAAACTGTTTTTGCTGTGACACAAACCAATGCGATTGCATGTCGTCGGTGGATATCGCGGGGACATTGGTTTCTTTCCAAATAGTTACATGTATTTGCCAGTCATTGCCTCTCCTGTTAAAAATAGCTCAACGGTCAGATCACACAAAATGTTTGTAAATACGGAAAAAATCCTAGGTGTCTAGCCATTGTTGTGTGCAATTGATGAGTGTTCTTCGCTGTATGTTTTGTTCGAGTAACACTATAACCGTCAGTGTGGGAAATGTGTAAAAGGGTTAGATGCACTAATTGCTTCGAAAAGACAGGTTCATCTGCGTTCCTACCGTGGTCATGGAGCAAGTTGCTTTACCCTTGGAAAATATAACCCACATTTATGGAGTGGATATGCAGCAATCAACGAGCAATGGACAATCAAATTACAAATTACAATCATTAAGTGTCGTATAAATTGATATAATCCCAATCATTAAAAGTGCTTGAATTTGGGATCTTCAATATTTTGCATGTTTATCTTGGCTTCTTAAGTACAGGGGAGATAATACGGGTGGGGGTAAGGTTGGGGGGTTGTGGGGGTTTACACCGTACACGTAAACAGTACAGATGTGGATAACAGTTCGGTCTCAGTTATGTAGTGTGTTTGTGGCGAACACTAACCGGCGTATAGCAGAGACTTAAGTGACGACAGTGACGACTGACGTCATATCCTATAAGATAACATCTTTCGCGGGCCCAGGAGACCGATGATGCGCATCGGTCCCAGTGTTCCTGCCCCGTATCAAGGAAGGTTGTACAACTCGTCAGGAATCGCTTCCCTACGAGGAGTACTCCAAAGATAATATTGGATCGTTACATTGGAAGCTCTATACTACATTGGATTTACGAGACTGGATTTACAGGCTCATCTACAGCGAAGCCTGACCCCATCGATCGACGCTGGAGACGGAACTTAACAACACTGTGAGCACATACATGCATCCATCAACTGG
This sequence comes from Sclerodactyla briareus, assembly GCA_026419785.1. Taxonomy (NCBI): domain Eukaryota; kingdom Metazoa; phylum Echinodermata; class Holothuroidea; order Dendrochirotida; family Sclerodactylidae; genus Sclerodactyla; species Sclerodactyla briareus. The sequence continues at coordinate 7,469 of JAODTK010005811.1, read as the reverse complement.
CCTGCGCAGAGGGAGAGCCTAGCCTGCACAGCAGTGTCACGGACTACAAAGAAGGCAGACGAAGCAAGACCGAGTATGAAACCGCAGGAGTGAGTGCAATGTAGGTACACATTATAGTACTGTGAAATAACCACATTGGCGAGGCGCAGGTTCACGGTGCGTGCCACGACAACTGGAGCGGGATGTTTAGTTTCCACCCACAGGCGTCGCCAGGGTTTTTGAAGTGAGGGGAGGGGCACTGGGGGCAGCACTTGGATTTTATGGGGGGCACACCATATTTGGTCACAATCTAGCGGAGCGCCGCCATGGTTGGCGCGAAGCGTGCGTCGGAATGTGGGTTCAGGAAACCCCCAGATGGCCTGAGAACGCCCCAATTTAGTGTTTTATGCAGTTTCACAGAGGCCCAAAAATCACAAATTTGTGACAAGCATTTTTATTAGTATGAAAAAAATGGGAAAAAGGTTTAGCCATTGGCGGACAGTTCTGCTAGACATGCGTTTTGTGTCGCCTTGTCCATACCCCAAGCCGGAGCGCCCGCTGGTCTCAAATTGCTCCAGGAAAATGAACGTAGGTTGTTAAGGATGGAGTTTTCAAAATGAATATACACAGCCAATTAAGCGTCATTAATTGAAGATGGCATGATAATGTCTATTGGTTAATAAATTCCAAACATCACATAGTTATGTGCCATTCACGATAAGGAAACATTCATTCATCTCTATTAGATATTATTAAATGACACCATGTCAGCCTCATGGTTCTCAGATGAGGACAATATCTGTAAAATTGCCGTGCGAATATAACAGTCACATATAGAATGTGATATATAATAAATGAAGGAAAAGAAAAGAACTACACATATTCTGTTTATCTATTTATTTTGATAAATTCCAAATAATTACTGTATGCTTCCCATAAGCATATACCATAGTAACATGAAATTAGAAGTATTGCCTCCCTATCAACATACCAGCATTTCTCCTATACTCCCTACAGTCACAGACCACACATTCAACGAATAAGTTCCAAGTTACTAAACATGTTTCAAACGGTAAATTGTCATAGTTAACAGGAGTGGGGCACCAGTACACCATGGTATTATTGAAAAAGATATGTCTTGGCTTGTTTAGTTAGACATGGACATTGAGTTACTGATAATTGCCAATTATATTTTATAGCCCAATTTAGTGGATGAGTTAAACATTATACAGTTAATGAACCGCCATTCATATTAACGGTAATAAGAAACAATGTCCTACAGTCACCATACCAACAGTATGATAGATTTAATTGTCAAGGCAAAACATCCACAACCAATAATACATTCTGCCTAAATCTATTTCACAGGTGGTGATCTCCCGCGGCTAGTGACACAACAAGAGTAGTACCCGACAGGCGACAACCTGCTACCATCCCAAAGTGAAAACCTTACACTGTTTGCTCATAAATATATGAAACAACAATGAATACAAATTAATACTGGAGAAAGTGATTACAAGTAATATATATTATATATTATATATTATCTATATATTTCTATAAATATCTATAGATATATATTATATATATATAATAGTATATATAGAGATATTATATATATATATATATTATATTATATATATATATATATATATATGGATTATCTATAATATACTAGATAAAAAGAAAATTTCACGAAAGGCTACTGAATATTATGATAGACAGGCTTGTTTTTTGCAATAATCTCACAGTTCATGCATTAAGTACTAATAATGTAATGACTGTAATCAATGATAGTACCCGATTATGACAATGACATACTGTTCCGGATGAGCGCACTCATAAAAAAAGTGAGAAGCTAACAATAATATTAAGTCTTATTTCCTAATATATACAGTACAGTAGGCAATAGGCTCTGTGAAGTTGATCATTGAGTATAAGGAACAAGAGTTGGAGTCAAGTTGCAAGCATACATGAACCACGATGTATAAAGTGATTTGGTCCTAAGAATTTCCTGTAATAGTGACTAATAGGCCCTACTATATAATCTTGACAATTTGGTATTGTACATTAGAACTTCATTATATGAAAAAACAAATTATGCCACCAAATGATTAACTTTAAAACAGATCATCTTGATTCCAATTGAGCTGCTCACATTTCATTAACAATCTTAATATAATAGCAATTACGGATTGGAAATTTGAATCCTGCAACATGGTTGTCACAATATCGTTGCAGACAGTGGACGATTTTTCAGTCCAACAGTCTAGATACTGTATCCGTGTTAATCATGACGTCAAACGGTGCTTAGATTAGAAACCTCAAAAATGTATTAAAATGTATAAAAAGATTATAAACACCAGCGTTGTAGTGGAAATGTGTTAGCTATCGATCTGATCGATACCACAATTGCCTGTCGAAGTATAAGATGATCTGAATTAAACTGTTTATACACTAATGATCGAACATTGTGCGAAACAACTATATAACTAGCAAAAACAACATGATTCACTGCTACTTGAAAGTGGACCTGACAGTATTATTAGAACGAGCAGGCAGAGACAATTAAATTGTTATAAACCAATTCCTATGTTGCAGGAGGCTAGGCTGGTAAACCTAGGAATGATAGAAGAGAAGACCTGGCTGAGCACTATCAGAATGACGAAACTGCCCGAGAAGAAGAAAGAAACTGTAATAATTTACACTCTCTGAGTTACAGTCATTTGACTTCTTATTTCGATCTATTTGATCTGTTGTACAAATTCCGGAGTCATTAAACTTTTTCGAAGGACCAAAACAAGCGCAGTCCGCATTTTAGAATAAGTATCTGCCCCATATCCCAAGATGAAAAATTTACCGCGAAAGTCAAGGCAGAAGCACTCGTACTCGCAACACTGACAATATATATATAGAAGTCAAGGACTGGACACGGTGTTGGTTATTCAAAAGTGATGTGCAAGATTTTTTAAAGACTGCGAAGCTGTCGTAGTACCTCACACGGGTTGTGTTATGGTAGATCAAACGAGAGATTTTGCGGTAGCCACTTTTTTTGATGGGTGGCCCAGTGATCCAAAACCATTCGTCAGAATCAAAGTTGATAAGGTCAGTTAGATCTGGGCTGATCGATTTCGATATTTAAGTTTTTTCTAATAAAAACCAAAAATCAAATGAATGATGGCAGCACTCAGTCAGCAGTTTGCCTTTTTTTTTTTTTTTTTTCTACAAACCCCCAAATCTCATTGGGGGACACACGGAGGGCACAAGATTTTACTTGGGGGGCAAGTGCCCCCCAGGCCCCTCCTACCCTTGGCGAACCGCCACTGGTTTCAACACGAAGATTTGTACGGACCCCTACCATAGCATTTTGCTTGGTGAGATCGTATGATATTGTACTAATATGATCAGTAAGGTGGTGTATCGCTGGGTTTTAGTCGGGAATGTTAAAACTTTCAAGTGCAAGTCAAGATCGTGGCAGTGGCTAGTTTGTTGTATGGTTTTGAGATCTAGTAAGCCTGCATTCGTCAGATGCAACAGAAAAAAGGAAAACGCCGCCTCCTCGTTAACTCCTGCCAATAACATACGGGGATTCTCATTGCTCTCTATTCTTCAGAGCCGGCTTACCCTGCGAGCTGGGCATCCAGGGTAGGTCTATTCTCAACAAACCCGTTAATTTGTCGTGTCGTCTCGTCCGTTTCCAGGCCCCGTGGGTTGAAATGAAAGGTGACTCGCAGATCCGGCACCCAAAACTGAATATAAAAAAATAGGAAATACCCACAAAAAAAACTTCCTAAGAGCGGACGAAGGATTCCCTTGCCTGTGTTTCTTTCTACCTGTAGCAAACTTAGGGTGGCCATTAATAATGTCAACAAGAGGGTATTCTGGAAATTGCAGGATATCATCAGCAAATGTGAAAACTATTCAGTCGTTTTACCTGCTAAATTGTGCGAGTTGCAAACAGACAAATTTCATCAAAATCTGCTTGAAAAACAGCCTTTGCCCCCCCCCAAAAAAAAACCCATTATGACTAGTCTAAAGACTTTCAAGAAATCTTCAGTAAAATGCTGCGAACCCCTCCGTTTCGTTACTTATTCTAAAATTTGAAACCTTCAGTCCTCCAATCTCTAAAATATACTGAAATGAAGAACAATTGGTTCAAAACTTCCGAATTGGCCCAAAATAAAGTTCTCCCTGAAAATCCCACATTTTTGGGGCCGACTTCGGCACGGGAAGAGTTGTAAATGCGACCTGTTCACTCTACTAAAATAAGGAAATCATGCAGCCATGGAATCAGCGAATATCTTGAAAAATAGTAAGAATTTGGAAGAATGGAAAATTGGTCCACAATGTGATTTTTCCCTTGATCCACACATTTCGTATAGTTTCCACTTATTTTCGTAGAGAACAATAGGTGTCTGGCATTGACTAGGTGACTCTGTTGGGCCACTCCTAAGTAATGATATAAAAAAAATCTGACGAACACGCGAACGCACCACACACACCCACAACACAAAAACGGACACTTTCGCGAGGCCACCTCAATGTGGATCACCTGGCCACCAATGGTACCCCTCAGTGGATAGTTCTTAAACAACCCCTACTATGTTTACCATAACAACGGTTTGTTATGGAACCCAGCAACAGTAAATATATTGAAATGGCAAAAATGACTACAACATTCTCATTCCTGCCCTACGGGGCTGGCCGATGAGATAATAACACTTTGGGTAGCCCTCTATTAGCTCCCTCATGGACTCACACACTAAATTGCCTCCGAAAGATTGTTTCAAAACGCGTAAAGGGCAAATGAATCAACAACTTAACTGTACCTCGACTCAAGGGATGGCGCCAGCTGGGGGGGGGGGGGGCAGGGGGGCCATGCCCCCCCTGTGTGGGGTTAGCCTGTTCCCCCCCCCCCCCGTTCGGGGAATTTTCCATCTCGTGGGGAGCCCGAGTGGGTACGCTTGAAATGAAGGAAATGTACCACACCCCGACGAGGGATTTTGCCCCGACCCAAGTTATATTTTCCAAACTTCTTGATAGGAAAAATTTCCTATATTGAAGCTGAAAACTTTCGGCGCGCTTGCGCGGCCTCATATATTCTATGGTATTGCCAAGTTCTCGCCTCAGTAAGATCAGCGTAATCACTTCTACAGGACTATACAAAATCGTGGAAATATAGTAGGATAATACGAGCATTATGATATCTTCTAACAATGTCCCTGCAAGAGATTAAGGGTACAATCTTTGGGGAGGACATGCTGAGGGATGTTCTGCCGTTTCTACCAATGTTTTGCCCTGCGTGGAGTGGTGTGCTTTTCACGACGCAGTGCCAGGTCTTTTCCTGTTGCAGGTATTCGGGAATACCGGACCCTTATTCTACTAATAAGGGCGCTTGAATTGAGTGGGAAGCTATTGAAAGTAAAACATTGCCCTCCACAATGTGTATTTCATTTTTTTCGTGTTTTGTTTCAGAAAAAAATGTTCAAAAAAAAAAATGAAACATCAAAAATGCAGGTTGTGGCCTAGGGTGGGGGGTATAGGGTGAGCCTCGTCGGGGGAACTTCCAACTTGGCCCCCCGTCGGGGAAGTTGGACCCCCGTAGGGAATATCCCTGGCCCCCCCCCCCGCCCCCCCCCCCCGCCCCATGCGGCTTCGACTGGTACATTGCAAGTTTGTGACAATCTATTTGGTTCACACTCAAACTCAACACATGTGTAATCTTCAAATGTGGGCAAAACTAAAAACCATCAGACAGGATATGTAACTGAAAATAGGTTTAGAAAAGGTTGTATCACTGTAAAAAAAAAAAAATTGATTGTAGAATTCACAGTAAATTATGCAGCACAGAGTTGCCAAGTAATTTTACGGTAAATTTGACATGAATCAACCGTTTAAAAATTCGCTGATAAACTGTTTTGTAAAATGATATTACTGTAAATTGTGTGAACTGTACAGTAGCTACCGGTAAAATTACAGTAAATACTGAAACTCTGCTGCCAGTTAATTTACTGTACATTTACAGAAATTGTTCACAGTTGTATAGGCACTAATTTTGGAACGGTGAAATAAATTCGATGGGAGGAGGAAACATCACTAAAAAGAGGCGTTGCTGCTCCCTGATTAACGACATGCGCACGCTTAAACCAAAAACGGCGGAGTAACTCAACTAGTACGAGGTTCGGGTTATGGAACCCGCCAAAGCGGTGTGACTCATTATGTGATTCAAAAGTTCAGCTAAAATTTCGATAGCAGTAAGTTGAGGGAATTGAGAATGAGAATTCCCGGTTTTAGCCAGTTGCACTCTTTGAATTATGTGCTGATGAAGGTCACCACGGTGTTTGTGAATCATTTATGTGATTCAAATGTGCAGCTAAAATTTCGAATCAGACAGTAATTTGAGGGAATGAGAATTGCGTATTCCCTGTTGCGTCGCACTTGTGGAATTATGGAATGGTGGAGGCACCGGGCAAACAGCCCCATTTGACAGTCGGCACAAACGGGATCGCACACCCGGCGTCCCCCTGTGGTTGTGACACGGTGGGCGTGGATACCATGACTGCTAGACCGTTGGGGAAAAAAACATGAAAATTATCGAGGAAGGAATCTGCCAAAGGGGTGATGAAAACGACTAGGGAGGAGAAAAGGGAAAAAAAAAACGGGCAGAGAGATGGCGAAGGTGGTAGGTAGGAGACGTTGCAAACGGAAGTAGGAGATATGATTGTAATTTCTAGATGCTCTCGATTCCGCTTGATCTTCCTTCATCACAGCTCTGCTGTCGCATGCCCCAAAATGTGCAGGAAGGATCGATTTAAAAAAATAGGGACAACTTTCACTTGCACAATCTGGGGAACATGGTTGTCTCCGGGAAATGGAAAAAGACCGTTTGCCCACCTGGAAAATGAAGATCCATGATATACCACTTGCAGCGACCGTGTTTAGACGGTCCGAGTCCTCCGCTTTGTGAGGTGGGGCACCGCAAAATTGGATTGTCTGAAGAAGAACTTGGCAATTGGCAACCCACAGGCTGACAGGGATGTAGTTTCGTTGATCAGGCAGTCTGATGGGTCTCCCCAACAGCCCAGGAGTATTATAATAACGAGTCTCCCGGAATCTCAAAAGTGGTCCTCATAAATACACAGATATACCCATTCCCGGGTCGAAAACAGACCAGCTGGAAGATAACAAAGTTCCCCCAAATATTGGTTGGTATACACCTTACTGACTGCAGGTACAGCAAGTATCCAGGTAGGTTATTTTACAAGGCTTTTTCATATCATTTTGTTAAGGATTCTTTTTTAAAGGCAAATAGTTAAGTGATCGAACTTTCTTTCAACGACCCAGTTAAAGTTTGTATGGTTTGGCAGTAATATTGGTGTTGGCCATATTTCGTGGGTGGGACTGGTCGATTGCAGGGTTGTTGTCGAGACCGGGAATCGGCCTCTCTAAATTATTAAGATGACAGTAGGCGTAATAGGTCGATTGCACTT